>JACGWO010000006.1:14263344-14721140 GCA_034509735.1 Sesamum alatum
ACAGTTTTGAAAAACGAGCCAAAAACGGGAGAGAAACGGAAAACGGCACAGCCGGCCGGCCAGGCGCGCGCGCGCGCCCAGCGCATGCCGTGCGCGCGCGCCCAGCGCGCGCGGCCGGCACAGCGCGCGCGCTGTCCGCGCACGCTGGGCGCGCTGGCCGGGCGCGCGCAGGCCCCTGCCTGCACGCGCGCCCGGCCGCGCCCCTGTGCGCGCGGCCAGCGTGCTGCTGCTGCCGGTTCGCCGTTTTTCACTCCTTTTCGATTTTTTTTCATGCAATTTTTCTGACCACAAGATAAATTAAACCCTAGAACATGTATAAAACACATTCAAGAAAACCAAGATCCAAAATCCCATGCAAATTAAACGCCAATAAATATCTACGATAAACATGCTATAAACGTAAATTAAAACACGTTTATCATGCTTAAACGCACATAGCACATAGAATTCTAGGCCTATACACCGAACCGGGCTCTGATACCACTGAAAGAAATCGGTGGATCGTCCCGGGAGATTAACGCGAATAGCGGAAGCGCGAAATAGTGCGTAATAAAATTACAAAGCATAATTAAATGGAATTTAAACTATGCATAATATACATAAACGAATCAAGGGGTGTGCCCTTGATTCTCCCGGGCGTTCGGTGTATCTCATGTTCAATAAAACACAACATGGAGGCCATAGAATTGAAATCGAAAAAAACGAAATTAAAGAACCTACCCGGTTGTAGTTTTGTCTTCGTTCGGCTACATGCATTGTTCCCCGTTTTGCACCAAGATCTCAAGAAGAGACCCTCTAAATCATCTCACTCGCTCCACCGAAAAGCAAACAACCCTTGTGCTAGCAAGAAATTAATTTGGGGAGAAGAGACATCGATAGACGCTATGAATTAACGCAATCAATGTCTCTTATGTCTTAACTTGAATAAATCAAGAAGAACAAAGTAGTATTCTTGGAGAGAAGAAAGAGGAGTGGACGAATTTGAGAGGGAATTTGAGAGATGAGAGTTGTAGAGAATAGTAGGTGTAAGTGTGTGTTTTTTTTAAGTATTTATAGAAGATGGAATTCCTATTCCTTCTCAAACTCTTCCAAAGAGACACACTTTGACTAGGATTTTGACCTAGTCAAAATCCTAGTCAAATTAGGCTTTGATTAAGTCAAATTAATCATGGCCCTTCATCTCATCATTCTCTAGATCAAATCTTGTCCATCCATTTTGATGGGCTTTATGGAATGGGCCTATTTAATTCTAAATTAAATATTCCCATGGACTTTATATTAAAATCCTATTTAATATACTAAGCCCATTAATTAATTAATGGAATGGACTTTATTTAATTCCAAATTAAATAGTCCATGGACTTTATATTAAATCCTATTTAATACCAAGCCCATTAATTAATTCCATAGAATGGGATTATTTAATTCTAAATTAAATAGTCCCATGGACTTTATATTAAATCCTATTTAATATACTAAGCCCATTAATGGAATGGACTTTATTAATTCCAAATTAAATAGTCCATGGACTTTATATTAAATCCTATTTAATACCAAGCCCATTAATTAATTAATTCACCCTTTTAATCTAATTAAAAGGAAAAGCCCATGCTTTGTAAAATTCATAAATCTAATTTATGAACTCAAGCCCGATTATTCCAAATAATACATCGAGGCTTGTATCTCCAAGAAGTATAATTTAATTCCATTAAATTAAACCTTCTCCCGGAATTAATTCCAAATTAATTCCCTTTCATTTGGTGTAGCGGGTGTGACTCTTTAGGTTCACCTTTCAGCTAGACTTGGACCTACTTTTTTGTTATTTCATAACTAAAGTAGTCCGTTACCATGGGTGGCCATCTAGCAACGGTCCATGGCACTAGAGACTAGGTGAATTTATGGTGTGAACATTTAGGCTCCGAGTTATACGCAGGTGCGGTCCTACCGACGCTCGATACGTACGGGTACGGTCCTACTGTCGCCTGTCTCCCGGCCTTTAGTCTAGGGGTCGGTTCCCATCGTTGACTAGGCAACTATGCATAATGCTCGAGATAGGTTTAACTCGACGTAGGAAATCCTTTCCCACTACATCAAGTGCTATGGCCATAGACTTTGTGAGTCTAAACCATCTCCGAGCGCATAGGAGATCTTGCTGTCATATCCTTTGACAGGGGACAGATCCTATCTTGGAATTCACCGTTCTTACATACTCCGACTGCACTGGACGAGGCTTATGATGACCATGTGATATAATCGGTCAAATTTCACCAGATCCAAGATACAGCCTTAGTATGTAGGGGACTGCCGTGATCCTCAAGTCCGAGGACTAATCCCGTACTATCGGAACCGGGAATACGAGTCATACCGACCAAGCCCGAGTAGCTTCTATATGACGATTCCCGCGAGTCACCTCAGTCGGCTGCTCCCCAGCAGGCCGACCCACTAACACTGCTTAGACGATCCTCGTCACCCCGTCGATGAAACACGACAGCAGATGCTTAGTGCAAGTCTCAAATGGATTCTCGATGCCCTGTCTCGAGATTCCTTTGACTTGGAGTATTTCAGACTGATTCGGTGAAACTGATTTCATGAACCTACCTCCAAGCGTAGTTCCAATTTCCCGAAATGTTATTTCAGTCTGTGGGCGTTTGTTGTGACATCGTATCGATGCAAGCAGTAAGTACAACAAACTCATGCCTATGAATCCTTACTGCATTCATTTACATAATATTACTTGTTCACAGATTGACGAATGGTTCTCAGAACAACCAATACCATTGACTTTCTGGTCACCTATTCTAACATGAAGAGCCTAAATGTTCATCCCCACGCACTTTCACCTAGTCTCTAGTGCCATGGACCGTTTCTAGACGGCCACCCATGGTGACGGACGGATTCTAGGAATCCAACCAAGTCTAGCTGAAGGTGAACCAAAAGAGTCACACATAATCCGCACACATAACGTATTTAATTTATAATTAAATATTTGGAGAAAAATGGAATGGTTAAATTAGATTTAATCGGGTCCTTCTTTTCTTGGGAAGAATTAATTCCGTTTATTAGATTAAAGTAATTTATCTAATAAATTGGATTTATTAGAAATTAATTTAATGGGCTTGGAATAAATATTTATATTTGATATATTTATTTTTATTGCCTTTAGGACTATTTAAATGAGTAAATATTCCATTAAATTAATCAATGGGTTGAGATTAAAGAGAGAAATCTATGGCTTAGATTGGTTTGACCAGGAAAGCTAGATGTTGACTAGGATTTGACTAGGTCAAATCCTATTCAAGAAGGAGTCTTCAAAGTGTAGGAATTAGAAAAGGAATGGGATTCCTCCTCTAAGAGTGTTCCCATTGTCAAAGAGGGAAAGGGAAAGGTTGTCTCCAAGCAACAGTCGAGGGCATATGACATATGTATCAATTGCCGTGAGAAAGGGCATTGGAAGAGGGAGTGCCCCAAACTCTTCTCGAACCAAGGTATATTTGTGATTGAGGTCAATATGATCACTAATTCTGCCTCTTGGGTATTAGATACCAACTGTGGAGTTCACATTTGCAATCATTTGCAGGTACTGAAAAGAAGCAGAAAACTGGGTAGCGGGGATATGATCCTGAAGCTTGGGAATGGCAAGGCCATCTCGGCAGAAGCCGTAGGATTCGCCACTCTAGTAGTTAGTGATCGTATTAGCATAGAATTAGAGCAAGTTTATTATGTACCCAGTATGATTAAAAACATCAATTTCCATTCCATTGTTAGACAATAGTGGTTATGAGTTTATGATCAATAAAAATTGCTTTTATTTGATGACGTGTGGAATTGCTCATCTACTTGGTACACTTAACAATGGGCTCTATATCTTGCAACAAACGAGCTTTGTTCTAAACGCTCAACACAAACGTAAAGTAGATAATAACGGGAACGCACGATTGTGGCACGCTAGGCTAGGTCACATATCCCAAGATAGGATGAAAAGGTTGGTAGACTCAAAGAACCTAGAGGTAGGGGACTTGAGTGAGCTACCAACCTGTGAATCCTGTCTAAGAGGGAAAATGACCAAGAAGCCCTTTGTAGGACAAAGCAGGCTTGCCACAGGTCTATTGGACTTGGTCCATATAGACGTATGTGGACCACTAAGGACGTAGGCCCGAGGTGGGTTCTCCTACTTCATAACCTTTACCGATGATCATTCACGGTATGGTTATGTTTACCTGATGAGGTACAAGTTTGAAGCTCTTGAGAGGTTTAAAGAATTCAGAGTTGAAGTGGAGAACCAAACCAACTGCAAAATTAAAGTCCTACGGTCAGACCGAGGCGGTGAATACCTTAGTACCGAGTTCTTTAATTATCTAAAAGAAAATGGTATAATATCTGAATGGACACCTCCCGGAACACCACAATTGAATGGTGTCTCTGAAAGGAGGAATCGAACCCTATTGGACATGGTTCGATCCAGGATGAGTTTTAGCAAATTGCCCTTGTCCTTTTGGGTCTATGCTTTGGAAACGGCGGCCAAGTTGCTAATTAGTGTATTGACCCAAACGCCATATGAGATATGGCACGGCAAGCCTGCATCCTACAACTACTTGAAAGTGTGGGGTAGCCCCGCATATGTCAAGAGGTTAGTGGGAGATAAGTTAGAATCCAGGTCTAACTTATGTTGGTTCGTTGGATACCCTAAAGAAATTGCGGGTTATTACTTTTATGACCCCTTGGAACAAAAGGTATTTGTTTCAAGGAATTCAGTGTTCTTGGAACAAGGCTTTCCAGAGGATATCTAACCTGATGAACTGATCCTTGAGAAATCAAGTGATGGAAACCAGTCATCAGAGGTAGCCGCAGATCCCTCACTTAGAGGATTCAGGATAGATACCCGAAGGGCTGACCGACCTCGAGAAGTCCAGCATGCTAGGCGTGTAGAACAGCCTCAGGAACAGCCAACCCCGATACCTGAACCACCAACTCCTATACAGTTAGCGCCCATAGTCACCACTGACGTTCCGGTCCTCCGTAGGTCAACTAGAGAGTCCAGACCTCCAGTGAGATATGGCTTTCTAGGAGCGACCGATCTTTTGGATAACGATCCTAAGACGTACGGAGAAGCGATGTCTGACATCGACTCCGGGAAATGGATTGAGGCCATGAAAACCGAAATGGACTCCATGAGCGAGAACCAAGTCTGGAGACTCGTAGATCCACCAAAAAGTGTTAACCAGTTGGCTGTAAGTGGTCTACAAGCGCAAACTTGGCGTTGATGGAGAAGTCACTACTTTAAGGCTAGGCTTGTAGCTAAAGGGTACACTCAACGACCCGGGTCGATTTTGAGGACACCTACTCACCGGTAGCCATGGCTAAATCCATTCGGATCCTGCTCGCCATAGCAGCATGGTATGACTATGCAATATGGCAGATGGACGTGAAAACGGCCTTCCTCAATGGTTTCGTTGAGGAAGAGATCTATATAGATCAGTCGGAAGGTTTCACGGTCGTTGGAGAAGAACAGAAGGTCTGTCATCTCCACAAGTCCATCTATGGCCTCAAACAAGCAATCCGAAGTTGGAACATTCGCTTTGATGAAGTGATACGGGGCTATGACTTCATAAAAAACAAATCCATCCCTTGTGTATACAAGAAGGTCAGTGGGAGCTCTATAGTGTTCCTAGTGCTTTATGTGGATGACATTCTACTCATAGGTAATGTAAAAAAGCATGGTTGTCAACCCAATTTTCCATGAAGGACTTGGGTGAAGCCTCCTACATCCTAGGCATCCAGATTGTCAGGGACAGATCTAAAAGGATGTTAGGGCTCACCCAAAACTCGTATATGGAGAAAGTCTTAACGAGATATCAGATGGACAACTCCAAACTAGGATTCCTTCCCATGAGGCATGGGATCAAGTTATCCAAGAAACAGTCCCCGCAGACTGATGAGGAACTTGAAAGGATGAAAGTCATCCCCTATGCTTCTGCCGTAGGTAGCATCCAATATGCGGTCCACTGCACCAGGCCTGACATTGCTTACGTTTTGAGCGTGACAAACAGATATCATTCTTGTGCACGAGAGGCACATTGGAATGCTATTAAGGGCATCCTTAAGTACCTAAGGAGGACATAGGCTTTGTCAGCAGGTCTGCTATGTTGTCTGCCGAGTTGACTCGGTCCATCCGGACGTCACCTCTTCCTACCATTTCTCTAAGAAGCTGTGAGCGTCTAAGAATGTGTTTGGAACGGTGATGAGATCTCGGTTTCTTTGCTTGCGCTATTGCACCGTTGTTATCACAGAAGATGACAACAGGCTCGGCGATGCTAGGCACCACACCCAACTCTTGGATGTAGTTTCTCATCCAAACCGCTTCCTTAGCAGCTTCTGAAGCTGCTATGTATTCAGCCTCTGTTGTGGAGTCAGCAATGGTTGCTTGCTTGGAACTTTTCCAAGCTACTACTCCTCCATTGAGGTTGAATATGTACCCCGATTGAGACTTGGCATCATCATCATCAGACTGGAAGCTATCGTCGCTAAAGCCTTTCAGAATTAGTTCTCCATTGCCATAGACTAGGAACATTTCCTTAGTCCTCCTTAGGTACTTAACGATGCCCTTAACAGCATTCCAATGTGCCTCTCCTGCGCAGGACTGATATCTGCTTGTTACGCTCAAAGCGTATGCAATGTCAGGCCTAGTGCAGTGGACAGCATATATGGATGTTTACCTACGGCAGAAGCATAGGGGATGACTTTCATCCTTTCAAGTTCCTCATCAGTCTGTGGGGACTGTTTCTTGGACAACTTGATCCCATGCCTCATGGGAAGGAATCCTCGTTTGGAAATGTCCATTTCGATATCTCTTTAGGACTTCTCCATATAACGAGTTTTGGGTGAGTCCTAACATTCTTTTAGATCTATCCCACACAATCTGGATGCCTAGGATGTAGGAAGCTTCACCAAGTCCTTCATGGAAAATGGGTTGACAACCATGCTTTTAGTGTTTCCTAACATTCTAACGTCATTACCAATGTGTAGAATGTCGTCCACATAAAGCACTAGGAACACTATTGAGCTCCCACTGACCTTCTTGTATACACAAGGATCGGATTCGTTCTTGATGAAGTCATAACCCCGTATTACTTCATCAAATCGAATGTTCCAACTTCGGGATGCTTGTTTGAGGCCATAGATGGACTTCTGGAGACGACAGACTTTCTGTTCTTCTCCAGTGATCGTGAAACCCTCCGGCTGATCCATATAGATCTCTTCTTCAACGAAACTGTTGAGGAAGGCCATTTTCACATCCATCTGCCATATCTCATAGTCATACCATGCTGCTATGGCGAGCAGGATCCGAATGGATTTAGCCATGGCTACTAGCGAGTAGGTACCTCAAAATCGACCCCCGGGTCGTTGAGTGTATCCCTTAGCTACAAGCCTAGCCTTAAAGGTTGTGACTTCTGCATCAACGCCAAGTTTGCGCTTGTAGACCCACTTACAGCCCACTGGCTTAAACACCTTTCGGGTGGATCTACAAGACTCCAGACTTGGTTCTCGCTCATGGAGTCCATTTCGGCTTTCATGGCCTCAAGCCATTTCCCGGAGTCGATGTCAGACATCGCTTCTCCATATGTCTTAGGATCGTTATCCAAAAGATCGGTCGCTCCTAGAAAGCCATACCTTACTGGAGGTCTGTACTCTCTAGTGGACCTACGGAGAACGGGAACGTCAGTGGTGACTGTGGGCGCGGACTGTATCGGAGCCGGCGGTTCAGGAACCGGGGCTGGCCGTTCCTGAGGCTGTCCTTCATGCCTAGCATGTTGGACCTCTCGAGGTTGGTCAGCCCTTCGGATGTTTATCCTGAATCCTCTAAGTGAGGTTCCGTGGCTGCCTCTGATTGTTGGATTCC
Organism: Sesamum alatum; assembly: GCA_034509735.1. Taxonomy (NCBI): domain Eukaryota; kingdom Viridiplantae; phylum Streptophyta; class Magnoliopsida; order Lamiales; family Pedaliaceae; genus Sesamum; species Sesamum alatum. The sequence goes on from JACGWO010000006.1 coordinate 14,271,242, forward strand.
ATCACTTGATTCCTCAAGGATCAGCTCAGCAGGTTGGATATCCTCCGGGAAGCCTTGCTCCAAGAATACTGTATTTCTTGAAACAAACACCTTTTGTTCCAAGGGGTCGTAAAAGTAATAACCCGCAGTTTCTTTAGGGTATCCAACGAACCTGCATAAGCTAGACCCAGATTCTAGCTTATCTCCCACTAACCTCTTGACGTATGCGGGGCTACCCTACACTCTCAAGTAGTTGTAGCACGCAGGCTGCCGTGCCATATCTCACTTGGCGTTTGGGTCAATGCACTGGTAGGCGCCAAATTCAACAACTTGGCCGCCGTTTTCTAGTGCATAGCCCCAAAAGGATAAGGGCAGTTTGGTAAAACTCATCATGGACCGAACCATGTCCAACAGGGTTTGATTCCTCCTTTCAGAGACACCATTTAACTGTGGTGTTCCGGGAGGTGTCCATTCTGATATTATACAATGTTCTTTTAGATAATCTAGGAACTCCCAACTAAGGTATTCACCGCCTCGGTCTGACCGTAGGACTTTAATTTTACAGTTGGTCTGGTTCTCTACTTCAAGTCTGAATTCTTTAAACCTCTCAAGAGCTTCAGACTTGTACCTCATTAGGTAAACATAACCATACCGTGAATGATCATCGGTAAAGGTTATGAAGTAGGAGAACCCACCTCGGGCCTGCGTCCTTAGTGGTCCACAGACGTCTGTATGGACCAAGTCCAATAGGCTTGTGGCAAGCCTACTTTGTCCTACAAAGGGCTTTTTGGTCATTTTCCCTCTTAGACAGGATTCACAAGTTGGTAGATCACTCAAGTACCCATTCTCTAGGTTCTTTGAGTCCACCAACCTTTTCATCCTATCTTGGGATATGTGACCTAGCCAAGCGTGCCACAGACGTGCGTTCCCGTTATTATCTAATTTTCATTTGTGTTGAGTGTTGAGAACGAAATTCGTTTGTTGCAAGATATAGATCCCGTTATGCAATGTACCAAGTAGATAAGCAATTCCACACCTCATCAAATAAAAGCAATTTTTATTGATTCTAAACTCATAACCACTATTGTCCAACAATGGAATGGAAATGAATATTTTTAATCATATTAGGTACAAAATAAACTTGCTCTAAAATCTATGCTAATACTATCACTAATCACTAGAGTGGCGGATCCTACTGCTTCTGCCGAGATGGCCTTGCCATTCCCAAGCTTCAGGATCATGTCCCCGCTACCCAGTTTCTGCTTCTTTTCAACACCTGCAAGTCATTGCAAATGTGAGCTCCACAGCCGATATCTAATACCCAAGAGGCAGAATTAGTGACCATATTAATCTCAATCACATAAATACCTTGGTTCAAGAAGAGTTTGGGGCACTCTCTCTTCCAATGCCTTTTCTCACGGCAGTTGATACATATGTCATATGCCTTCGACTGTTGCTTGGAGACAACCTTTCCCTTTCCTTTGCCCTTCCCCTCTTTGGCAATGGGAACACTCTTAGTGTTCGTAGCTGCTTTGACGGCCTTTCCCTTCCCTTTCTTCTTCTTCCAACGTCCGGCACCTTTGCCTTTCGTATTGGAAGTCGAAGCACCTCCAAAGAATACCGAAGGCATGGACTTCTAAGTCGTTGCCTCGTATTGCACCAACATATTGATCAACTCATTAATGCCCTTTTCAAGTGTGTTCATGTTGTAGTTGACAATAAATTGGTCAAAGGAGGGTGGGAGTGACTGAAGGATCACATCTATGTACGTTTCATTATCGAGACTTGCCTTTAGGTCCTCGAGCTTTTCCACCAGGGTAAGCATTTTAACCCGTGCTCTTGTACAGAGGATCCTTCTGTCATTTTAGTTCCAAAGAACGCCTTGGTCGCGACATACCTAGTATGTCGGTCCGGGACTGCATAGCAATCCTTAAGGCGAGCCATTATGGAAGGGACGTCGTCTAACCTTACATATTGCTTCTGAATCTCATTGGTCATCGAAGCAAGTATGACACTACGGACCTTCCAGTTATCCTTATGCCATGTCTCGAACGTCTCACGTTCTTCTGGCGTGGATCCTTCCGGCAAGGTCCTAGGGAGAGGCTCGTCCATGACGTAGCCTTGGTTCTCGTAATCTAGGACTATCCTGAGATTGCGCAACCAGTCGTTGTAATTTTTTCCATTGAATTTGTTTGTCTCAAGAATGGTTGAAAGTGGGTTCTTAGACAATTTTTAAATTTACATTTAGAAAACAGCGCGCGATCAGCAGAAAATAAAAGACGGTGGTTTGATAAAAAATGATTAAATGCATGGACTTTAGTCATTTAATCCTCCCACTATTTATACGAAAGCACGGTACTCTCAAATGTGATTTTCGGGAAATCCTTTCCTAGTGGGCTTGGGATCCACAGCGATTTTTTCCCATACCCTGCTTTTACGATTCGCATGGAAAAGATCCTGTGGGAGGTATTCCATACCATTCTCGTTCCACGAGATTCCCAAGATTATTGCCTCACCCTTTCACATGATCCCGAGGACTCCAAGCGAATCATGCTATTTGGGCGTTAGACCCAACCCAATCGACCGAGCCACAGACCCATTGGTACCCCCACGACTCGTGAGATAGGTACAGCAGCCTATTTTTCGTTCATGACAAAGTACAGCTTCTTTTAAGTACAATAACGTGCCACGACTCGTGAGACCACGCTATTGACCTAAAACAGCTTCCTCACTAAACCATGGATTGGAAGGCATGGACAAACTCCTAGAGTTCATGTCCATTTTGTCCATGGTCTAATGTTTCAACATTGGTCCAACCAATGTGAGAGTAGTGAATGACCGAGATCTCAAAATAAATAAACATTCACACATCCATCCATAATACGTAAATTAAACCATCCATAGCAGTTATATGATAAATAAAAAACCCATTCATCCATCATAATAACCACATGCAAAATTAAAGCCTAGCACGCCCCTGTTGGATGATCACGAGCCAGAATCCTATGCGATGCACTGTGCCCGCAGAGGATCTATGGTCAATATAGGGTTGGTCCTACACTATTACATTAATAGTAACCCAATCATCATGCTGATGGCCCTTGGTCTCTTTTCTCTTTCTTCACTTCATGGAAAACTCCAAGGGACCTCCCATCTGGGCTCTCCATGTGGTCCTTCCTTCTTCTCCACCGATTACAAAAAAGAAAACCTCACTCCTAGTCTACTCTCATTACATATAAAAAATAGAAAGAAACCCCAGCGAAAAACCCGGGGGGAGTACATAAGGAGGGAGGTAGAATGCCTTATTATTCCAAGGCAACTAGAAAGAGAGAAGGAGAAAGCAGTAAAAGAGGCACACAGGCCCAACAGAAATTAAACCATACATTCGGTCTAGGGCTCGTGATCATCCATTTCCATCCAACACACATAATCATATGATCGAATCACATAATTACAATATACCAACAATTCATGATTTCCAATCATAATTATACAAAATAAGAAATAAATGAATACGTGCGTAACGTGTGAAAAAAAATAAAACATAAATATTGGTAATAATACTTTCTCGTTTTAGGAAAACCTTTCCTCATTATTTTAAGTAAAATAACCCCGAGATTCCAAATCCAATGTATTTTACTCCTAAAATAATGTCTTTAGAAAATTAGGCATAATTGAACCCCAAAAACGATTTTTTCAAAATTCATTCAAAATTAAAACTGAAAATAAATAAAAATAAAAGAAAACACTACTAGGGTTTCAAAAACCCTAGCAGCAGCACCGGCCGCCGCCGGCAGCGGCCTGTTGGCGCGCGTACAGGGCAGCAGGCTCAGCCTGTCGCCCCTGCGCGCACCCGCAGGCCCACTGCCTGCGTGCGCGCGCGCCTGGCCGGCAGCGTGCTGTGCGGCCTGGCGTTCCGACAAGCCGTCGCGAGCGCAAGCTCCCTTGTTTCGCACGCGCGCTGGCTGCCGGCCGTGCCCTTGCCCTGCGCAGTGCGCGCGCAGACATGCACTGGGCACGCCTGCCGGGCGCTGCGCGCGCAAACTCCTCTGTCTGCATGCGCGCGCGCCTGGGAATTGCGCGAATGCGGAAGCGCGGTAAAAAATAAATTTATAAAATAAAAGGCATGCTTTTAACTTAAAGAACACGCTCAAGGGGTGTGCCCTTGAGGTTCCCCGGCGTTCGGTGTATCTCATGATCATAAAAACAAATAAAGAAATCATGGAGGCCATAGAGTTGAAAAATTAAAGAGGGACGAAAATCTTAAACGAGACCTACCCGTTGTCGTTTCGTCTTCAACTGCTACTCGCGTTGTTCCCCGTTTGCACCAAGACCTCGTTCTTGAGATCCTCCAAATCGTGACACACGATCCACCCACGTATTCTTGCACGTCGTGCTAGCAACGAACAAGTATTATATTGGAGAGGATAGATCAACTACGCGTTATGAATTAACGGGATCGATCTTCCTTAGTTCAATTGTTCCAAGAATAAAAGAACAAGAAAAAAATATTTTCTTGGTGAGAAAGAGAGAGAGGGGCGGACGAGAGAGGGGAGGAGAGAGTGTGTGTTGTGTGTGTGTTTTCAAGAATCATCAATCTCACAAATGTTAGAAGCTAGAGGTTTATATAGAGGAAGAGTTTAATCCTCTTTAAACTCAAACTCTAAGTAACCTAATTTGACTAGGATTTTGACCTAGTCAAAGTCCTAGTCAAACTAGTGTTTGACCTAGTCAAACGAATCCTAGCCTTCCATCTCCCCTTTCCATCTAAACCGTTGATTTTAACTTAATGGAATATTTAAATCCTATTAAATATTCCAAAAAGGCTAAAAGAATAAATATAATATTATAAATAAATATTATTATTTATTCTAAGCCCATTAAATCAACCCTTTTAAATAAATCCTATTTATTAATTTAATTCCCTTTATCAAATAAAAAGAATTAATTTCTCCAAGAAAATATGGGACCGATTAAATCTAATTTTAATCATTCCTTTACTCCAATATTTAATTCCAAATTAAATACTAAGTGTGTGTAGATAGTGTGTGACTCTTTAGGTTCACCATTCAACTAGACTTGGTCGGATTCCTAGAATCCGTCCGTTACCATGGGTGGCCATCTAGCAACGGTCCATGGCACTAGAGATTATGTGAAATATTCGGGGATGAACATTTAGGCTCTAACAGTACACTTGTCCTTCTGTCTTCGTCTCATCACTTAGAGTCTAGGGCACGGAAAAAGCAGGTACCCATTTTGGACCTAAGTGTCGGTCTGTCCTTACTAAACGCCGCAAGGGAAACCTTTCCCTTCTGTTCAGTTACTGTGGCCACAGATTTCAGGGACAAGACACAGAGCATACATGAGACTCAACTGTTAATGCCTTTTGACAGGAGACACATCCTTTCTTGGAAACTACTGTCACTCTGTGCAGCCGAGCTGCACTAGACATAGCTTATGACTACTCAAGAGTATTTTGGCAATCTCTCACCATATCTAAGATAATAACCTGATGCAACAGGTAAACTCAGCAGTTTCCTCAAGTCAAAGGACTTGGCCTGTACCGTTGGAACCGGGAATACACGTCATACCTTGCTGACCATACTCAAGGTCTCCGTAAGATGGTTCCCGCGAGTCACCTCAGTCAGCTGCTTCCTAGCACGCTGATCCACTAACACTGCGTAGACGACCTTCGTCACCTGTCGATGAAATACGACAGCAGATGCTTAGTGCAAGTCTCAAAGGGAATCCCGGTACCCATTTTCGGGATTCCTTGACTTGGAGATTTCCGGACTGATTCGTAAGACTGATTTCATGGACCTACCTCCAAGCGTAGTCCCAGTCCCCGAAATCGTTTTCTCAGTCCGTGGGCTTTGTTTGCGTAGTGAACAGAAATGTAAATGCAGATAAGTGAACGTAAACAAAGTATTGCCATATGAATTTTCACTTCTTAATTCATAAATGTTTTATCAAATACCAAAGAATTGTCTAGACATAGGTTACATATTCCTGCCAAAATTGGCTTACATGGTCACCTATTCTAACAAAAACGACATGCTTTAAAATCAAGAAAATCAAGAATTTAATTAAAAACATGCAATATCACGTTTCATGCTTAAAACGCACATAAACCCTAGGCCTATACACCGAACGCGGACTCTAATACCACTGAAAGAATATGTGGATCGTCCCGGGAAATTGCGCGAATGCGGAAGCGCGATATAAAATAAAATACAAAAATTTAAGGCATGCTTTAATCAAATTAAAGAACATGCTCAAGGGGTGTACCCTTGAGATTCCCGGGTGTTTTGGTGTAATCTCATGAGTAAACAACATGTAAATGATCATGGAGGCCATAGGGTAGACAATTAAAGAGGACGAAAATATTAACGAGACCTACCCGTTGTCGTTTTTCGTCTTCAGCAGCTAACACGCGTCGTTCCCCCGTTTTGCACCGAGATCTCATTCTTGAGACCCTCCAAATCGTGACACACGATCCACCCACGTATCTTGCACGTCGTGCTAGCAACGAACAAGTGTATATTTTGGAGTGGATGAATCAACAACACGTTATGAATTAACGGTAGTGATTCATCTAAGTTCTAATGTTCCGAGAACAAGAGAACTACAAAAGAATTTCTTGGAGAGAGTGGAGAGAGAGGGCGGACGTGAGAGAGGGGAGAGAGAGCCGAAAATGAGTGTGTGTTGTGTGTGTGTTGGAAATTTCATCATCCTTCAAAAGGTGCAAGGCTAGGGGTTTATATAGAGGAAGAGTTTAATCCTCTCTTTAAACTCCACCTTTTAGAAGCTTAATTTGACTAGGATTTTGACCTAGTCAAAGTAGAATTTGACCTTCTCAAATTCAATCCTAGCCTTTGATCTCTCCCATTAAATCTCAACCATTAATTTAATTTAATGGAATATTTAAATCCTATTAAATATTCCAAAGGCCAAATAAATATAATAAATAAATATTAATATTTATTCTAGGCCCATTAAATTAATTCTCTTAATAAATCCAATTTATTAATTTAATTCCCTTTATCAAAGAGAAGGAATTATTTTCTCCAAGAAAATATAGGACCCGATTAAATCCAATTTAATCATTCCTTTACTCCAATATTTAATTCCAAATTAAATACTAAGTGTGTGTGGATAGTGTGTGACTCTTTTGGTTCACCTTTCAGCTAGACTTGGTCGGATTCCTAGAATCCGTCCGTTACCATGGGTGGCCATCTAGCAACGGTCCATGACACTAGAGACTAGGTGAAATAATCGGGGATGAACATTTAGGTTCTAATAGTACACTTGTCCTTCTGTCTTCGGTCTCATCACTTAGAGTCTAGGGCATGGAAAATGCAGGTACCCATTTTGGACCTAAGTGTCGTCTGTCCTTACTAAACGCCGCAAGGGAAACCTTCCCTTCTGTTCAGTTACTGTGGCCATAGATTTTAGGGACAAGACACAGAGCATACATGAGACTCAACTGTCAATGCCTTTTGACAGGAGACAGATCCTTTCTTGGAAACTACTGTCACTCTGTACACCCCGAGCTGCACTAGACATGGCTTATGACTACTCAAGAGTATTTTGGCAATCTCTCACCATATCTAAGATACAGGCCTGATGTACAGGTAAACTCAGTAGTTCCTCAAGTCAAAGGACTTGACCTGTACCATTGGAACCGGGAACTCACGTCATACCTTGCTGACCATACTCAAGGTCCTCCGTAAGACGGTTCCCGTGAGTCACCTCAGTCAGTTGCTTCCTAGCATTCTGACCGACTAACACTGCTTAGACGACCTTCGTCACCCATCGATGAAATACGACAGCAGATGCTTAGTGCAAGTCTCAAAGGGAATCCCGGTACCCATTTTCGAGATTCCTTGACTGGGAGATTTTCGGACTGATTCGGTAAGACTGATTTCATGGACCTACCTCCAAGCGAGTCCCAGTCTCCGAAATCGATTCTCAGTCCATGGGCTTTGTTTGCGTAGTGAACAGATATGTAATAGCAGATATAAGTGAACGTAAACAAAGTGTTGCCATATGAATCTTCACTTCTTTATTCATAAATGTTTTATCAAACACCTGAAATTGTCTAGACATAGGTTACATATTCCTGCCAAAATTGGCTTACATGGTCACCTATTCTAACAATCTCCCACTTGACCTTTAAAGCCAATCGCCCATAGGCTTTGTCAGCGGATCTGCTGTGTTGTTTGCTGAGTTGACTCGGTCCACCCGGACGTCACCTCTTCTACCATTTCTCTAAGAAGATGGTAGCGTCTAAGAATGTGTTTCGAACGGTGATGAGATCTCGGTTCCTTGCTTGCGCTATTGCACCGTTGTTTATCACAGAAGATGACAACAGGCTCGGCGATGCTAGGCACCACAACCCAACTCTTGATGTAGTTTCTCATCCTAACCGATTCCTTAGCAACTTCTGAAGCTGCTATGTATTCAGCCTCTGTAGTGGAGTCAGCAGTGGTTGCTTGCTTGGAACTTTTCCAAGCCACTACTCCTCCATTGAGTTTAAATACTTAACCCGATTGAGACTTGGCATCATCATCATCAGACTGGAAGCTAGCGTCGCTAAAGCCTTCCAGAATTAGTTCTCCATTGCCATAGACTAGGAACATTTCCTTAGTCCTCCTTAGGTACTTAAGGATGCCCTTAACAGCATTCCAATGTGCCTCTCCTGCGCAGGACTGATATCTGCTTGTTACGCTCAAAGCGTACGCAATGTCAGGCCTAGTGCAGTGGACCGCATATTGGATGCTACCTACGGCAGAAGCATAGGGGATGACTTTCATCCTTTCAAGTTCCTCATCAGTCTGTGGGGACTGTTTCTTGGACAACTTGATCCCATGCCTCATGGGAAGGAATCCTCGTTTCGAGTTGTCCATTCGATATCTCTTTAGGACTTTCTCCATTACGAGTTTTGGGTGAGTCCTAACATCCTTTTAGATCTGTCCCTGACAATCTGGATGCCTAGGATGTAGGAGGCTTCACCCAAGTCCTTCATAGAAAACTGGGTTGACAACCATGCTTTTGTGTTTCCTAACATTCTAAACGTCATTACCAATGAGTAGAATGTCACTCCACATAAAGCACTAGGAACACTATTGAGCTCCCACTGACCCTCTTGTATACACAAGGATCGGATTCGTTTTTGATGAAGTCATAACCCCGTATTACTTCATCAAATCGAATGTTCCAACCTCGGGATGCTTGTTTGAGCCCATAGATGGACTTCTGGAGACGACAAACTTTCTGTTCTTCTCCAGTTACCGTGAAACCCTGCAGCTGATCCATATAGATCTCTTCTTCAACGAAACCGTTGAGGAAGACAGTTTTCACGTCCATCTGCCATATCTCATAGTCATACCATGCTGCTATAGCGAGCAGGATCCGAATGGACTTAGCCATGGCTACTGGCGAGTAGGTATCCTCAAAATCGACCCCAGGTCGTTGAGTGTATCCCTTAGCTACAAGCCTAGCCTTAAAGGTTGTGACTTCTCCATCAACGCCAAGTTTGCGCTTGTAGACCCACTTACAGCCCACTGGCTTAACACTTTTCGGTGGATCTACAAGACTACAGACTTGGTTCTCGCTCATGGAGTCCATTTCGGCTTTCATGGCCTCAAGCCATTTCCCGGAGTCGATGTCAGACATCGCTTCTCCATATGTCTTAGGATCGTTATCCAAAAGATCGGTCGCTCCTAGAAAGCCATATCTCACTGGAGGTCTGGACTCTCTAGTGGACCTACGGAGAACGGGAATGTCAGTGGTGACTGTGGGCACTGACTGTATCGGAGCCGGCGGTTCAGGAACCGGGGCTGGCTGTTCCTGAGGCAGTCCTTCATGCCTAGCATGTTGGACTTCTCGAGGTTGGTCAGCCGGTTCGGCTGTCTATCCTGAATCCTCTGAGTGAGGGTTCCGCGGCTACCTCTGATGGTTGTACTCCATCACTTGATTCCTCACGGATCAGCTCATCATGTTGGACATCCTCTGGGAAGCCTTGCTCCAAGAATACTGCATTTCTTGAAACAAACACCTTTTGTTCCAAGGGGTCATAGAAGTAATAACCTGCAGTTTCCTTAAGGTATCCAACGAACCTGCATAAGCTAGATCTAGATTCTAGCTTATCTCCCACTAACCTCTTGACGTATGCGGGGCTACCCACACTCTCAAGTAATTGTAGGACGCAGGCCTGCCGTGCCATATCTCCTATGGTGTTTGGGTCAATGAACTAGTAGGCGCCAAATTCAACAGTTTGGCTGCCGTTTCTAGTGCATAGCCCCAAAAGGATAAGGGCAATCTGGTAACACTCATCATGGACCGAACCATGTCCAACAGGGTTCGATTCCTCCTTTCAGAGACACCATTTAGCTGTGGTGTTCCGGGAGGTGTCCATTCTGATATTATACCATGTTCTTTTAGATAATCTAGGAACTCCGTACTAAGGTATTCACCGCCTCAGTCTGACCGTAGGACTTTAATTTTGCAGTTGGTCTGGTTCTCCACTTCAAGTCTGAATTCTTTAAACCTCTCAAGAGCTTCAGACTTGTACCTCATTAGGTAAACATAACCATACCGTGAATGATCATCGGTAAAGGTTATGAAGTAGGAAAACCCACCTCGGGCCTGCGTCCTTAGTGGTCTACATACGTCTGTATGGACCAAGTCCAACAGACTTGTGGCAAGCTTGCTTTATCCTACAAAGGGCTTCTTGGTCATTTTCCCTCTTAGACAGGATTCACAAGAGTGTTGAGAACGAAATTCGTTTGTTGCAAGATATAGAGCCCGTTATGCAATGTACCAAGTAGATGAGCAATTCCACACCTCATCAAATAAAAGCAATTTTTTATTGATTCTAAACTCATAACCACTATTGTCCAACAATGGAATGGAAATGATGTTTTTAACATACTAGGTACAAAATAAACTTGCTCTAAAACTATGCTAATACTATCACTAATCACTAGAGTGGCGGATCCTACTGCTTCTGCCGAGATGGCCTTGCCATTCCCAAGCTTCAGGATCATGTACCCGCTACCCAGTTTTCTGCTTCTTTTCAACACCTGCAAGTCATTGCAAATGTGAGCTCCACAGCCGGTATCTAATACCCAAGAGGCAGAATTAGTGACCATATTAACCTCAATCACATAAATACCTTGGTTCAAGAAGAGTTTGGGGCACTCTCTCTTCCAATGCCCTTTCTCACGGCAGTTGATACATATGTCATATGCCTTCGACTATTGCTTGGAGACAACCTTTCCCTTTCCTTTGCCTTTCTCCTCTTTGGCAATGGGAACACTCTTAATGTTCGTAGCTGCTTTGATGGCCTTTCCCTTCGCTTTCTTCTTCTTCCAACGTCCGGCCCCTTTGCCTTTCGTATTGGAAGTCGAAGCACCTCCAAACAATACTAAAGGCGTGGACTTCTTAGTCGTTGCCTCGTATTGCACCAATATATTAATCAACTTATGAATGCCCTTCTCAAGTGCGTTCATGTTGTAGTTGATGATAAATTGGTCAAAGGAGGGTGGGAGTGACTGAAGTATCACATCTATGTATGTTTCATTATCGAGACCTGCCTTTAGGTCCTCAAGCGTTTTCCACCAGGGTAAGCATTTTAACCCCGTGCTCTTGTACAGAGGATCCTTCGGTCATTTAGTTCCAAAGAACGCCTTGGTCGCGACATACCTAGTATGCCGGTCCGGGACTGCATAGCATTCCTTAAGGCGAGCCATAATGGAAGGGACATCGTCTAGCCTTTCATATTGCTTCTGAATCTCATTGGTCATCGAAGCAAGTATGACGCTACGGACCTTCCGGTTATCCTTATGCCAAGTCTCGAACGTCTCACGTTCTTCTGGCGTGGATCCTTCCGACAAGGTCCTAGGGAGAGGCTCGTCCATGACGTAGCCTTGGTTCTCGTAATCTAGGACTATCCTGAGATTGCGCAACCAGTCGTTGTAATTTGTTCCATTGAATTTGTTTGTCTCAAGAATGGTGGAAAGTGGGTTCTTAGACATTTTAAATCTACATTTAGAGAACAACGCGCGATCAACAGAAAATAAAAGACGGTGGTTTGATAAAAAAAATTAAATGCATGGTGTTTAGTCATTTAATCCTCTCACTATTTAAACGAAAACACGGTACTCTCAAACGTGATTTTCGGAAAATCCTTTCCCAGTGGGCTTGGGATCCACAGCGATTTTTCCCATACCCCGCTTTTACAATTCGCATGGAAAAGATCCTGTGGGAGGTATTCCATACCATTCTCGTTCCACGAGATTCCCAAGATTATTGCCTCACCCTTTCACATGATCCCGAGGACTCCAAGCGAATCATGCTAATTGGGCGTTAGACCCAACCCAATCGACCGAGCCATAGACCCACTGGTACCCCACGACTCGTGAGACAGGTAGCAGTAGCCCATTTTTCGTTCATGACATAGTGCAGCTTCATTTAAGTACAATAACGTGCCACGACTCGTGAGACCACGCTATTAACCTAAAACAGCTTCCTCACTATGCCATGGATTGGAAGGCATGGACAAACTCCTAGAGTTCATGTCCATTTTGTCTAGGGTCTAATATTTTGACATTGGTCCAACCAATGTGAGGGTAGTAAATGACCGAGATCTCAAATAAATAAACATTCACACATCCATCCATAATGCGTAAATTAAACCATCCATAGCAGTTATATGATAAATAAAAAAACCCATTCATCCATCATAATAACCACATGTAAAATTAAAGCCTAGCACGCCCTGTTGGATGATCACGAGCCCGAATCCTATGCGACCCACAGAGCCCGCAGTGGATCTATGGTCAATCTAGGGTTGGTCCTATACTATTACATTAATAGTAACCCAATCATCATGCTAATGGCCCTTGGTCTCTTTTCTCTTTCTTCACTTCATGGAAAACTCCAAGGGACCTCCCGTCTGGGCTCTCCATGTGGTCCTTCCTTCTTCTCCACCAATTACAAAAATAGAAACCTCACTCCTAGTCTACTCTCATTACATATTAAAAATAGAAACCCCAGCGAAAACCCGGGGGGAGTACATAAGGAGGGAGGTAGAATGCCTTATTATTCCAAGGCAACTAGAAAGAGAGAAGGAGAAAGCAGTAAAAGAGGCACACAAGCCCAACAGAAATTAAACCATACATTCGGTCTAGAGCTCGTGATCATCCATTTCCATCCAACACACGTAATCACATGATCTAATCTTATAATTACAATATACCCACAATTCATGATTTCCAATCATAAATATTCAAAATAAAGAATAAATGAACATGTGCGTAACGTGTGAAAAATAAAACACAAATATTGGTAATAATATTTTTCTCGTTTCAGGAAAATCTTTCCTCATTATTTTAAGCAAAATAACTCCGGAATTCCAAATCCAATATATTTTACTCCTAAAATAATGTCTTTAGAAAATTAGGCATAATTGAACCCAAAAAAATGATTTTTCAGAATTAATTCAAAATTAAAACTGAAAATAAATTAAAAATAAAAGAAAACACTACTAGGGTTTTAAAACCCTAGCAGCAGCACCGGCCGCCGCCGGCAGCGGCCTGCCGGCGCGCGCAGAGGGTAGCAGGCTCAGCCTGCCGCCCCTGCGCGGGCGCAGGCACTGCCTGGCCAGGCGCGCGCGCGGAGGCCCCTGCCTGCGTGCCCGCGCGCCTGGCTGGCAGCGTGCTGCGCGGCCTGGCGTTCCGGCAGGCCGTCGCGCGCGCGCTGTGCTGATGGCTGCCGGCCGCGCCCTTATCCCTGCGCAGTGCGCGCGCAGACGTGCACTGGGCCTGGATAACTCAAAACGAGGTTTCCTTACCATGAGGTATGGGATCAAGTTATCCAAGAAACAATCTCCTAAGACTGCTGAGGAGCTTGAAAGGATGAAGTCCATTCACTATGCCTCTCTCGTAGGCAGCATCCAGTATGCCGTCCACTGCACAAGGCCTGATGTCGCTTACGGTTTAAGTGAAACCAGTAGATATCAGTCCTGTGCAGGCGAGGCACATTAGAATGCGATCAAGAATATCCTTAAGTACCTAAGAAGGAGTAAGGATATATTCTTGGTCTACGGAGAAGGAGACTTGATTCTGGAAGGCTTTAGCGACGGCTAGCTTCCAAACGGATGACGATGATGCTAAGTCTCAATCGGGCTACATGTTCAAACTTAATGGTGGAGTGGTGACTTGAAAGATTTCGAAGCAAGAAACCACAACCGATTTCACCACTGAGGTTGAATACATAGCAGCTTCGGAAGCTACCAAGGAAGCGATTTATATGAGAAACTACATCCAAGAGTTGGGTGGTGCCTAGCATTGCCGAGCCCGTGGTTATATTCTGTGATAACAACGGGGCTATATCGCAAGCGAAGGAACCGAGATCTCATCACCGATCCAAGCACATACTTAGACGCTGCCACCTTCTGAGAGAAATGGTAGGAAGAGGTGACATTCAAATGGACCGAGTCAGCTCAGCAGACAACACAACAGATCCTTTGACAAAGCCAACGTCACAAATCGCTCATATGGAAACCTTGAGCGGGGTGGTCGGTATGACTCGAATTCCTGGTTCCCGTAGTATGAGCTTTGGTCCTCTGACTGTTAGAATAGGTGACCAGAAAGTCAATGGTATTGGCTGTTCTGAGAACCATTCGTCAATCTGTGAACAAGTAATATTATGTTAATGAATGTAGTAAGGATTCATAGGCATGAGTTTGTTGTACTTATTGCTTGCATCGTTACGATGTCACAACAAACGCCCACAGACTGAAATAACATTTCGAAAAATTGGAACTACGCTTGGAGGTAGGTTCATGAAATCAGTTTCGCCGAATCAGTCTGAAATACTCCAAGTCAAAGGAATCTCGAGACAGGGCATCGAGAATCCATTTGAGACTTGCACTAAGCATCTGCTGTCGTGTTTCATCGACGGGTGACGAGGATCGTCTAAGCAGTGTTAGTGGGTCGGCCTGCTGGGGAGCGGCCGACTGAGGTGACTCGCGGGAATCGTCATATGGAAGCTACTCGGGCTTGGTCGGTATGACTCGTATTCTTGGTTCCGATAGTACGGGATTAGTCCTCGGACTTGAGGATCACGGCAGTCCCCTACATACTAAGGTTGTATCTTGGATCTGGTGAAATTTGACCGATTATATCACAGGGTCATCATAAGCCTCGTCCAGTGCAGTCGGAGTATGTAAGAACGGTGAATTCCAAGATAGGATCTGTCCCCTGTCAAAGGATATAACAACAAGATCTCCTATGCGCTCGGAGATGGTTTAGACTCACAAAGTCTATGGCCATAGCACTTGATGTAGTGGGAAAGGATTTCCTACGTCGAGTTAAACCTATCTCGAGCATTATGCATAGTTGCCTAGTCAAGGATGGGAACCAACCCCTAGACTAAAGGCCGGGAGACAGGCGACAGTAGGACCGTACCCGTACGTATCGAGCGTCGGTAGGACCGCACCTGCGTATAACTCGGAGCCTAAATGTTCACACCATAAATTCACCTAGTCTCTTGTGCCATGGACCGTTGCTAGATGGCCACCCATGGTAACGGACTACTTTGGTTATGAAATAACAAAAAGTAGGTCCAAGTCTAGCTGAAAGGTGAACCTAAAGAGTCACACCCGCTACACTAAATGAAAGGGAATTAATTTGGAATCAATTCCGGGAGAAGGTTTAATTTAATGGAATTAAATTATACTTCTTGGAGATTCAAGCATCGATGAATTATTTGGAATAATCGGGCTTGAGTTCAAAAATTAGATTTATGAATTTTATAAAGCATGGGCTTTCCTTTTAAGTATATTAAAAGGGTGAATTAATTAATTAGTGGGCTTGGTATATTAAATAGGATTTAATATAAAGTCCATGGGACTATTTAATTTAGAATTAAATAATCCCATTCTATGGAATTAATTAATGGGCTTGGTATATTAAATAGGATTTAATAGAAAGTCCATGGGACTATTTAATTTAGAATTAATTAAGTCATTTTCATTAATTAATTAATGGGCTTAGTATATTAAATATGATTTAATATAAAGTCCATGAGAATATTTAATTTAGAATTAAATAGGCCCATTCCATAAAGCCCATCAAAATGGATGGACAAGATTTGATCTAGAGAATGATGAGATGAAGGGCCATGATTAATTTGACTTAATCAAACCCTAATTTGACTAGGGAATTGACTAGGTCAAAATCCTAGTCAAAGTGTGTCTCTTTGGAAGAGTTTGAGAAGGAATAGGAAATTCCATCTTCTATAAATACTCAAAAAAAAAACACACACTCAAACCTAGTATTCTCTACAACTCTCATCTCTCAATTCCCTCTCAAGATTTCGTCCACCCCTCTTTCTTCTCTCCAAGAATTCTACTTTGTTCTTCTTGATTTTATTCAAGTTAAGAACATAAGAGACATTGGTTGCTTTAATTGATAGCGTGTACCGACGTCTCTTCTCCCCAATGATTTTCTTGCTAGCACAAGGGTTCGTTGCTTTCCGGTGCAGCGAGTGAGATGATTTAGAGGGTCTCTTCTTTGAGATCTTGGTGCAAAACGGGGAACAATGCATGTAGCCGAAACGAAGACAAAACTACAACCGGGTAGGTTCTTTAATTATGTTTTTTGGTTCTAATTCTATGGCCTCCATGTTGTGTTTTATTGAACATGAGATACACCGAACGCCCGGGAGAATCAAGGGCACACCCCTTGATTCGTTTATGTATGTTATGCATGATTTAAATTCTATTTAATTATGCTTTGTAATTTTTATTACGCACTATTTCGCGCTTCCGCTATTCGCGCTCATCTCCCGGGCCGATCCACACAATCTTTCAGTGGTATCAGAGCCCGGTTCGGTGTATAGGCCTAAAATTCTATGTGCTATGTGCGTTTAAGCATGATAAACGTGTTTTAATTTACGTTTATAGCATGTTTATCGTAGATATTTATTGGCGTTTAATTTTGCATGGGATTTTGGATCTTGGTTTTCTTGAATATGTATATACATGTTCTAGGGTTTAATTTATCTTGTGGTTCAGAAAAATTGCATGAAAAATCCAAAAGGAGTGAAAAACGGCGAACCGGCAGCAGCAGCACGCTGGCCGCGCCCACAGGGGCGCGGCCGGGCGCGCGTGCAGGCAGGGGCCTGCGCGCGCCCGGCTAGCGCGCCCAGCGTGCGCGGATAGCGCGCGGGCGCAAGCGCAAGGCGCAGGCGCGCGCCCAGGCGCGGTCGTCTGCGCTGGGTGCGCGCGCCCTCCCCTGGCCGGCCGGCTGTGCCGTTTTCCGTTTCTCTCCCATTTTTGGCTCGTTTTTCAAAACTATTTTTACTGAATTATTTTTATGATATTTTCTGCATTATTTTGAACCCGTTGACTTAGAATATTTATTTTTTGAGATTTGGAATTTCCTAAAATAAATATTGCTTGGTTGATGAGGAAAGGGTTTCCTAACAAGATTTAATTTTTGCAATGGTTGCACCAATGATCAAAATTCATATGTGAAATTTCGCAATAATTTCTGCGTTTTATGATATTGGACATCATGGTTATTTTATGGTTTGAGCATGAGTAGATCTTAACATGTATTAATATTGCACAATTGTTGGATTTTGGAATTCTTGAATAAATGGGCATATTCTTGAATTGTTGATTTTTGTGTTTCAGAAAAAAATTTGATTTTTCTGTATAATTCTGGGAATTTTTCTGAATTAATTAACTTGGGGCATTTTAATTTTGGTTGAGATTTTATATTTCATAGAATTAATATTGCCTTGTTAATTATGGAAAAGGTTTTTCCAACAAAAATCGTTGTGCATAGGTTGCACTATTATTGTCACACCCCAAATAATAATACAATTTATTACCACTTAACGTAACACATTAACAACATAACTTTTATAGATAACATGAATCAGTTCACAGTTGGTTATATAACATACTCTATCAGCTTAAATATCAAAAGTATTTGCTCATCTATAACATTTATACATCTCTGTTTCACATATGTCAGCATAGACTATTATAACATATTCACAAGCCATCTTCACTTCTTATATGTTGTTAACAATCTCAAAGTCTCTGACTTCTATCCTATTGACTTGTGAGGAGAACACTGCATACTGGCCCGACCTGACTTTGTAATCACAATGTGGATCTATTCCTCGAGAGTGGACATGAACAAAATCTATGCCTGAAAAATGTTTGCAGAGGAGTGAGCCTGCAACTTAATAAGTAGACAACCGACACAATCTATACATGTAATTTTGGTTAATGTAAACCAAACATTAGCACATCATATATAAAACAATCAAAATATCAATTTCAGCATTTCCAATTTATTCACCAGTAAACAACTCATTGAAAGATAATCAAACACGTTAATACCTAGCCTGCTTACAAGAAAGTGATATAGTGTATTTCTCCATCAACTCAATCTCACCAATCATCGCATTACGTTAAGTGAATCCCCCTTGGTATGCCACACAGGCTAGTTTGCCACACAGGCTGATTTGCCACACAGGCTAGTTTTGCCACACAGGCTAAGTTGCCACACAGGCTAGTTTTGATCACCAAGGGGTATCACATAATAATTATACTCGGTTTCCAAAACTCCCTCATTTCCCCATATCACCGTTCTTGTAAGCAGCTAGTCACACAAGACAACATAGCATCACAAATTCATTAACGAGCATCAATAAAACTCGTAGAGTATGGAACATACACTTTCTCGACTTATTTCCACTACATCATCATTCAGTGATAAAGCATCAAATCAATCATACCATCAGAGTAATTCATTTCCAACCCATTCATACATCAAAATAATATCAAGAGATAAAATGGTTCACATATAAATAACTCTAATCGTGTACTTACCTTGCTTTCACGAACTAAGCATTCAACTCAAACCATCCATCAATTCTAACATCCTCATAAGTTATTATAAGCACAATCATAGGCTCACATATAAATATTATCACAATGATCAAGAGGAGCATATATATAGACAGTGTTAATCATCTACTTACATATAGGTATCATCAAGATGAAAACGAGCATATATAGATGGTGCTAAATCATCTACTTACAAAATGTACCGATCGCCGATGGGCTTAATTTGTGGTGTGAGTTTTTCCCAATGGATCCAGCTCCTAATCATATTCCAATTATATTTATTTAATATAAATAGATTCAGCAATGGAAATCAAAAGATGAATACTTATGTCTATATTAATCAATCTCTTCTAAACAGAACTGACAGCACTTCTGTCCTATTTTACAAGTTTTCTACCGACCAACGTATAGATGATATCAGTATGAATTTTACTACCGTTATTCCACTTTGTCTCTAGTTTCATATCCAACAAGAATCATACGAATTGGATCAGTATATAATGAGTTATTCAAGTTTTAATACGACCTGTTCTGTACTGTCACAGATTCGGTTATACTACTTCAAAATTCCATAAAAATTCACAAAACCGTTAAAAAGTCCTGATATTCTCACAATATGATATAATATATGTCTAGTTTCATTATAAATAAGAAAAACACAATTTCAACCTTTATATCTCAAGTTATAAGCTTTTTAGTACACCTTGTCTGATTTCCCGCAGAATCAGGGCAACAGAATGTTTCCCTATTTTTACCAATTAAAACGATGGATGTAGCTTCTGCTCAAAACTAGAAAGTTATAGAGGACATTCTAAAGTTTTCATAGACACCAAGATCCCCAATTTTGGACCGATAAAACGCAAGATTTACCCGAAAAAACAGAGACTGTTCGGACAGATTGTTCCCTGCTTCTACTCTTTCAACTTAATCAATTTGTTTTTCTTTAAATCCAACTCAAACACCACCTCCTACACGAATTTAGACAATAAATAACAACCATAACTTAACAAATCAGTGGTTCCACTTCCTAAGATTGTTGAAAATGGAGAAACCACAAATTCTTTCCTCTTCTTCTTTCTTCTTCTTTCTTTCTCTTTTCCTTCCTCTTTTCTTTCCACCGCCTCCCTCTTCTCTCTTTTGTCTTTTGCTCTCTTCTACTCTCTTCTATATGCTTCTAATCTAATAGTTATCTATATATATATATAAGAGTCTAGTTATGTGTCTAGATATGTAGGTGTACACATAAGTAGGTCTATATAGGTATACAAATATTATATTAAAGACATGTTGATAAGGTTACTTTTATTTTTGTCTTGAAGTGTAGTAATCTATAGATATACATGTATATATTATAAAATGCTACTATTTCATATGTGGTATTAAGATTTTATTTATTTCCCCCACATCTATACAAGTATAAATTTTGACTTCCACATTCCTATTATACAAATATCCATACGTCTATAATAATTTATTTCTTCTTTTAAATTATCTCATTAACCATAATTATTATATAAATCAACACAACATATATCCACTTTCTTGTGCTAATAATTGAGAATTCTATATAAGAAATTTGGGGCGTTACAATTCTCCCCTCCTAATAAAATTTCGTCCTCGAAATTTGACTGTCTTACCCGTTCAAGGAAACAAATGTGGGTATTTTTCCTTCATTCTCTCTTCTACCTCCCAAGTGGCTTCTTTTGGAGAGTGATTACTCCACTTTACTTTCACCATCGGTATCTCCTTGTTTCTTAATTTCTTTATTGTTCTATCCAATATCTCTATTGGTTCTTCTATGTACGTTAAGTCCTCTGAAATTTCTATCTCTGGTTGACGCACAACATGACTAGGATCAGACCGATAACGTCGAAGCATTGAAACATGGAA
Source organism: Sesamum alatum (assembly GCA_034509735.1). Classification (NCBI taxonomy): domain Eukaryota; kingdom Viridiplantae; phylum Streptophyta; class Magnoliopsida; order Lamiales; family Pedaliaceae; genus Sesamum; species Sesamum alatum. Next base: position 14,292,051 of record JACGWO010000006.1, read on the forward strand.
TACATCATGTATCTGTGATAATTCTATTGGTAACGCTAATCGATAGGCTAATGGTCCAATTCTCTCTGTAATCTCATATGGCCCAATATACCTCGGACTCAGTTTTCCTTGCTTACCAAACCTTAGAATTCCTCTCCATGGAGATACCTTTAGAAAAACTTTTTCCCCTATATCATACTCCATTTCTCTACGATGCTTATCAATATAACTCTTTTGTCGATCTTGTGCTGCCTTCAAACATTTCTTGACTGTTTGTATCTTGTCTACTGTTTCTTGAACTATCTCCGGACCTTCTACTTGTCTTAATCCCTCAATATCCCAACATATTGGACTCCGACATTTTCTTCCATACAATGCCTCATACGGGGCCATACCAATGCTAGAATGAAAACTGTTGTTATATGCAAATTCGATTAGTGACAGATGATCATCCCAGTTTCCTTTGAATTCCATTATGCAAGCTCTCATCATGTCTTCTAACGTCTCAATTGTCCTTTCTGATTGTCCATCAGTTTGAGGATGGAATGCTGTACTGAAGTGCAGTTTCGTACCTAGTGCCCTTTGCAAACTTCCCCAAAAATGTGAAGTAAATCGAGGATCTCTATCTGATACAATAGAGGTAGGCACCCCATGTAATCTCACAATTTCTGAAACATATAATTCAGCCAATTTGTCCAAGGAATCTTTTTGTTGTATTGGCAAGAAATGTGCTGATTTAGTCAATCGATCCACAATTACCCATATAGCATCATGTCTTCTGAACGTACGTGGTAGTCCAACCACAAAATCCATAGTGATCTTCTCCCATTTCCATTCAGGTATAGATAAAGGTTGAAGCTTACCGGCTGGCGCTTGGTGTTCTGCTTTTACTTGCTGACAAGTTAAACATCTAGCCGCAAATTCTGCCACATCCTTCTTCATTGTCGACCACCAATAGTAAGGTCTCAAGTCTCGATACATTTTGGTACTGCCAGGATGCATTGCATAAGGTGCATAGTGTGCCTCGTTCATGATTTCCATCTTTAACTCCGTGATATTCGGCACACAAATACGCTTTCCATTTAATAGTGTACCATCTCCTTGTATTACGAATTGGTTGTTCTTTCCTTCTTGCACCTTGATTTTCATTTTCTGCAAGTATGGATCTTCATTTTGTGCATTCTTAATTTTGTCCTTCAGGGAGGGCTTCACTCGAATAGTAGCCAATATAGCATCATCGTCAAGACCAATATGCACATTCATCTTTCTCAGGGCAGTTAAGTACTCCACTTTATGACAATTCATACCAGCCAATTGATCTACCGCCTTTCTACTTAAAGCATCTGCAACCACATTTGCTTTTCCAGGATGATAGTCAATTGTACAATCATAATCCTTCAATAGTTCAATCCATCTTCTTTGTCTCAAATTCAATTCCTTCTGTGTTGTGATATACTTTAAGCTTTTATGGTCGGTGAATATTTGAAATGTTTCCCCGTATAGATAATGCCTCCAAATTTTCAATGCATGTACAATTGCTGCCAATTCTAAATCATGAGTTGGATAATTTAGTTCATGAGGCCTCAACTGCCTTGAAGCATAAGCTATAACCTTCCTTTCTCCGACAATTATTGTCTTTATTCGACCATCCATTTCTATCGCCACTTCCTTCGTTTGACAGTCAACTATTGCATGATTACGAGATAACCAGTCCATTCCCAAAATAACATCAAACTCTCTCAGATGTATCACAACCAAATCTGCATGCAATGTAACCCCATCTACTACTACAGGACAAGATTTTATAACTGTATTAACTAAGATAACCCCTCCAGCAGGCATGGATACATATAGATCATATCCCAATGGTTCTACATTAGCATGCACTCGTGATGCAAAATCAAGTGAGACGAATGAACAAGTAGATCCTGGATCAATTAACACATGTGCACTAGAATTGCAAATAGAGAAGGTACTAGTAATAACCTCAGGTGCAGTAGGAGCTTCTTCCCTAGTGATAGCATACACCCTCGCTTGCGGTTGAGGTTGACCAACTTGTCCTGTTGATGCTGATGAAACATTCCCACCATTTCGACCACCCCTTCCTCGTCCCCTATTCATGCCAACTTGTTGCAAGTTTTCACCCATACTGCTAGGACCTGAAATTTGAGACCCTCTGGCACCGTCTCTTACTAGAGGGCAATTTCTAGCAATATATCCTGGTTGATGACAATTATAACACATAAATGGCTTGACTCCCCAACATTCTCCAACATGTTTCCTACCACAATTTGCACAAAAAGGAGTAGATCTCCCACTAAATGAATTTGTTGAACCACCTGATCTCCCCTTAAATCCTACTGAAGCAGACCCACCCTGACTGAAAGACCCAGATGGAAACTTGTTAGTCTGACTAATTCCTCGACTTCTATACCCACCTCTTTTCGAACCAGAACCTCTAAATGAAACATTACCACTCTGCCCAGATGTAGAACTAAAATTGCTTGTCCATTTCTTTCGCTTAGTTTCAGCAGAACTTCTTTCCAAAGATGTCTCCTCTGCTCTTAGTGCTGCTTCCAGTAATGCACTATAACTTAGAGGCTTAATTGCTATTTTCTCTCGAATGTCAAGTCTTAAACCCCTTTCAAACCTGTCCCTTCTTAATTCATCGGTTCTGACTTCTTCTAGTGCATACTTTGATAGCCTCACAAATTGTAGTTCATAGTCGGCAACCGACAAGTTATTCTGCTTTAGTTCAAGAAATTCAACCTTCTTACGATTCCTATAGATTGGCGGAGTGTATTTCTCCGCAAATTCTATCAAGAAATCATTCCAAGTTAAAGTGTTGGGTCGATCCTTATTCCCTGGAATAGTCTCCCACCAATCTAGAGCATCTTTCTCTAATAAGGATATTGCATACTTTAATTTTTGTTCAGCAGTACACTCAATTCTGTCTAAGACTCTTTCTGTATTTCTTAACAACTCTTCAGCTTCTGCAGGGTCAGTGGTACCTGTAAATACTTTAGCACCCTGCCTCCTAACTACCTCATAGTTCTTATCGATAACAACACCTCGGTGTTGGGGTTGTGTTGGCTGAGTCATTCTCTGCATAAACTCCACAAATTGCTGCATGAAGGGATTCACGTCTGGTGGTGGGATATTTCTATTCTGGGCCTCAGACCTATGATGTTCAGATGCATGATCGTGACCATATACCGACTTTAATGACTCGTTTGGGCCAGCAGCGTGTTCACCTGACTCTTCCATCCCATTAATAATATAAACACATGTAATCAAACTCATGGTATAAGTTCTATCACTAATGTGACTATTCACAATCATCCCAGGGAATCTAATCCCTGCTCTGATACCACTATATGTCACACCCCAAACAATAATACAATTTATTACCGCTTAACGTAACACATTAACAACATAACTTTTATAGATAACATGAATCAGTTCACAGTTGGTTATATAACATACTCTATCAGCTTAAATATCAAAAGTATTTGCTCATCTATAACATTTATACATCTCTGTTTCACATATGTCAGCATAGACTATTATAACATATTCACAAGCCATCTTCACTTCTTATATGTTGTTAACAATCTCAAAGTCTCTGACTTCTATCCTATTGACGTGTGAGGAGAACACTGCATACTGGCCCGACCTGACTTTGTAAGCACAATGTGGATCTATTCCTCGAGAGTGGACATGACCAAAATCTATGCCTGAAAAATGTTTGCAGAGGAGTGAGCCTGCAACTCAATAAGTAGACAACCGACACAATCTATACATGTAATTTTGGTTAATGTAAACCAAACATTAGCACATCATATATAAAACAATCAAAATATCAATTTCAGCATTTCCAATTTATTCACCAGTAAACAACTCATTGAAAGATAATCAAACACGTTAATACCTAGCCTGCTTACAAGAAAGTGATATAGTGTATTTCTCCATCAACTCAATCTCACCAATCATCGCATTACGTTAAGTGAATCCCCCTTGGTATGCCACACAGGCTAGTTTGCCACACAGGCTGATTTGCCACACAGGCTAGTTTTGCCACACAGGCTAAGTTGCCACACAGGCTCGTTTTGCCACACAGGCTGAGTTGCCACACAGGCTCGTTTTGTCACACAGGCTGAGTTGCCACACAGGCTAGTTTTGATCACCAAGGGGTATCACATAATAATTATACTCGGTTTCCAAAACTCCCTCATTTCCCCATATCACCGTTCTTGTAAGCAGCTAGTCACACAAGACAACATAGCATCACAAATTCATTAACGAGCATCAATAAAACTCGTAGAGTATGGAACATACACTTTCTCGACTTATTTCCACTACATCATCATTCAGTGATAAAGCATCAAATCAATCATACCATCAGAGTAATTCATTTCCAACCCATTCATACATCAAAATAATATCAAGAGATAAAATGGTTCACATATAAATAACTCTAATCGTGTACTTACCTTGCTTTCACGAACTAAGCATTCAACTCAAACCATCCATCAATTCTAACATCCTCATAAGTTATTATAAGCACAATCATAGGCTCACATATAAATATTATCACAATGATCAAGAGGAGCATATATATAGACAGTGTTAATCATCTACTTACATATAGGTATCATCAAGATGAAAACGAGCATATATAGATGGTGCTAAATCATCTACTTACAAAATGTACCGATCGCCGATGGGCTTAATTTGTGGTGTGAGTTTTTCCCAATGGATCCAGCTCCTAATCATATTCCAATTATATTTATTTAATATAAATAGATTCAGCAATGGAAATCAAAAGATGAATACTTATGTCTATATTAATCAATCTCTTCTAAACAGAACTGACAGCACTTCTGTCCTATTTTACAAGTTTTCTACCGACCAACGTATAGATGATATCAGTATGAATTTTACTACCGTTATTCCACTTTGTCTCTAGTTTCATATCCAACAAGAATCATACGAATTGGATCAGTATATAATGAGTTATTCAAGTTTTAATACGACCTGTTCTGTACTGTCACAGATTCGGTTATACTACTTCAAAATTCCATAAAAATTCACAAAACCGTTAAAAAGTCCTGATATTCTCACAATATGATATAATATATGTCTAGTTTCATTATAAATAAGAAAAACACAATTTCAACCTTTATATCTCAAGTTATAAGCTTTTTAGTACACCTTGTCTGATTTCCCGCAGAATCAGGGCAACAGAATGTTTCCCTATTTTTACCAATTAAAACGATGGATGTAGCTTCTGCTCAAAACTAGAAAGTTATAGAGGACATTCTAAAGTTTTCATAGACACCAAGATCCCCAATTTTGGACCGATAAAACGCAAGATTTACCCGAAAAACAGAGACTGTTCGGACAGATTGTTCCCTGCTTCTACTCTTTCAACTTAATCAATTTGTTTTTCTTTAAATCCAACTCAAACACCACCTCCTACACGAATTTAGACAATAAATAACAACCATAACTTAACAAATCAGTGGTTCCACTTCCTAAGATTGTTGAAAATGGAGAAACCACAAATTCTTTCCTCTTCTTCTTTCTTCTTCTTTCTTTCTCTTTTCCTTCCTCTTTTCTTTCCACCGCCTCCCTCTTCTCTCTTTTGTCTTTTGCTCTCTTCTACTCTCTTCTATATGCTTCTAATCTAATAGTTATCTATATATATATATAAGAGTCTAGTTATGTGTCTAGATATGTAGGTGTACACATAAGTAGGTCTATATAGGTATACAAATATTATATTAAAGACATGTTGATAAGGTTACTTTTATTTTTGTCTTGAAGTGTAGTAATCTATAGATATACATGTATATATTATAAAATGCTACTATTTCATATGTGGTATTAAGATTTTATTTATTTCCCCCACATCTATACAAGTATAAATTTTGACTTCCACATTCCTATTATACAAATATCCATACGTCTATAATAATTTATTTCTTCTTTTAAATTATCTCATTAACCATAATTATTATATAAATCAACACAACATATATCCACTTTCTTGTGCTAATAATTGAGAATTCTATATAAGAAATTTGGGGCGTTACAATTATCCAATGTTTGGTGTGAATATTTTACATGTAATTTCAAAATTTATTTTATGGTATGGGTTATCATGGATGTTGGTATAGCATATTTTACGTGGGATATGTATTTGTGCTATTTGTGTTAATTAATTTGACAAAGGATGATCACAAAGCCCCTAGACCGCATGTATGGTTTATTTATATTTATTTGTTGGGTTGTGGCCTGTGTGCCTCTTTATTTTCCTCTCTGTCTCTCTTCTAGTTGCCTTGGAATAATAAGGCTTTCTCTCTCCCTCCTAATGTACTCCCCCCAAATGTTTAATTGGGGTTTCTTATTTTATGATGTAATGAGAGTAGAATTAGTGGTGAAGTTTTATTTTTTATTTTTGCAAATAAAAGCTGCACGAGAAGACAAGCCCAAGGTGTTGGAGGCCCATGGAGGTTGCCATCAGATGGCCCACGGAGGATCCATGGAGAAGAAGCCCAGTGTAGGCCCACGATGGAGAGCCCAAGAAGATAAAGAGGACTTACAAGGCCCATTGCATGTAATAGGTTATTAAATCTTGTAATAGCGTAGGGCCTATCCTTAGATTGACCATAGATCCACTGCGGGCTCAGTGGGTCGCATAGGTTTGGGCTTGTGATCATCCTACAGGGGCGTGCTAGGCTTTATTTTGCATGCGATGCGTATTATATGCTTATGATTATTCTATATGCTTTATGTATGGTTACATTCACGCTTAGAATATTTCTGCCATAACGCATGCAATGCAATACTTAATATATGTGATGAGGTCTCGTTCAATCAAAACTCTCACTTGATTGAACCAAGTTAAATATAGACCCTTAATAAATGGACTAGGACTCTGGAAGTCTGTCCAAGCTTTCCATCCATGGCAAAAGTGAGGAAGATCTTTTAGGTCGATAGCGTGGTCTCACGAGTCGTGGCACGACTATCGTGCTTAAAAGAAGCTGCACTTTGTCATGAACGATGAGTAGACTGCTGTTACCTGTCTCACGAGTCGTGGAGGTAGCAGTGAGTCTATGAATCGGTTGATTGGGTCGGGTCTAACGCCCGAATAACGTGATTCGCTTGGAGTCCTTGGGATCACGTGAAAGGGTGAGGCAATTATCTTGAGAATCTCGTGGAACGAGAATGGTATGGAATACCTCCCACGGGTTCTTTTCCCATGCGAATCGTAAAAGCGGGGTATGGGGGAGATCGTTGTGGATCCTGAGCCCACTAGGAAAGGATTTCCCGAAAACAACGTTTGAGAGTGCCGTGTTTTCGTAGAAATAGTGGGAGAGGTTAAGGACTAAAGACCGAGACTTAACCAAAATATTACTTCATTCTGCTTATTATTTTCTGTTTTATATATTTGTGAATGTCTAAGAATCCACCAAACACATTACTAAGAGGCTTATTAAAAGGGAACCAATTACACGGATTGACTGCGAAATCTTAAGATGGTCTTAGATTTCCAGAACCTTAACTCACATATTGGAATAAGGACGTTTCTCAGCCCTTGCCGGAGGGGTCGACAACTAAGTCAACGCTTGGCGTTCAAAAGTTGAAGGATGACCACCGGCAAGTAGGATATAATGATGTTGGCTCAAACTATGCTTCGTTTCCATCATGTCTATATGGTCTTGGACCAGCATGTGGGGTAAAATGCAACGAAGGCATGTTTGGAGCTAAGATGACGGAAGGGATGTCGGTACAAAGAACATGGAGTGATGATGCAATCCCTAGTGGAGAAGCTCAAAAGACCTCCACATCAGTCTTGAAAAAAAGACGTACATTAACATGATCCTTCAGTCTCTTCCTTCCTCCTACGAACCATTAATTATCAACATGAACGAGCTTAGAAAAGATCTTCATAGGTTGGTAATTATGTTGGTCTAGTCCGAAGCAACGATTGCAAAATCTGCGCCGTCGGTACTAGTAGGAGAGATTTCAACCTCCATAGCGAAAGGCAAGGGTGCCAGACGCCAAAAGAGGAAGAAGAGTGAGGTAACATCAACCATTAAAGCACTTCAAGTGTTGTTCCTGTACAACACAAGGTGGACGTAAAGGAAAGAGCAAAAGGTTCAGCAGTCAAGTTCATAGATTGTAAGAACGTAAGCATTTACTGTCGTAAAGAGGGCCATTGGAAAAGGGAGTATCATGAACCTCTCTCCAATGTAGGTAAAATTTGATATTGAGTATTAACATGATCACCTTTTCTCTATTCGGTATTTGATACCATTCCTATCACTAATCTGCGGGTGGTTTGCAGAAAGTGAATAAGGACTTAAAAGCCAAGAACAGTTCTAGGATTCAACAATGGCAAGGTCCATTGATGAAGAGGACTAGAGACTTGTTAGGCCCATAATCGTGATCATGTTAGGATAATATAGGAATTACGTAACCTAACATGATCAAAAGTATGTCTCTTTGTTGGACAAAGGTTTTATTACATACATATTTGATCAAACAAAACTATTGAATATTGATTCATGTTTGCTAGTAGTTACACGTGAATTCCTAGAACACCATCCCATAAAAGGTTTATGGATACTCAAAATTCTAATTATCTAAATGGATTAATCAAGACCAACTTACAGATTTGGCATCTACAACAGCTAGGACGTTTCTTCTTATTAAAAGATAAGTAAATTGGAAAGTTCGATGAATCTAGAAATAGATGATTCGAATCGACTAAATTTACAAGTCTTTTATGAAGAAGAAAGTCCGAAAGCTCTTTGTTGGACAAAGTAGGCTTGCCAAATAATCTATTGGAAGGGATCCAATAAGACAACTGTAGGTCACTAATACACAAGACCATAAGAGGGTTCAAAAGTCTAAAAGTCCCATAGGAGGATTGGGAATTAGACTTAAGGAGGTGAACCATAAATGATTGCAAAATTAAACCTGTTTCGATAGGATCGAAAAGGCCGTGTATTTAATGGGAGCTCTTGAGCATCCAAGTTGAGAATGGAATTGTCAATGAAACGTTTCCTGTAAAGGCCAAGTATGACGATCTCTGATAAAGGGAACGATCGAATCTCGTTAGACGAAGCTCGATCGAAGTTTCGCCCAATTACCTTAGCCCGTGTAGACGTAGACTCAAAATTGCCAACGTAAGGAACATGGCACTTTGCTAAGAGTCACGCACAAGGAGCCACGGTTTGACAAGCCTATGTCCCGACAAAGTCCTTGAGCATGTAGAAGGATCCTACATACGTTAAGGGACTAGTGGGAGACAAATTAGACTCGGTGTCTAATTTGTACAAGTTTACGACAGAATAATACTAACGTTGCTTAGAATCGCATTTCTTAAATTGATCATATTCCAAGTCCCCTTAAGAACGAACCCGAATGTCGTAAGAGGTACGAGTGATCGGGATATGTTCGGTCAAATTTGGATAGTAATCCAAATGACCTGCGGAACGTGATGTTGGACATCGTAGGGGAATTTATGGAGATGAGCCATAGAATCCACTAGGAAATTCAAACAAGGTTTGAAACACCGCATAACTGGAATATTCGTTTTGACGAGCTCATACGGAGCATGACTCGGTCTTAAACAACGTAGGTGATCAGTGGGAGTAGAAATGGCGTTCCAAGTGTTTAAGTGTGTAATATCTTGATTCATGGATGAATTCAAGGCATTAGGAATCACTAAAACACAAACCATAACTCACGAAAATTCTCCATGACATTTTAGGGTTCCCACATACATATCATGAATTGAGCTTTTTCAAAGACTCAGTCATGGTGGACTGATGAGAAAAACTCATATATGTAGAGGGACAAGTTGTTCGAGACTCAGTCATAGTAAGACTGATGAGAAAACTTGGATACTATGCATAAAGCATCAAGCCATTCAAGACTTAGTCATGGTGGACTAATGAGAAGGCTTGGATATTGAGTATCCCCTACGTCTTAACCCTAGGCAAACATATGATATGTTTACTCGGTGCATAGGAACCGATGTTGAGAGTGCTTCTAGCATAGCTCAACATAAATCGGTAATGCACTGAGGGGTTGAAGACAGCAATCAAGAATGATCCTTAGTACCTGAATAAGGACTAAAGATGTGTTCATGATGCACCGTCTGTTGAGAGTTGTTTTGGAAGGCTAAAGCGATACTAGCTTCCAGAGCATAAGTGAAAACCAGTTAGTCTCAAAGGTATGCACAGTCAGGCCCAATGACGAATGCATCGGATAGTGGTCACTGATGAAGACCGCGTCCATAGGATGGACGTGGCGCCTAGCACGACCAAGCCACGTTCGCCTATATGGCAGGCAACTTGACTATGGGAGTATTGGCACGAGATCTCATCACAAGATCCACGAAAATATTCTTAGACAACCACCATCTCTAGGAGGCAATGGTGGATAGAGGTAACACGGTTAGACCGTATTGCTTCGCAAGGAAATATAAGTGTACTCACAATACCTTAGTCGGTATCGTAGATTACTCATACTCAGAGGATTCTGAACAAAGTGGGTAATTGACTTATTGGTCAAGTGGGAGATTGTTAGAATAGGTGACCAGAAAGTCAATGGTATTGGCTGTTATGAGAACAATTCGTCAATCTGTGAACAAGTAATATTATGTTAATGAATGTAGTAAGGATTCATAGGCATAAGTTTGTTGTACTTACTGCTTGCATCGTTACGATGTCACAACAAATGCCCACAGACTGAAATAACATTTCGGGAAATTGGAACTACGCTTGGAGGTAGGTTCATGAAATCAGTTTCGCCGAATCAGTCTGAAATACTCCAAGTCAAAGGAATCTCGAGACAGGGCATCGAGAATCCATTTGAGACTTGCACTAAGCATCTGCTGTCGTGTTTCATCGCCGGGTGACGAGGATCGTCTAAGCAGTGTTAGTGGGTCGGCCTGCTGGGAGCGGCCGACTGAGGTGACTCGCGGGAATCGTCATATGGAAGCTACTCGGGCTTGGTCGGTATGACTCGTATTCCCGGTTCCGATAGTATGGGATTAGTCCTCGGACTTGAGGATCACGGCAGTCCCCTACATACTAAGGCTGTATCTTGGATCTGGTAAAATTTGACCAATTATATCACAGGGTCATCATAAGCCTCGTCCAGTGCAGTCGGAGAATGTAAGAACGGTGAATTCCAAGATAGGATCTGTCCCCTGTCAAAGGATATGACAGCAAGATCTCCTATGCGCTCGGAGATGGTTTAGACTCACAAAGTCTATGGCCATAGCACTTGATGTAGTGGGAAAGGATTTCCTACGTCGAGTTAAACCTATCTCGAGCATTATGCATAGTTGCCTAGTCAAGGATGGGAATCGACCCCTAGACTAAAGGTCGGGAGACAGGCGACAGTAGGACCGTACCCGTACGTATCGAGCATCGGTAGGACCGCACCTGCGTATAACTCGGAGCCTAAATGTTCACACCATAAATTCACCTAGTCTCTAGTGCCATGGACCGTTGCTAGATGGCCACCCATGGTAACGGACTACTTTGGTTATGAAATAACAAAAAGTAGGTCCAAGTCTAGCTGAAAGGTGAACCTAAAGAGTCACACCCGCTACACCAAATGAAAGGGAATTAATTTGGAATTAATTCTGGGAGAAGGTTTAATTTAATGGAATTAAATTATACTTCTTGGAGATTCAAGCCTCGATGAATTATTTGGAATAATCGGGCTTGAGCTCATAAATTAGATTTATGAATTTTATAAAGCATGGGCTTTCCTTTTAAGTATATCAAAAGGGTGAATTAATTAATTAGTGGGCTTGGTATATTAAATAGGATTTAATATAAAGTCCATGGGACTATTTAATTTAGAATTAAATAAGTCCTTTCCATAATTAATTAATGGGCTTAGTATATTAAATATGATTTAATATAAAGTCCATGGGAATATTTAATTTAGAATTAAATAGGCCCATTCCATAAAGCCCATCAAAATGGATGGACAAGATTTGATGTAGAGAATGATGAGATGAAGGGCCATGATTAATTTGACTTAATCAAAGCCTAGTTTGACTAGGATTTGACTAGGTCAAAATCCTAGTCAAAGTGTGTCTCTTTGGAAGAGTTTGAGAAGGAATAGGAAATTCCATCTTCTATAAATACTCAAAAAAAAAAACACACACTCAAACCTAGTATTCTCTACAACTCTCATCTCTCAATTCCCTCTCAAGATTTCGTCCTCCCCTCTTTCTTCTCTCCAAGAATTCTACTTTGTTCTTCTTGATTTTATTCAAGTTAAGAACATAAGAGACATTGGTTGCGTTAATTGATAGCGTGTACCGACGTCTCTTCTCCCTAATGATTTTCTTGCTAGCACAAGGGTTCGTTGCTTTCTGGTGCAGCGAGTGAGATGATTTAGAGGGTCTCTTCTTTGAGATCTTGGTGCAAAACGGGGAACAATGCATGTAGCCGAAACGAAGACAAAACTACAACCGGGTAGGTTCTTTAATTATGTTTTTCGGTTCTAATTCTATGGCCTCCATGTTGTGTTTTATTGAACATGAGATACACCAAACGCTCGGGAGAATCAAGGGCACACCCCTTGATTCGTTTATGTATGTTATGCATGATTTAAATTCTATTTAATTATGCTTTGTAATTTTTATTATGCACTATTTCGCACTTCCGCTATTCGCGCTCATTTGCCGGGCCGATCCACACAATCTTTCACTGACTTGAGGGACTATTGTGGTCACATACACAGTGTGGCTATATCATAGATTTGGCGAGAGGCTACCAAGTCAAGAGGCTAGGCTGTCATAAGCCCTACCTAATGCAGTCAAGGTGTGTAGTGTGAACAATAGGTCCCAAGATAGAATCCGTCTCCTGTCAACGGTGTTGACAGTAATATCTCACTTACATTCTGAAAATTGTCCTCTAGTAAATCTGTGGCCACAGTAGCTAAACAGTGGGATTAGATCCCTGTGACGTTCGGTATCGGTGAGCCAAGGCTGTAGTCCAGAATGGGGATCGACACCAATTGTCCATACCCTAGACTATAGCCGTGAGATGGAAGATGGAAGGACAAACGATACAAAAGAGCCTAAATGTTCACACCATAAATATTCACCTAGTCTCTAGTGCCATGGACTGTTGCTAGATGGCCACCCATGGTGATGGACGATTTTTCAGTATAGGAGGACTGGAAATTCGGCCAAGTCTAGCTGAGGGTGAATTTAAAAAGTCACACACAATCCATCGGTAGTGGAGGAATAAATTTGGACTTAATTCCGAGAGGTAGAACAATTTAATTAGATTAAATTGGTTCACTTTTCTTGGATTGTTAATTTTTTAATTGGATTAAATAGAATTAACTAATAAGTTGGATTTATTAATTTGAGGAGATAGGCTTAAAATAATTATTTAACTATTTAAAGCATTAGGGATTATTTTAAATTAGATTTAAAATATTCCATCTAAGAGATGGAAAAACGAGATTGAATGGAGAGATCAATGACCAAGATCAAGTTTCTGACTTGTTCTTTTCTAAGTTGACTTGGATTTGACTAGGTTAAAATCTTAGTCAACCTAGAGTTCTCCATGAGAGTTTGAAGAGGACTAGGAGAACCCCTCTTCTATAAATACTCATAGAAACACACACCTCAAGGTGTTGGTTCTCTAGCACACACACACACCACTCAGCCATCACTCTCTCCCTCTCTCACTCGCCCTACCTCTCCCCCTTCTCTTCTCCAAGAATTGTTCTAGTTCCTTGTTTTGATACAAGAGAGCTATAGGCAAATCGATCACGTTAATTAATAACGCTAGGTCGATTTGTCCTCCTATATAATTCCTCTTGATTTCTTTCTAGTATGGGGATCAAGATCCGGTGAATTTGGTGGACAATTTAGAGGGTTCCTGCTTTGGAATATTGGTGGCAAAACGTGGAACAACGCATGTAGCATTTTGAAGAAAAAATGACAACCGGATAGGTCTCTAGTTTTTCTTTTCATTTTCACCCTATGGCCACCATAATATTGCATGTTTACTTTGATCATGAGATACACCAAACACACGGGAGGTTCAAGGGAACACCCCTTGAACGTGTATTTACTTTTCGGTTTAAACATGTTTTATTTATCGCACTTCCGCATTTGCGCTCCCTCCCGGGACGATCCACGCTTGGTTTCACACTCATCATTCAGCCCGGATGTACATACTTTATGAGACTAACCGTTTTCACAATATTCTGGAAGCTAGTATCGCTTTGTCCTTCCAAAAACAACTCTCCATAAATAGTGCATCGAGAACACATCTTTAGTCGTTATTCAAGTACTAACGACTTTTCTTGATTGCTGTCTTCTACCCCTCAGTACACTCCCAATTTCCGTTATGTGATGCCCAAATCATATTCAACATTCGGTCCTATGTACCGACCGACAGCTTTTATGTTTTTCTGGGGCCAAGATGTGGGGATGCTAAATGTCTAAGCTTTCTCATGAGTCTACCACGATTGAGTCTTGAACAGCTTAATGCTTTACTCATAACATATAAGTTTTCTCATCAGTCTACTCTAACAGAGTCTTGAATAACTTAACGCTCAACACATATCTGAGCTTGCTCATCAGTCTACAGCGACTGAGTTTTGAACAACCGAGTTCTCGATATATATGGGGGAACCCAAATAAAAGTATTATGGAGAATTTTCGTGATTAACGGTTGTATTTTAGTTTTTTCTAGTGTCTTCAATTCGTCCTTGACGAACAAGACATTACACACTAAACACTCGGAACCCAACCCAACATAAACCAAAACCATACATGCGGTCTATGGGCTTCGTGATCATCCGATCATTAATTGAATTAATTCAAATATCTCACATACATAACCCATGTAATGCATGCCATTTCATCATCTATGATATCCCATACCATAATAATAAGTGCATAAAATATATGCAAAATTCCACACACAAAATATTGGATAATGGTGCAAAATATGCACAACAATTTTTGTTGGAAAAAGTATTTTCCCATAATTAACAAAGGAAAATTAATTCTAGGAAATACCCAATCTCAGCTAAAATTAAAATCCAACTCAATCAATTTGGAAATACCCTATGCGTGCCCGACCATGCTTTGCTGGCCCGGGCAGCAGGCAGCGTCTGCCGACTGCCACCATTTTTCTCGTTCCGACGTTTTTCTTTACAATTTTTTTTTCTGAAACACATAAACTATTAATTCAAGAACATAACGACATATTCAAGAATTCAAAAAATCCAACATTTTATGCAAAATTACATGCATATCAAGATCCACAAACAACATGCTTCAAAACGTAAATCATACCGACAAAAGCAACGAAAAACACGTCTCGCATGCTGTAACATACATGTAGCACATAGAATTTTATGCCTATACACCGAACCGGGCTCTGATATCACTGAAAGTGTGGATCAGCCTAGGAGACATGCGGCGGAAGCATGGAAAATGAGAAATTAAAGCGAAACAACGAAATTTAAAACCATTAAATCCAGATCAATGGGTGTTCCCTTGATTCCTCCCGGGCGTTTGGTGTATCTCATGAATATGAAAATAACATGGAAGGCCATCGAATTTGAGAAAATAAGAAATGACAAGAACGTAAATAGACACTTACCCTCGTAGCTTTATTGATTGGCTACACGCGTTGTTCCCAGATTCACATCTCCAAGATCTCGACGTGGAGATCTTCTAAAGTGGTCCATGCGATTCATCGAATTGCAATGAATTCTCGTGGTAGCAAGAACTCACCAAAAGGAGGGAGATATCAACATTATGTTATGAATTAACGTTATTGATGAAGGACAAGCGGATCCGCCCGGGAGCGCGAGCGGAAGCGAGAAAGCGAGGAAATAGCGTAAATTAAATCAAATCTAATTTAAAATACGAATCCCAAGGGTTGTGCCCTTGGGCGCTCAATCGGGCGTTCAATGTAGGATGTGTAAATATTGGAAATGAATATTAAACACATAGGGCATAGATGAATATATATAATCAATCAAAGCGTAATAAACCGTTACCTTTGATTGTTTAGCGTATGCTCCCGGCTACTTGCGTTGTTCCTTCTCCGGAATGCTCACAAAATCCAAACGTATGGATTCTCCAAAGGTGATCCACACCACACCGGAATAAACACACGTTCTTCTTGCTAGAAAAGAACGGGTTTAAGAAGGAATCGGTTTAAGAGAAGAACACTATGAATTAGTGCTCTCTTAAAATTACTTTGTTCTTCTTCTTGATTCAAAATCAAGTGAAGAACACAAGTGTAAGAGAGGGAGAGAGGCCGAGAGTTTGAGAGAGAGGAGAGGATTTTTGTCTTCTCTTTTTCCTAGAAACAGATGAATAATGAATCACATATGCTTGGTGTTGTATATTCTAATATATATACATAATTAATGTGATTATTGGAATGTGTCTAGTTCATCCAAGGATGTCTAGATTCATTCCAATCAATCACCATCAATTCTTCAATCAAGCCTACCAAAATTTATGGTATGATCAAATCATACCAAAAGGGAAGAGCTTGATTAGAGTTGATTTGTCTCTTTCCAAAAGAGATAAGTCAACATACCACCTAGCATGAAACATGGCTGATTTTGCTTCCTCCAAGGGAGCAGGTTAGCCATGTTTAATTAAGGGAAGAAGTCCAACTTCTTCCTATTCCAAAATAGGAATTATTTCTCCTCTCGGGTATAATTTAACGGACCGGGTTTTATCGTAATCCAATTACGACAAACCCAACATTAAATCCAATTTAATGTCCATTTAAATTATTCTTGTTGATCTTTTAATCCAATTAAAAGATCCAACGTCTCAACGTCTCAACTTTCCATATTTAATCGAAAATCCAATTTACCGATTAAACGAAAGCCCGATACAATATCGGCCGGTCCATCCAATGGACTTTCCCTTAAGTAATCCAATTACTTATTTTATCCTTCAAGATTAACTCCAAGTCGATCTCTCAACCTCCTCGGTGATTTGTTTGTGACCCTTTACGTTCACCCTCAGCTAGACTTGGGCCCGTGTCCCACAAGGGCCCGTTACCATGGGTGGCCGTCTAGCAATGGTCCATGGCACTAGAGACTAGGTGAATTGGCGTGAACATTTAGGCGCCGATTCCGTACGTCTACCGTCTCCCGGCCTTAGTCTAGGGTATGGAATTGGGCGTCGGTTCCCATCCTTGACTAGGCATCTATGCTTAATACTCGAGACCACGTATGCTTCATTGCGTCGACACAGGAAACCATTCCCTGTTCGACCAACCACTGTGGCCACAGCTTCAAACAGCATGAACGTGTCTCCGAGTGCATAGGAGATACCTCTGTCACATACTGACAGGGGACGGATCCTCTTTTTGGAATCCATCGTCCTCGCTACACATTCCGACTACACTGGACAAGGCTTATGATAATCATCTTACAGAATGATTACCTCTCGCCAGATCCAAGATACAGCCGTCTTGTGCACGTGACTGCCATGATTCCTCAAGTTTGAGGATTACTCCCGTACTATCGAAACCGAGGAAAACCAATCATACCGACCAAGCCTCCAAGGCTTCCATATGATGATCCCCGCGAGTCAGTCAAGTCGGCTCGACCCCAGTCGACCAACCCATCAAGATCGTGTAGGCGTCCCACGCTTGTCGCCGATGAAACACGACACTCATCCAATGAACACGACTCTTGACGCAAGTCTCAATAGGACTCTCGATGCCCTGTCTCGAGGTCCTCGACTTGGAACGTTTCAGACCCAACTCTTAATCAGTTGGTTTCATAACCACCATCCAATGCGTGGCCCAATTGCATGAGTTGTTATCCATGGTCTGTGGGCTTTGTTGCGAAATAAGTTAAACACGGTTTTAACAAATGTAAGATGAGCGCAACAAAGAAGGTACCATTGGTGACGAACACTCATCTTATTCATCATGTAATAATATTACATCTACATCAAGTTGTCGAATAGGTTACAAATTGCCAAACCTATTGGCTTCCGGGTCACCTATTCCAATAATTGATATCTCGTAGTTCTTACTTGATCAAATCAAGAAGAAAAAGAAAGGAATTCTTGGAAAGAGAGGAGAGAGTGGACAAGAGAGATGGAGAGGGAGGGAGCCGATTTGTTTTGTGTTAGTGTGTATGGGTTGTGTATAAATGTGTATTCAAATGACCTAGTCACTAAACCTACACAACCTCTTTCAAAAGAGCCACAACTTACACAAACCCTAGAGTGGTTGACCTAGTCCAACCTCTCTTAGGATGAATCTTGGCCCTTCATCTCTACTCTCCAAGATCAAATCTTGTCCACTATTTTCTTGGGCTTTATGGATCGGGTTTATCTAAATCCAATTTAAACAAGCCCAAAGGTCCAATAGGCTCCATATTAAATCCAATTTAATATTTAAGCCTAATACCATCATTTTAATCCAATTAAAAGGGAAGCCCAATCTCATCAATTCATAAATCGAATTTACGAATTAAGCCCAACATATTAATCCAATTAATTAAAAGTCTTAAAATATAAAACTAGTTAATCCAATTAATTAATCTTTGGAAAAACTCAACCCATGGATTTTTGAATATAAATGATCCAATAATTTATTCTCTCCAAGAAATTAATTTGACCTAATTAAATTAATGTCTACCTACCAAAATTTATTCCATCATATTCTGGTGAATCGAGTGTGACCCTTTAGGTTCACCCTTAGCTAGACTTGGGCGTTAACACAATTAAGTAAATCTAATTTAATTAATCATTTCCGATTATGCCATAACAACAAATCGCCCGTTACCATGGGTGGTCGTGTAGTAATGCTCCATGGCACTAGAGACTAGGTGAATAAGAAGCATGAATATTTAGGGTCGAGTTTCATACAGGTACAATCCTACTGTCGACCATCTCCCGACCTTAGTCTAGGGCATGGAATTGGACGTCAGTTCCCATCCTTGATTAGGCATCTATGCTTCAAACTCGAGATAGGTTTAACTCTATGATCAATGGAGGAAATCCTTTCCCACTCGATCAAATGCTATGGCCATAGACTTTGAGAGCCTAAAAACCATCTCAGAGTGCATAGTAGACCTCCCTGTTAGATTATTGATAAGGGACAGAGTTGATCTTGAAATCCACAGTCCTCACTACATAATCCGACTGCACTGTACAAGGTTTACGATGACCATACCTCACGATACAGTCACTGTTTGCCAGATCCAAGGTACAACCTTCGTATGTAAGTGACTGTCGTGATTCCTCAAGTCCGAGGACTAATCTCATACTATCAGAACTGGGAATACCAGTCATACTGACCAACGCCGTGTGGCTTCCATATGACGATTCCTGTGAGTCACTTTAGTCAGTCGACCACCTTGCCGACCAACCCACTAAAATTGTACAGACGACCTATGTTTCCTGCTAATGAAATACGGTTGCAATACTTAGTGCAAGTCCCTGTAAGACACTCGATGCCCATCTCAAGGTTTTCGACCTGGAACATTTCAGAATAGCCCTCAGGAGTTGGTCTCAAAGTTTCCAACCTATGCGCAGCGTAACTCCCAGGCTGAACCATTCGGTCTGTGGGCGTTTATTGTGACATCCAAATAGTACAATGTCAGCAATAAGCACAAAAAACTCATTGTTTGCCGATGATGAATCCTGACTATATTCATCAGCATAATATTACTTTTCTTCAAAGATCGGCGAATAGTTCCCAGAACAACCAACCACTATGACTTTCTGGTCACCTATTCCAACACTTGAAAAGTTACCAAGTTGAGAAACATGCCATTTTCTGAGAGTCATGTTTTATTTTACCATATAGGATATGGTGTGGCAAGCCTGCATTATCATATAGTCCTTGAGTATATGAGATGGTCCTGCATATGTCAAGGACTAGTGAGAGACAAATTTAGTCTTGGTATCTGGTTTGTGCAGGTTTAATATAGAATAATGTAAACATCATTTATAATCAAACCTATTCCCACTGACTATATTCCAGTTCCCCAAAGAATGCCCAGAATACCTTAGATACTCGAAGGTACGGGTTTCTGGGTCTGTCAGGTTATTTGGATTATGATCCAAAAGAGACAAGGAGAAGTGATGTTGGACATCATGATAGGAGTAATGGCTTGGAGCCGTGGAATCCTTCATACAGTTCAAATTGGGTTTGAGATTTCATTTAACTCGAATACTCATACTGACGAGCTCGTATAGAGTATGGCTCGATCAATGATGAGCTTTAGGGACAGTTGGAGTATGGTTGTGTTTCGAGTGGTTAGTGTGTAACGTCTTATTCATTTGGAATGAATTAAAGATGTTAGGAAATACCAAAACATGAGCATTGTTCATGCAATTCTCAATGAAAGGAATTTGATTCCTATATAAATAGAGGGATAGGCTATCCAAGAATCAATCACGGTAGACTGATGAGGAAGCTTAGACGTTTGACATCCTCTACGTGTTTGCCATAGGCAACATTGGCATGTTATTTAGTGCACCGGGCCTGATGTTGTGTTTGCTTTGAGTATAACGGTTATCGGGTGTGCACTTAGAAGGCAATAGACAACTATTGAGAACAATTTTTAATAACTGAATAAGGATTACAAAGGTGTTTTGTTAGAATAGGTGACCAGAAAGTCAATGTGGTTGGCTGTTCCGAGAATCATTTGTCAATCTTTGAATGAAAGTAATATTAGGTTGTTGAATGTAGTAAGGATTCATCATTGGCAACGATGAGTTTGTTATGCTTACTGCTAGCACTGAACGTCGTTTCGATGTCACAACAAACGCCCACAGACTGGACATATGAGTCCAAGAAGTTGGACTGCGTATAGATTGGCAGACATGGAACCAACTTCTGGAGATAGTGAAAGGAATCGTGGATCGTCCCGGGAAATTGCGCGAATGCGGAAGCGCGGTATAAAATAAAATACGAAAATTTAAAGCATGCTTTAATAAATAAAGAACACGCTCAAGGGGTGTACCCTTGAGATTCCCGGGTGTTTGGTGTATCTCATGATATAAAGAACATGCAATAGTCATGGAGGCCATAGGGAGAAAAAAATAAAAGGGACGAAAAATTAAAACGAGACCTACCCGTTGTCGTTTTCGTCTTGAACGGCTACACGCGTTGTTCCTCGTTTTGCACCAAGATCTCGTTCTTGAGACCCTCCAAATCGTGACACACGATCCACCCACGTATCTTGCACGTTGTGCTAGCAACGAACAGGTATGACTTTTGGAGTGGATGAATCAACAACACGTTATGAATTAACGGTATTGATTCATCAATGTTCTAGTGTTCCAAGAACAAAAGAACAAGAAAATATATTTCTTGTAGAGAGAGAAGGGGCGGACGAGAGGTAAGAGGGAGAGAGACGAGTGTGTGTTGTGTGTGTGTTGGAATTTCATCATCCTTCAAAAGGTGCAAGGCTAGGGGTATATATAGAGGAAGAGTTTAATCCTCTTTAAACTCTACCTCTTTAGAAGCTTAATTTGACCAGGATTTTGACCTAGTCAAAGTCCTAGTCAAAGTAGAATTTGACCTTGTCAAATTCAATCCTAGCCTTTGATCTCTCCCATTAAATCTCAACCATTAATTTAATTTAATGGAATATTTAAATCCTATTAAATATTACAAAAGGCCAAATAAATATAATAAATAAATATTAATACTTATTCTAGGCCCATTAAATTAATTCCCTTAATAAATCCAATTTATTAATTTAATTTCCTTTATCAAATAGAAGGAATTAATTTCTCCAAGAAAATATAGGACCCGATTAAATCCAATTTAATCATTCATTTACTCCAATATTTAATTCAAAATTAAATACTAAGTGTGTGTGGATAGTGTGTGACTCTTTGGGTTCACCTTTCAGCTAGACTTGGTCAGATTCCTAGAATCCATCCGTTACCATGGGTGACCATCTAGCAACGGTCTATGGCACTAGAGACTAGGTGAAATAATCGGGGATGAACATTTAGGCTCTAACAGTACACTTGTCCTTCTGTCTTCGGTCTCATCACTTAGAGTCTAGGGCACGGAAAATGCAGGTACCCATTTTGGACCTAAGTGTCGGTCTGTCCTTACTAAACGCCGCAAGGGAAACCTGAAGGACAAACGGATCCGCCCGGGAGCGCGAGCGGAAGCGAGAAAGCGTGGAAAGTGCGTAAATTTAAATAAAATTCAAAATACGCGAATCCCAAGGGGTGTACCCTTGGGTGCTCAACCGGGCGTTCGATGTAGGATGTGTAAATATTAAAACATATATTTAAACACATAGGGCATAGATATACAAATGAAATCAATCAAAGCGTAATAAACGGTTACCTTTGATTGTTTTAGCGTATGCTCCCGGCTACTAGCGTTGTTCCTTCTAGGGAATGCTCACGAAATCCAAACGTATGGGTTCTCCAAAGGTGATCCACACCACACCGAAAGAAACACACGTTCTTCTTGCTAGAAAAGAACGGGTTTAGGAAGGAATCGGTTTAAGAGAAGAACACTATGAATTAGTGTTCTCTTAAACTTACTTTGTTCTTCTTCTTGATTCAAAATCAAGTGAAGAACACAAGTGTAAGAGAGGGAGGGAGCACGAAATTTTGAGAGAGAGGAGAGGATTTTTTGAAAGGAATTGTGGATCGTCTCGGGAAAGGCGCGAATGCGGAAGCACGGTACAATTAAAAAATAAATGCGGAATTTAAACATGCTTTAAATTAAAGAACACGTTTCAAAGGGTGTGCCTTTGAAATTCCCGGGTGTTCGGTGTATCTCATGAATAATAAAACATAAAAGAATCATGGAGGCCATAGGGTGGAAAATTAAAAGGGACGAAAATCATAAACGAGACCTACCCGTTGTCGTTTTCGTCTTCAACGGCTACACGCGTTGTTCCCCGTTTTGCACCAAGATCTCGTTCTTGAGACCCTCCAAATCGTGACACACGATCCACCCACGTATCTTGCACGTCGTGCTAGCAACGAACAAGTTTATATTTTGGAGTGGATGAATCAACAACACGTTATGAATTAACGGTATTGATTCATCAAGTTCTAATGTTCCAAGAACAAGAGAACAAAGAAAAATAATTTTCTTGGAGTGTGTGAGAGAGAGAGGGCGGACGAGATAGAGGGAGAGAGAGCCGAGTTGTGTGTGTGTGTTGTGTGTGTTGGAATTTCATCATCCTTCAACTTGTAGGATGCTAGGGGTTTATATAGAAGAGGAGTCTAATCCTCTTTAAACTCCTCTTTCAAGAACTCTATTTTGACTAGGATTTTGACCTAGTCAAAGTCCTAGTCAAAGTAGTGTTTTGACCTAGTCAAAACAATCCTAGCCATCCATCTCTCCCATTCATCTCACCGTTGATTTAATTTAATTTAATGGAATATTTAAAACCTATTTAAATATTTCCAAGAGGCTAAAATAAATATAAATATTATTTAAGCCCATTAAATAAATCCCTTTGATAAATCTAATTTATCAATTTAATTCCTTATATCTAATAGAAGGAATTATTTCTCCAAGAAAAATAAAGGACCCGATTAAATCCAATTTAATCATTCCTTCACTCCAATATTTAATTCCTAATTAAATATCTAAATGTGTGTGGATAGTGTGTGACTCTTTAGGTTCACCTTTCAGCTAGACTTGGTCGGGTTCCTAGAATCCTTTCGTTACCATGGGTGGCCATCTAGCAACGGTCCATGGCACTAGAGACTAGGTGAAATATTCAGGGATGAACATTTAGGCTCTAACAGTACACTTGTCCTTCTGTCTTCGGTCTCATCACTTAGAGTCTAGGGCACGGATAATGCAGGTACCCATTTTGGACCTAAGTGTCGGTCTGTCCTCACTAAACGCCGTAAGGGAATCCTTCCCTTCTGTTCAGTCACTGTGGCCACAGTTTTAGGGACAAGACCTAGAGTATATATGAGACTCAACTACCAAAACCTATTGACAGGAGACAGATCCTTTCTTGGAAACTACTGTCACTTTGCACACCAGAACTGTACTAGACATGGCTTATGACTGCCAAAGAGAATTCTGGCAATCTCTCACCATATCTAAGATACAGCCCTGATGTACAGGTAAACTCAGCAATTCCTCAAGTCAAAGGACTTGACCTGTACCGTTGGAACTGGGAATATACGTCATACCTAGCAGACCATACTCAAGGTCCTCCGTAAGACGGTTCCCACGGGTCACCTCAGTCAGCTGCGTCCTAGCATGCTAACCCACTAACACTGCTTAGACGACCCTCGTCACCCCGTCGATGAAACACGACAGCAGGTGCTTAGTGCAAGTCTCAAATGGAATCCCGGTACCCATTTTCGGGATTCCTTGACTTGGAGATTTTCGGACTGATTCGGGAAGACTGATTCCATGGACCTACCTCCAAGCGTAGTCCCAGTCCCCGAAATTGATTCTCAGTCCGTGGGCTTTGTTTGCGTAGTGAACAGATATGGAAAACAAATATAAGTGAACACAAACAAAGTGATGCCAAATGAAATTCACTTCTTTATTCATTAATGATTTATCAAACACCTATAATTGTATAGACATAGGTTACATATACCCGCCAAAATTGGCTTACATGGTCACCTATTCTAACAATCTCCCACTTGACCTTTAAAGCCAATCACCCATATGCCTAATCCTCATCTTCTCAAGATGTTGCGTATGAGCACTCTGCGACATAGGCTTTGTCAGCGGGTCTGCTGTGTTGTCTGCTGAGTTGACTCGGTCCATCCGAACGTCACCTCTTCCTACCATTTCTCTAAGAAGATGGTAGCGTCTAAGAATGTGTTTGGAACGGTGATGAGATCTCGGTTCCTTTGCTTGCGCTATTGTACCGTTGTTATCACAGAAGATGACAACAGGCTCGGCGATGCTAGGCACCACACCCAACTCTTGGATGTAGTTTCTCATCCAAACCGCTTCCTTAGCAGCTTCTGAAGCTGCTATGTATTCAGCCTCAGTGGTGGAGTCAGCAGTGGTTGCTTGCTTGGAACTTTTCCAAGCCACTACTCCTCCGTTGAGTTTGAATACATACCCCGATTGAGACTTGGCATCATCGTCATCAGACTGGAAGCTAGCGTCGCTAAAGCCTTCCAGAATTAGTTCTCCATTGCCATAGACCAAGAACATTTCCTTAGTCCTCCTAAGGTACTTAAGGATGCCCTTAACGGCATTCCAATGTGTCTCTCCTGCACAGGACTGATATCTGCTTGTCACGCTCAAAGCGTATGCAATGTCAGGCCTGGTGCAATAGACCGCATATTGGATGCTACCTACGGCAGAAGCATAGGGGATGACTTTCATCTTTTCAAGTTCCTCATCAGTCTGTGGGGACTGCTTCTTGGATAACTTGATCCCATGCCTCATTGGAAGGAATCCTCGTTTGGAGTTGTCCATTCGATATCTCTTTAGGACTTTCTCCATATACGAGTTTTGGGTGAGCCCTAACATCCTTTTAGATCTGTCCCTGACAATCTGGATGCCTAGGATGTAGGAGGCTTCACCAAGTCCTTCATGGAAAACTTTGGTTGACAACCATGCTTTTGTGTTTCCTAACATTCTGACGTCATTACCAATGAGCAGAATGTCATCCACGTAAAGCACTAGGAACACTATAGAGCTCCCACTGACCTTCTTGTATACACAAGGGTCGGATTCGTTTTTGATGAAGTCATATCCCCGTATTACTTCATTAAATCGAATGTTCCAACTTCGGGATGCTTGTTTGAGGCCACAGATGGACTTCTGGAGACGACAGACCTTCTGTTCTTCTCCAGTGACCGTGAAACCCTCCGGCTGATCCATATAGATCTCTTCTTCAACGAAACCGTTGAGGAAGGCCGTTTTCACGTCCATCTGCCATATTTCATAGTCATACCATGCTGCTATGGCAAGCAGGATCCGAATGGACTTAGCCATGGCTACTGGCGAGTAGGTATCCTCAAAATCGACCCCGGGTCGTTGAGTGTATCCCTTAGCTACAAGCCTAGCCTTAAAGGTTGTTACTTCTCCATCAACGCCGAGTTTGCGCTTGTAGACCCACTTACAGCCCACTGGCTTAACACCTTTCGGTGGATCTACAAGTCTCCAAACTTGGTTCTCGCTCATGGAGTCCATTTCGGTCTTCATGGCCTCAAGCCATTTCCCGGAGTCGATGTCAGACATCGCTTCCCCGTATGTCTTAGGATCGTTATCCAGAAGATCGGTCGCACCTAGAAACCCATATCTCACTGGAGGTCTGGATTCTCTAGTGGACCTACGGAGGACGGGAACGTCAGTGGTGACTGTGGGCGCTGACTGTATCGGAGCCGGCGGTTCAGGGGCCGGGACTGGCCTTTCTTGAGGTTGTCCTTCATGCCTAGCATGTTGGACTTCTCTAGGTTGGTCAGCCCTCCGTGCGTTTATCCTAAATCCTCTTGGTGAGGTTTCCGCGGCTATTTCTGATGGCTGAGTTCCATCACTTGATTTCCTCAAGAATCAGCTCATCAGGTTGGATATCCTCCGGGAAGCCTTGCTCCAAGAATACTGCATTCCTTGAAACAAATACCTTTTGTTCCAAAGGGTCATAGAAGTAATAACCCGCAGTTTCTCTAGGGTATCCAACGAACCTGCATAGGCTAGACCTGGATTCTAGCTTATCTCCCACTAACCTCTTGACGTATGCGGGGCTACCCCACACTTTCAAGTAGTTGTAGGACGCAGGCTTGCCGTGCCATATCTCATATGGCGTTTGGGTCAATGCACTGGTAGGCGCCAAATTCAACAACTTGGCTGCCGTTTCTAATGCATAACCCCAAAACGATAAGGGCATCATCATGGACCGAACCATGTCCAACAGGGTTCGGTTCCTCCTTTCAGAGACGCCATTTAACTGTGGTGTTCCGGGAGGTGTCCATTCCGATATTATACCATTTTCTTTAGATAATCTAGGAATTCGGCGCTAAGGTATTCACCGCCTCGGTCTGACCGTAGGACTTTAATTTTGCAGTTGGTTTGGTTCTCCACTTCAAGCCTGAATTCTTTAAACCTCTCAAGAGCTTCAGACTTGTACCTCATCAGGTAAACATAACCGTACCGTGAATGGTCATCGGTGAAGGTTATGAAGTAGGAGAACCCACCTCGGGCCTGCGTCCTTAGTGGTCCACATACGTCTTGTATGGACCAAGTCCAACAGACCTGTGGCAAGCCTGCTTTGTCCTACAAAGGGCTTCTTGGTCATTTTCCCTCTTAGACAAGACTCACAAGTTGGTAGATCACTCAAGTCCCAACCTCTAGGTTCTTTGAGTCTACCAACCTTTTCATCCTATCTTGGGATATGTGACCTAGCCTAGCGTGCCACAGACGTGCGTTCCCGTTATTATCTAATTTCCATTTGTGTTGAGCGTTAAGAACGAAATTTGTTTGTTGCAAGATATAGAGCCCGTTATGTAATGTACCAAGTAGATGAGCAATACCACACCTCATCAAATAAAAGCAATTTTTATTGATTCTGAACTCATAACCACTATTGTCCAACAATGGAATGGAAATGATGTTCTTAATCATACTAGGTACAAAATAAACCTGCTCTAATTCTATGCTAATGGTATCACTAATTACTAAAGTGGCGGATCCTACTGCTTCTGCCGAGATGGCCTTGCCATTTCCGAGCTTCAGGATCATGTCCCCGCTACTTAGTTTTCTGCTTCTTTTCAGTACCTGCAAATCATTGCAAATGTGAGCTCCACAGCCGGTATCCAATACCCAAGAGGCAGAATTAGTGACCATGTTAACCTCAATCACAAATATACCTTGGTTTGAGAAGAGTTTGGGGGCACTCTCTCTTCCAATGCCCTTTCTCACGGCAGTTGATACATATGTCATATGCCTTTGACTGTTGCTTGGAGACAACCTTTCCCTTTCCTTTGCCTTTCCCCTCTTTGGCAATGGGAACACTCTGAGTGTTCGTAGCTGCTATGACGGCTTTTCCCTTCCCTTTCTTCTTTTTCCAACGTCCGGCACCCTTGCCTTTCGTCTTGGAAGTTGAAGTACCTCCAAACAATACCGAAGGTGTGGACTTCTTAGTCGTTGCCTCGTATTGTACCAACATATTGATCAACTCATGAATGCCTTTCTCAAGTGTATTCATGTTATAGTTGACGATAAATTGGTCGAAGGAGGGTGGGAGTGACTGAAGGATCACATCTATGTACGTTTCGTTATCGAGACCTGCCTTTAGGTCCTCGAGCTTTTCCACTAGA
Organism: Sesamum alatum; assembly: GCA_034509735.1. NCBI lineage: Eukaryota > Viridiplantae > Streptophyta > Magnoliopsida > Lamiales > Pedaliaceae > Sesamum > Sesamum alatum. The sequence continues at coordinate 14,320,351 of JACGWO010000006.1, forward strand.
GTAAGCATTTTAACCCCATGCTCTTGTACAGAGGATCCTTCTATCATTTTTGTTCCAAAGAACGCCTTGGTCGCGACATACCTAGTATGCCGGTCCGGGACTGCATAGCAATCTTTAAGGCGAGCCATAATGGAAGGGACATCGTCTAGCCTTTCATATTGCTTCTGAATCTCATTGGTCATCGAAGCAAGTATGACGCTACAGACCTTCCGTTTATCCTTATGCCAAGTCTCGAACGTCTCACGTTCTTCTGGCGTGGATCCTTCCGGTAAGGTCCTAGGGAGAGGCTCGTCCATGACGTAGCCTTGGTTCTCGTAATCTAGGACTATCCTGAGATTGCGCAACCAGTCGTTGTAATTTGTTCCATTGAATTTGTTTGTCTCAAGAATGGTTGATAGTGGGTTCTTAGACATTTTAAATCTACATTTAGAAAACAACGCGCGATCAGCAGAAAATAAAGATGGTGGTTTGATGAAATAATTAAATGCTTGGTCTTTAGTCATTTAATCCTCCCACTATTTATACGAAAACACGGTACTCTCAAACGTGATTTTCGGGAAATCCTTTCCTAGTGGGCTTGGGATCCACAGCGATTTTTCCCATACCCCGCTTTTACGATTCGCATGGAAAAGATCCTGTGGGAGGTATTCCATACCATTTTCGTTCCACGAGATTCCCAAGATTATTGCCTCACCCTTTCGCATGATCCCGAGGACTCCAAGCGAATCATGCTAATTGGGCGTTAGACCCGACCCAATCGACCGAGCCACAGACCCACTGGTACCTCCACGACTCGTGAGACAGGTAACAGCAGCCCATTTTTCGTTCATGACACAGTGCAGCTTCTTTTAAGTACAATAACGTGCCACGACTCGTGAGACCACGCTATTGACCTAAAACAGCTTCCTCACTGTGCCATGGATTGGAAGGCATGGACAAACTCCTAGAGTTCATGTCCATTTTATCTAGGGTCTAATATTTCAACATTGGTCCAACCAATGTGAGAGTAGTGAATGACCGAGATCTCATAATATATCCATACATTCATCCATAATGCATAAATAAAATCCATCCATAGCAGTTATATGATAAATAAAAGCCATTCATCCATCATAATAACCACATGCAAAATTAAAGCCTAGCACGCCCCTGTTGGATGATCACGAGCCCGAATCCTATGCGATCCACTGAGCCCGTAGTGGATCTATGGTCAATCTAGGGTCGGTCCTATACTATTACAATAATAGTAACCCAATCATCATGCTGATGGGCCTTGGTCTCTTTTCCTCTTTCTTCACTTCATGGAAAACTCCAAGGGACCTCCGGTTTGGGCTCTCCATGTGGTCCTTCCTTCTTCTCCATCAATTACAAAAATGGAAACCTCACTCCTAGTCTACTCTCATTACATATTAAAAAGTAGAAACCCCAGCGAAAACCCGGGGGGAGTACATAAGGAGGGAGGTAGAAAGCCTTATTATTCCAAGGCACTAGAAAGAGAGAAGGAGAAAGCAGTAAAAGAGGCACACAAGCCCAACAGAAATTAAACCATACATCCGGTCTAGGGCTCGTGATCATCCATTTCCATCCAACACACATAATCACATGATCCAATCACATAATTACAATATACCAATAATTCATGATTTCCAATCATAATAATCCAAAACAGAAATAAATGATCATGTGCGCAACGTGTGAAAAATAAAACACAAATATTGGTAATAATATTTTTCTCGTTTTAGGAAAACCTTTCCTCATTATTTTAAGTAAAATAACCTCGGGATTCCAAATCCAATTTATTTTACTCCTAAAATAATGTCTTTAGGAATTTAGGCAAAATTGAACTCAAAAACGAATTTTCAGAATTAATTCAAAATTAAAACTGAAAAGTAAATAAAAATAAAAAAATAATACTAGGGTTTCAAAAAACCCTAGCTGCAGCAGCCGCCGGCCGCCGCCACCGGCAGCAGCCGGCCGACCGTGCGCGCAGGGCAGCAGGCCCAGCCTGCCGCCCCTGCGCGCGCGCAGGCACTGCCTGGCCGGGCGCGCGCGCGCAGGCCCCTTGCCTGCGTGCGCGCGCGCCTGGCCGGCAGCGCGCGCGCTGCGCGGCCTGGTGTTCCGGCAGGCCGTCGCGCGCGCGGGCTCCTCTGCCTCGCGCGCGCCGGCCTGCTGGTCGCCAGCCGCATGCCTGCGCTGTGCGCAGTGCGCGCGCACAGACGCGCACTGGGCACGCCCGCCGGGCGCGCGCGCGCAGACGCCTCCGTCTGCGTGCGCGCGCGCCTGGCAGGGCGCCTGGTGCCATCCGCGCGCGGGCTCTCCGCCGACAGCCTTGAACGCGCGCGCGCATGAGCGCGCCTACCGGCCGGGCGCGCGCAGACACCCTCGTCTGCCCGCGCGCGCGGCTGGAGGCGCCCCTTGCGTGCGCGCCCGCGCGCAGCCATCCTGGCTGCGCGCTGCCCCTGCGCGACCGGCTGGGCGGCGCGCGCAGGCTACCCTTGCCTGCGCGCGTCTGCCCTGCCGGCAGCGCTCGGCTGCGCGCGGCCAGCCTTCCCGGCTGACCGGCTGTGGCGTTTCTCGTTTTCAGTTCAAATTTTCCCCCGTTTCCCAAGAAAAACAGAAAAATACCAACATTCAGAATTTCACACGAATTAAAAGCAATAAAACAACATGCTTTAATAATAAAGAAAATCAAGATTCAATTAAAACATGCTCAAAACACGTTTCATGCTTAACACGCACATAAACCCTAGGCCTATACACCGAACCGGGCTCTGATACCACTGAAAGGAATCGTGGATCGTCCCGGGAAAAGCGCGAATGCGGAAGCGCGGTATAATTAAAAAATAAATGCGGAATTTAAACATGCTTTAAATTAAAGAACACGTTTCAAAGGGTGTGCCTTTGAAATTCCCGGGTGTTCGGTGTATCTCATGTATAATAAAACATAAAAGAATCATGGAGGCCATAGGGTGGAAAATTAAAAGGGACGAAAATCATAAACGAGACCTACCCGTTGTCGTTTTCGTCTTCAACGGCTACACGCGTTGTTCCCCGTTTTGCACCAAGATCTCGTTCTTGAGACCCTCCAAATCGTGACACACGATCCACCCACGTATCTTGCACGTCGTGCTAGCAACGAACAAGTTTATATTTTGGAGTGGATGAATCAACAACACGTTATGAATTAACGGTATTGATTCATCAAGTTCTAATGTTCCAAGAACAAGAGAACAAAGAAAAATAATTTTCTTGGAGTGTGTGAGAGAGAGAGGGTGGACGAGATAGAGGGAGAGAGAGCCGAGTTGTGTGTGTGTGTTGTGTGTGTTGGAATTTCATCATCCTTCAACTTGTAGGATGCTAGGGGTTTATATAGAAGAGGAGTCTAATCCTCTTTAAACTCCTCTTTCAAGAACTCTATTTTGACTAGGATTTTGACCTAGTCAAAGTCCTAGTCAAAGTAGTGTTTTGACCTAGTCAAAACAATCCTAGCCATCCATCTCTCCCATTCATCTCACCGTTGATTTAATTTAATTTAATGGAATATTTAAAACCTATTTAAATATTTTCAAGAGGCTAAAATAAATATAAATATTATTTAAGCCCATTAAATAAATCCCTTTGATAAATCTAATTTATCAATTTAATTCCTTATATCTAATAGAAGGAATTATTTCTCCAAGAAAAATAAAGGACCCGATTAAATCCAATTTAATCATTCCTTCACTCCAATATTTAATTCCTAATTAAATATCTAAATGTGTGTGGATAGTGTGTGACTCTTTAGGTTCACCTTTCAGCTAGACTTGGTCGGATTCCTAGAATCCTTCCGTTACCATGGGTGGCCATCTAGCAACGGTCCATGGCACTAGAGACTAGGTGAAATATTCAGGGATGAACATTTAGGCTCTAACAGTACACTTGTCCTTCTGTCTTCGGTCTCATCACTTAGAGTCTAGGGCACGGATAATGCAGGTACCCATTTTGGACCTAAGTGTCGGTCTGTCCTCACTAAACGCCGCAAGGGAATCCTTCCCTTCTGTTCAGTCACTGTGGCCACAGTTTTAGGGACAAGACCTAGAGTATACATGAGACTCAACTGCCAAAACCTATTGACAGGAGACAGATCCTTTCTTGGAAACTACTGTCACTTTGCACACCAGAACTGTACTAGACATGGCTTTATGACTACCAAAGAGAATTCTGGCAATCTCTCACCATATCTAAGATACAGCCCTGATGTACAGGTAAACTCAGCAATTCCTCAAGTCAAAGGACTTGACCTGTACCGTTGGAACCGGGAATATACGTCATACCTAGCAGACCATACTCAAGGTCCTCCGTAAGACGGTTCCCGCGAGTCACCTCAGTCAGCTGCGTCCTAGTATGCTAACCCACTAACACTGCTTAGACGACCCTCGTCAGCCGTCGATGAAACACGACAGCTATGCTTAATACTCGAGACCACGTATGCTTCATTGTGTCGACACAGGAAACGATTCCCTGTTCGACCAACCATTGTGGCCACAGCTTCAAACAGCATGAACGTGTCTCCGAGTGCATAGTAGATACCTCTGTCACATACTGACAGGGGACGGATCCTCTTCTTGGAATCCACCGTCCTCGCTACACATTCCGACTGCACTGGACAAGGCTTATAATGATCATCTTACAGAATGATCACCTCTCGCCAGATCCAAGATACAGCCGTCCTGTGCACGTGACTGCCATGATTCCTCAAGTCTGAGGATTACTTCCCGTACTATCGGAACCGGGGAATCCAATCATACCGACTAACCCTCCAAGGCTTCCATATGATGATCCCCCGCGAGTCAGTCCAGTCGGCTCGACCCCAATCGACCAACCCATCAAGACCGTGTAGGCGTTCCACGCGTGTCGCCGATGAAACACGGCACTCATCCAATGAACACGACTCTTGATGCAAGTCTCAATAGGACTCTCGATGCCCTGTCTCGAGGTCCTCGACTTGGAACGTTTCAGACCCAACTCTTAATCAGTTGGTTTCATGACCACCATCCAATGCGTGGCCCAACTGCACGAGTTGTTATCCATGGTCTGTGGGCTTTGTTGCGATATAAGTTAAACACCATTTTAACAAATGTAAGATGAGCGCAACAAAGAATGTACCATTGGTGACGAATACTCATCTTATTCATCATATAATAATATTACATTCACATCAAGTTGTCGGATAGGTTACAAATTGCCAAACCTATTGGCTTTCTGGTCACCTATTCCAACAAAACCTTCCCTTCTGTTTAGTTACTTTGGCCACAGATTTTATGTTAGAATAGGTGACCATGTAAGCCAATTTTGGCAGGAATATGTAACCTATGTCTAGACAATTCTTTGGTATTTGATAAAACATTTATGAATAAAGAAGTAAAAATTCATATGGCAATACTTTGTTTACGTTCACTTATCTGCATTTACATTTCTGTTCACTACGCAAACACAGCCCATGGACTGAGAAACGATTTCGGGGACTGGGACTACGCTTGGAGGTAGGTCCATGAAATCAGTCTTACCGAATCAGTCCGGAAATCTCCAAGTCAAGGAATCCCGAAAATGGGTACCGGGATTCCCTTTGAGACTTGCACTAAGCATCTGCTGTCGTATTTCATCGACAGGTGACGAAGGTCGTCTAAGCAGTGTTAGTGGGTCAGCATGCTAGGAAGCAGCTGACTGAGGTGACTCGCGGGAACCGTCTTACGGAGGCCTTGAGTATGGTCAGCAAGGTATGACGTGTATTCCCGGTTCCAACGGTACAGGCCAAGTCCTTTGACTTGAGGAACTGCTAAGTTTACCTGTGCATCAGGTCTGTATCTTAGATATGGTGAGAGATTGCCAAAATACTCTTGAGTAGTCATAAGCCATGTCTAGTGCAGCTCGGGTGTACAAAGTGACAGTAGTTTCCAAGAAAGGATCTGTCTCCTGTCAAAAGATATTGACAGTTGAGTCTCATGTATGCTCTGTGTCTTGTCCCTGAAATCTGTGGCCACAGTAACTGAACAGAAGGGAAAGGTTTCCCTTGCGGCGTATAGTAAGGACAGACCGACACTTAGGTCCAAAATGGGTACCTGCTTTTTCCGTGCCCTAGACTCTAAGTGATGAGACCGAAGACAGAAAGACAAGTGTACTGTTAAAGCCTAAATGTTCATCCCCGAATATTTCACCTAGTCTCTAGTGCCATGGACCGTTGCTAGATTGCCACCCATGGTAACGGACGGATTCTAGGAATCCGACCAAGTCTAGCTGAATGGTGAACCTAAAGAGTCACACACTATCCACACACACTTAGTATTTAATTTAGAATTAAATATTGGAGTAAAGGAATGATTAAATTAGATTTAACCGGGTCCCATATTTTCTTGGAGAAATTAATTCCTTTTATTTGATAAAGGGAATTAAATTAATAAATAGGATTTATTAAAAGGGTTGATTTAATGGGCTTAGAATAAATAATATTTATTCTTTTAGCCTTTTGGAATATTTAATAGGATTTAAATATTCCATTAAGTTAAAATCAACGGTTGAGATGGAAAGGGGAGATGGAAGGCTAGGATTCGTTTGACTAGGTCAAACACTAGTTTGACTAGGACTTTGACTAGGTAAAAATCCTAGTCAAATTAAGTTACTTAGAGTTTGAGTTTAAAGAGGATTAAACTCTTCCTCTATATAAACCTCTAGCTTCCAACATTTGTGAGATTGATGATTCTTGAAAAACACACACACAACACACACTCTCTCCTCCCCTCTCTCGTCCGCCCCTCTCTCTCTCTCTCTCACCAAGAAAATATTATTTTCTTGTTCCTTTGTTCTTGGAACAATTGAACTAAGGAAGATTGATCCCGTTAATTCATAACGCGTGGTTGATCTATCCTCTCCAATATAAATACTTGTTCGTTGCTACCACGACGTGCAAGAATACGTGGGTGATCGTGTGTCACGATTTGGAGGATCTCAAGAACGAGGTCTGGTGCAAAACGGGGAACAATGCAAGTAGCAGTTGAAGACGAAAACGACAACGGGTAGGTCTCGTTTAAGATTTTCGTCCCTCTTTAATTTTTCAACTCTATGGCCTCCATGATTTCTTTATTTGTTTTATGATCATGAGATACACCGAACGCCCGGGAACCTCAAGGGCACACCCCTTGAGCGTGTTCTTTAAATTAAAAGCATGCCTTTTATTTTGTAAATTTATTTTTACCGCGCTTCCGCATTCGCGCAATTCCTGGGACGATCCACCGGATTTCTTTCATTTTAGGGACAAGACTGAAAGAAATCGGTGGATCGTCCCGGGAATTGCGCGAGTGCGGAAGCGCGATAAAAATAAACATACAAAATAAAACATGCTTTTAATTTAAAAGAACACGCTCAAGGGGTGTACCCTTGAGGTTCCCGGGCGTTCGGTGTATCTCATGATCATATAACATGTAAAGAAGTCATGGAGGCCATAGAGTTGAAAAAATAAAGAGGGACGAAAAATAAAACGAGACCTACCCGTTGTCGTTTTCGTCTTCAACGGCTACACGCGTTGTTCCCCATTTTGCACCGAGATCTCGTTCTTGAGACCCTCCAAATCGTGACACACGATCCACCCACGTATCTTGTACGCCGTGCTAGCAACGAACAAGTATTTATTTTGGAGTGGATGAATCAACGACACGTTATCAAATAACGGTATTGAATCATCAATGTTCTAGTGTTCCAAGAACAAAAGAACAAGAAAATAATTTCTTGTAGAGAGAGAGAGGGGGCGGACGAGAGGTAAGGAGGGGAGAGACGAGTGTGTGTTGTGTGTGTGTTGGAATTTCATCATCCTACAATTGTTGGAAGCTAGAGGTTTATATAGAGGAGGAGTTTAATCCTCTTTAAACTCCAACTCTAAGAGCTCTAATTTGACTAGGATTTGACCTAGTCAAACCGATTGTAGCCTTCCATTTCCCCTTTCCATCTCAACCGTTGATTTTAATTTAATGGAATATTTAAATTCCATTAAATATTCCAAAAGGCCAAATAAATATAATAAATAAGTATTAATATTTATTCTAGGCCCATTAAATCAGTCCCTTTAATAAATTCAATTTATTAATTTAATTCCCTTTATCAAATAGAAGGAATTAATTTCTCCAAGAAAATATAGGACCCGATTAAATTTAATTTAATCATTCCTTTACTCCAATATTTAATTCCAAATTAAATACTTAAGTGTGTGTGGATAATGTGTGACTCTTTTAGGTTCACCATTCAGCTAGACTTGGTCGGATTCCTAGAATCTGCCCGTTACCATGGGTGGCCATCTAGCAACGGTCCATGGCACTAGAGACTAGGTGAAATAATCGGGGATGAACATTTAGGCTCTAACAGTACACTTTTCCTTCTGTCTTCGGTCTCATCACTTAGAGTCTAGGGCACGGAAAAAGCAGGTACCCATTTTGGATCTAAGTGTCGGTCTGTCCTTACTAAACGCCGCAAGGGAAACCTTTCCCTTCTGTTCAGTTACTGTGGCCACAGATTTCAGGGACAAGACACAGAGCTTTCATGAGACTCAACTGTCAATACCTTTTGACAGGAGACAGATCCTTTCTTGGAAACTACTGTCACTCTGTACACCCGAGCTGCACTAGACATGGCTTATGACTACTCAAGAGTATTTTGGCAATCTCTCACCATATCTAAGATACAGAGCTGATGCACAGGTAAACTCAGCAGATCCTCAAGTCAAAGGACTTGGCCTGTACCGTTGGAACCGGGAATACACGTCATACCTCGCTGACCATACTCAAGGTCCTCCGTAAGACGGTTCCCGCGAGTCACCTCAGTCAGCTGCTTCCTAGCGCGCTGACCCACTAACACTGCTTAGACGACCTTTGTCACCCGTCGATGAAATACGACAGCAGATGCTTAGTGCAAGTCTCAAAGGGAATCCCGGTACCCATTTTCGGGATTCCTTGACTTGGAGATTTCCGGACTGATTCGGTAAGACTGATTTCATGGACCTACCTCCAAGCGTAGTCCCAGTCCCCGAAATCGATTCTCAGTCCGTGAGCTTTGTTTGCGTAGTGAACAGATATGTAAAAGCAGATATAAGTGAACGTAAACAAAGTATTGCCATATGAATTTTCACTTCTTTATTCATAAATGTTTTTATCAAATACCTAAAGTTGTCTAGACATAGGTTACATATACCTGCCAAAATTGGCTTACATGGTCACCTATTCTAACAAAGACACAGCATTCATGAGACTCAACTGTCAATGCCTTTTGACAGGAGACAGATCCTTTCTTGGAAACTACTGTCACTCTGTATACCTGAGCTGCACTAGACATGGCTTATGACTACTCAAGAGTATTTTGGCAATCTGTCACCATATCTAAGATACAGACCTGATGTACAGGTAAACTCAGCAGTTCCTCAAGTCAAAGGACTTGACCTGTACCGTTGGAACCGGGAATACACGTCATACCTTGCTGACCATACTCAAGGTCCTCCGTAAGACGGTTCCCACGAGTCACCTCAGTCAGCTGCTTCCTAGCATGCTGACCCACTAACACTGCTTAGACGACCTTCGTCACCCATCGATGAAATACGACAGCAGATGCTTAGTGCAAGTCTCAAAGGGAATCCCGGTACCCATTTTCGAGATTCCTTGACTTGGAGATTTCTGGACTGATTCGGTAAGACTGATTTCATGGACCTACCTCCAAGCTTAGCCCCAGTCCCCGAAATCGATTCTCAGTCCGTGGGCTTTGTTTGCGTAGTGAACAGATATGTAATAGCAGATATAAGTGAACGTAAACAAAGTGTTGCCATATGAATTTTCACTTCTTTATTCATAAATGTTTTATCAAACACCTGAAATTGTCTAGACATAGGTTACATATTCCTGCCAAAATTGGCTTACATGGTCACCTATTCTAACAGATAGGTCTAAAACACTCCAAGTCGAGGACCTCGAGATTGGGTATCGAGGGTCCTGTAGAGACTTACACTAAGGATTGGATTCATTGGATGAGTATCCTGTTTCATCGGTGACAGACCTTGGACGTCTATGCAATATTAGTGGGTTAGTTGACAAGGGTGTTGGCTGAATGAGGCGACTCGTGGAAATCGTATATGGAAGCCACACCGGCTTGGTCGGTATGATTGATATTCCCGATTCCGATAGTACGGGATTAGTCCTCGGAATTGAGGAATCACGACAGTCGCTCACATATGAAGGTTGTATCTTGGATCTGGAAATAGGTGATCGTGTCATAAGACATGGCTATCATAAGCCTTGTTCAGTGCAGTCGGAGCACATAGAAAGGATGGTAGATTCCAAGATAGGATCTGTCCCCTGTCAAAGACTATGACAACGAGATCTCCTATGTGCTCTGAGATGGTTAGACTCTCAAAGTCTATGCCCATAGCATTTCATTGAGTGGGAAAGGATTTCCTACGTCAATCATAGAGTTAAACCCGTCTCAAGTTTGAAGCATAGATGCCTAATGTTAGAATAGGTGATCGTGAAGCCAATCCTGTTAGGCTTATGTAACCTAGTTCTGACAATTTGGTTTTTAAATAAAGTTAATGAATAAAAGTGATATTCATATTTGGCATTTATTCTTTGTTTATGTTCACTTAACTACTTTATATTACAAACTGTTCAACGCGAAAATAAAACCCACAGACCGAAAGCTTAATCCAAGAAACTGGACTGCGGATCAGATGACAAGTCATGAAATCAGTTTATGTAGATTGGTCTGATATACTCCAAGTCAAAGGACCTCGAGATAGGGTATGGAGAGTCCATTTGAGACTTGCACTAAGCGATTGCAGTCGCATTTCATCGACAAGTGACGAAGGTCATCCATGCAATGTTAATGGGTTAGCCGGCTTGGTGTCGGCTGACTGAGGTGACTCATGGGAATCGTCATATGGAAAACCTTGAGCGGGTTGGTCGGTATGACTTGAATTCCCGATTTAATAGTATAGGTTTGGTCCTCGGACTTGAGGGACTATTGTGGTCACATACACACTGTGGCTGAATCTTAGATTTTGGCAAGAGGCTACCAAGTCAAGAGACTGCGTTGTCATACGCCCTATCTAGTGCAGTCAAGGTGTGCAGTATGAACAGTAGGTCCTAATATAGAATCTGTCTCCTATCAATAGGATTGACAGTGATGTCTCACTTACACTCTGAGACTCATCCTCCAGTAAATCTGTGGCCACAGTAAATGAATAGTGGGATAAGATCCCTGTGACGTTTGGTATGAACGAGCCAAAACTGTAGTCAAGAATGGGTATCGACACCTATTGTCCACACCCTAGACTATAGCCATGAGATGGAAGACGGAAGGACAAACGTACTAATGAGCCTAAATGTTCATGCCATAAATATTCACCTAGTCTTTAGTGCCATGGACCGTTGCTAGAAGGCCACCCATGGTCACAGATGATTTTTCCATCATAGGATGATTGAAAATTCGGCCAATTCTAGCTGAGGGTGAACTTAAAGAGTTACACACAATCCATTGGTAGCGGAGGAGTTAATTTGGCATTCATTTCGGGAGGTAGAACATTTTAATTAGATTAAATTGGTTCACTCTTCTTGGATTGTTAATTCTTTAATTGGATTAAATAGAATTAACTAATAAATTGGATTTATTAAATTGAGGAAATAGGCTTAAAATAGTTATTTAATTATTTAAAGCCTTAGGGATTATTTTAAATTATATTTAAAATATTCCATGAAATCCATCTAAGAGATAGACGGACGAGATTAAATGGAGAGATCAAGCCAAGATCAAGTTTGACTTGGTCTTTTACCTAAGTTGACTAGGATTTGACTACGTCAAAATCCTAGTCAACCTAGGCTTCTCGATGAGAGTTTGAAGAGGACTAGGAGAAGTCCCCTTCTATAAATACTCATAGAAACACACACCTCATGGTGTTGAACTCTAGCGCACACACACATACACACACACTCGGCCACCTCCTCTCCCTCTCTCTCGGCCGACCCCTCACCTCTCATCTCCAAGAAATTGTTCCTAGTTCCTTGTTTTGATACAAGAGAACTATAGGCAAATAGATCACGTTAATTCATAACGCAAGGTCGATTTGTCCTCCTATATAAATTCCTCTTAATTTCTTGCTAGCACGAGGGATCAAGATCCGGTAGATTGGATGGACAATTTAGAGGGTTCCTGATTTGAAATCTTGGTGGAAGAACGTGGAACAACGCACGTAGCAGCTTGAAGAAAACGACAATTGGTTGGTTTCATGGTCCCTTTGTTACAACCCTCTGGCCACCATGATGTTGCATGCTTTAGTTTGATCATGAGATACACCGAACACCCGGGAGGTTCAAGGGAACACCCCTTGAACGTGTATTTACTTTTCGTTTAAGCATGTTTTATTTTTTCATGTTTTTAATTTATCGCGCTTCCGCATTCGCGCTCCCTCCAGGGATGATCAACGCATTCTTTCACCTAAGTCAAGGATGAGAACCGACATCCTATTGCATGCCTTAGACTAAGGCCGGGGATAGGCGATAGTAGGACCGTACTTGTATGTAACTTGGAGCCTAAATGTTCACGCCACATATTCACCTAGTCACTAGTGCCAATGACCATTGCCAGACGGCCACCCATGGTGATGGACAACTTTGGTTATGAGATAACAAGAAGTAAGTCCAAGTCTAGCTGAGGTAAACCTATGGAGTCACACCCACTACACCGGATGTGAAAGGAGTTAATTTGAAATTAATTTCAGGAGAAAGTTTAATTTAAAAAGATTAAATTATACTTATTGGAGATTCAAGCTTTGATAGATTAATTGGATTTAATCGGGCTTGAGTTCATAAATTGGATTTATGGATTTAATAAGCATGGGCTTCCCTTTTAATTAGATTAAAAGGGTGAATTAATTAGTGGGTTTGGAATATTAAATAGGATTTAATATAGAGTCCATTGGACTTTGGGACTATTTAATTTAGAATTAAATAAGTCCATTCTATAAAGCCCATTGAAAATTGGTTGGACCAAGCTTAAATATTAGACCACTAATAAATGGACTAGAGCCCAAGTGGTTCGTCCAAGCCTTCCATCCATGACAAAGTGAGGAAACTAGTTTCAGTCAATTGAGTGGTCTCACGAGTCATGGCATGTCTTCTTCCTGAAAATAAGCTGCACGTTTGTTGTGAACGAAGTGAATACAGTCCTGTTACCTGTCTCACGAGTCGTGGGGGTAGCAGTGAGTGCTATGATGTGGTTGATGGGTCGGGACTAACGCCTGAGTAACGTGATTCAGTTGGAGTCCTTGGGATCACGTAAAAGGGTGAGGCAAAACATCTTGGGAAGCTCGTAGGACGAGAGTGGTATGGATTACCTCCCACAAGGTTATTCGTCATGTGAATCGTAAAAGCGGGGTATGAAGAATTTCGTTTGTGGATCCCAATCCCACTAGGAATCCGTTTCCTAAAATCCTGTTTGAGAGTGTTGGGCTTTATTAGAAATAGTGGGTGAGGTTGAGAACTAAAGACCGAGTCTTAACTTAAATTTAATATTACTTCATTCTGCTTACTATTTTCTGCTTCATATATTGTGAATGTCTAAAATATCCACCAAATGCATTACTAAAGGCTAGTTAATGGAACCAACTACACGAATTGACTGTGAAATCTTTAGATGGTCTTAGATTTCCAGAACCTTAACTCAAATGCTGAATGAGGAAGTTCCTCAACCCTTGCTGGAGGGGTCGACAACTAAAGCAACACTTGGCGTTCAAGAAGTTAAAGGACGACCACCCACAAGTAGGATATAATGATGTTGGCTCAACTATGCTTCGTTTGCATATTGTCTATGCGGTCTCGGACCAGCATGTAGGATATAATGCAACGAAGGCATTTTTGGAGCTAAGATGACGGGGAGGACGTCTGTACAAAGTACATGGAGTGATGATGCTATCCCTAGTGGAGAAGCTCAAAAGACCTCTATGTCGGTCTTGAAATAGAGACACACTTTGACGTGATCCTTCACTCTCTTCCTCCCTCCCACGAACCATTTATAATCAACATGAATGAGCTTGAAAAAGATTTTCATAGGTTGATAATTATGTTGGTCTAGTACGAGGCAACGATTGTAAAATCAATGCCATGTACTAGTAGGAGAGGCTTCAACCTCTATAGCGAGAGGCAAGGGTGCCAGACGCCAAAAGAAGAAGAAGGATAAAGTGACGTCAGTTGTTAAGAACTTCGAGTGTTGTTTCTTTTACACCACAAGGTGGAGGTAAAGGAAAGAGTAAAAGGTTCAGTAGTCAAGTTCACAGATTCGTAAGAACGTATGCATTTACTGCCGTAAAGAGGGCCATTGGGAAAGGTAGTATCCTAAACCCCTCTTCAATGAAGGTAAAATTTGATATTGAGTATTGACATGATCACTCTACTCTGTTTGGTATTGGATACCATTCTTGTCACAAATCTACGGGTGGTTTGCAGTAAGTGATAAAGATTTAAAAGCCAAGAACAATTCTAGAATTCAACAATGGCAAGACAATTGCCTGAAAAGGACTAGAGACTTGTTTAGGCCTATAATTGTGTCATGTTAGGATAGTTTATAGGAATTATGTAACTAGCATGATCAAAAGTATGTCTCTTTGTTGGACAAAGGTTTTATTTGATACATATTTGATCGACAAATGTTTGCTAGTGTTTACACGTAAATTCCTAGAACACCATCCCATAAAAGGTTTATGAATACTCAAAATTCAAATGATCTAATGGATTAATCAAGACTAACTTACAGATCAACAGCTAGGGCGATTTCCTCTTATTAAAGATAAGTAAATTGTAAGGTTAGATGAATCTAGAAATAGACGATTCGAATTAACTAAATTTACAAGTCTTTTCTGAAGAAGAAATGTCCGAAAGCTCTTTGTTGGACCAAAGTAAGCTTGACAAATAGTCTATTGGATAGGGTCCAGCGAGACAATTGTAGGTTACTGAATACGCAAGACCATGAGAGGGTTCAGAAGTCTAAAGGTCCCATAGGAGGTTTGGAATTAGACTTGAGGTGGTGAATTGAAAATGGTCGCAAAATTAAACTTGTTTCGATAGGATCGAAAAGACCACGTATTTAGTGGGAGTTCGTGAGCATCTAGTTGCGAATGAAATTCTCAACGAAATGCTTCCCGTAAAGGCCAAGTATGACGATCTCTGATAAATGGAGCGATTGAGCCTCGTAGGACGAAGCCGATCAAAGTTTCACCAAATTACTTTAGTTCGTGTAGACGTGAACTTAAAAATTGCCACGTGAGGAATGTGGCATTTTGCTAGGAGTCACGCACCATGGTGCCATCATTTGGCAAGCCTGTGTCCCGCCAAAATCCTTGAGCATGTAGAAGGATCCTACATACGTCGAGGGACAAGTGTGAGACAAATTAGACTAAGTATTTAATTTTTACAGGTTTATGACAGAATATGAAAGATTGTGGATCGTCTCGGGAAATAGCGCAAATGCGGAAGCGCGGAATAAATTTAAATAAACGGAATTTAAACATGCTTTTACGAAAAATAAAGAGCACGTTCAAGGGGTGTGCCCTTGAAGTTCCCGGGTGTCGGTGTATCTCATGAATTAAAAACATACAAGAATCATGGAGGCCATAGGGTTTAAAATAAAGAGAGGGGTGAAAAATAAATCGGAACCTACCGATTGTCGTTTTCGTCTTCTAATCGGTACTTAAAAGATTGTGGATCGTCCCGTGAAATAGCGCGAATGCGGAAGCACGGTATAAAAATTAAATACAAAAATTAAAACATGCTTTTCATAAAATAAAAGAGCACGTTCAAGGGGTGTACCCTTGAAGTTCCTGGGCGTTCGGTGTATCTCATGAATCAAAAAGCATAAAAGAAATCATGGAGGCCATAGGATTAAAAATAAAGAGAAATGAAAATTTAAACCGGAACCTACCGATTGTCGTTTTCGTCTTCTAACCGGCACTCGCGTTGTTCCCCGATTTGCTCCAAGTCTCGTATGTGAGACCCTCCAAACAGTAACACGCAATCCACCCACGTTATCTTGCACGTCGTGCTAGCGAAACGAACAACTATTTTTGGAGAGGATGAATTAATCACACGTTATTAATTAACGGTATTAATTCTCCCAAATTCAATTGTTCCAAGAACAAAAGAACAAGAAATTATTTTTTTGTTGTGACAGAGAGAGAGGGCGGACGAGTAGGGAGAGAGGAGAGAGCCGACTGTGTGTGGTGTGTGTGTTGGAATATCATCCCTTTTCAAATAGTGAGGGGCTAGGACTATTTATAGAGGAGGAGTTTAATCCTCTTTAAACTCCAACTCTAAAGAGACTATTTTGACTAGGATTTTGACCTAGTCAAAGTCCTAGCCAAAGTAGTATTTGATCTAGTCAAATTAATCCTAGCCATCCATCTCTCCCTTTCCATCTCAACCATCGATTTAATTTAATGGAATTTTTAAAACCTATTTAAATATTCCAAAGGCCAAATAAATAAATATAATAAATATAAATATTTATTCTAGCCCTATTAAATTAATTTTCTAATAAATCTAATTTATTAGATTAATCCCTTTTACCAAATAAAAGGAATTAATTCTCCGAGAAAATAAAGGACCCGATTAAATCCAATTTAATCATTCATTTTCTCCAAATATTTAATTCTAAATTAAATACTTAATGTGTGTGGATTATGTGTGACTCTTTAGGTTCACCTTTCAGCTAGACTTGGTCGGATTCTAGAATCCGCCCGTTACCATGGGTGGCCATCTAGCAACGGTCCATGGCATTAGAGACTAGGTGAATATTCGGGGATGAACATATAGGCTCTAACAGTACACTTGTCCTTCCATCTACAGTCTCATTACTTAGGGTCTAGGGGACGGAAACTGCAGGTACCCATTTTGGACCTAAGTGTCGGTATGTCCTTACTAAACGCCGCAAGGGAAACCTTCCCTTCTGTTCAGTTACTGTGGCCACAGATTTTAGGGACAAGACACAGCGCATATGTGAGACTCAACTGTCAATGCCTTTTGACAGGAGACAGATCCTTTCTTGGAAACTACTGTCACTTCTGTACACCAGAGCTGCACTAGACATGGCTTATCACTACTCAAGTGCTTCTTGGCAATCTCTCACCATATCTAAGATACAGACCTGACATAACAGGTAAACTCAGCAGTTCCTCAAGTCAAAGGACTTTGACCTGTACCGTTGGAACCGGGAACACACGTCATACCTAGCCGACCCTGCTCAAGGTCCTCCGTAAGACGGTTCATGCGAGTCACCTCAGTCAGCTGCTTCCTAGCAGGCTAACCCACTAACACTGCTTAGACGACCCTCGTCCCCGTTGATGAAATACGACAGCAGATGCTTAGTGCAAGTCTCAAGGGAAATCTCGGTACCCATTTTCGAAATTTCTTGACTTGGACTTTGTCAGCGGATCTGCTGTGTTGTCTACTGAGTTGACTCGGTCCATCCGAACGTCATCTTCCTACCATTTCTCTAAGAAGATGGTAGCGTCTAAGAATGTGTTTGGAACGGTGATGAGATCTAGGTTCCTTTGCTTGCGCTATTGCACCGTTGTTATCACAGAAGATGACAACGGGCTCGGCAATGCTAGGCACAACACACTTAACTCTTGGATGTAGTTTCTCATCCAAACCGCTTCCTTGGCAGCTTCTGAAGCTGCTATGTATTCAACCTCTGTGGTGAAGTCAGCAGTGGTTGCTTGCTTGGAACTTTTCCAAGCCACTACTCCTCCATTGAGCTTGAATACGTAACCCAATTGAGACTTGGCATCATCGTCATCAGACTGGAAGCTAGCATCGCTAAAGCCTTCCAGGATCAGTTCTCCATTGCCATAGACTAAGAACATTTCCTTAGTCCTCCTTAAGTACTTAAGGATGCCCTTAACAGCATTCCATTGTGCCTCTCCTACATAAAACTGATATATGCTTGTTATGCTCAAAGGTTAAGCAATGTCAGGCCTAGTGCAGTGGACCACATATTGGATGCTACCTACGGTAGAAGCATAGGGGATGACTTTTGGTCCTTTCAAGTTCCTCATCAGTCTGCGGGGACTGTTTCTTGGATAACTTGATCCCATGCCTCATAGGAATGAATCCTCGTTTGGAGTTGTCCATCCGATATCTCTTTAGGACTTTCTCCATATACGAGTTTTGGGTGAGCCCTAACATCCTTTTAGATCTGTCCCTGACAATCTGGATGCCTAGGATGTAGGAGGCTTCACCTAAGTCCTTCATGGAAAACTGGATTGACAACCATGCTTTTGTGTCACCCAACATTCTTACATCATTACTTATGAGTAGAATGTCATCCAAAGCACTAGGAACACTATAGAGCTCCCACTGACCTTCTAGTATACACAAGGGTCGGATTCATTTTTGATGAAGTCATAGCCCGTATTACTTTCATCGAAGTGAATGTTCCAACTTCGGGATGCTTGTTTGAGGCCATAGATGGACTTCTGGAGACGACAGACCTTCTGTTCTTCTCCAGTGACTGTGAAACCCTCCGGCTGATCCATATAGATCTCTTCCTCAACGAATCCATTGAGGAAGGACATTTTCACGTCCATCTGCCATATCTCATAGTCATACCATGCTGCTATGGTGAGCAGGATCCGAATGGATTTAGCCATGGCTACCGGCGAGTAGGTATCCTCAAAATCGACCCCGGGTCGTTGAGTGTATCCCTTAGCTACAAGCCTAGCCTTAAAGGTTGTGACTTCTCCATCAACGCCAAGTTTGCGCTTGTAGACCCACTTACAGCCAACTAGCTTAACACTTTTCGGTGGATCTACAAGTCTCCAGACTTGGTTCTCGCTCATGGAGTCCATTTCGATTTTCATGCCTCAAGCTATTTCCCGGAGTCGATGTCAGACATCGCTTCTCCGTATGTCTTAGGATCGTTATCCAGAAGACCAGTCGTATTTAGAAAGCCATATCTCACTGGAGGTCTGGACTCTCTAGTAGACCTACGGAGAACAGGAACGTCAGTGGTGACTGTGGGCGCTGACTGTAGCGGAGCTGGCGGTTCAGGAATCGGGGCTGGCTGTTCCTGAGGCTGTCCTTCATGCCTAGCATGTTGGACTTCTCGAGGTCGGTCAGCCCTTCGGGTGTCAATCCTGAATGCTCTAAGTGAGGATTCCGCGGCTACTCTGATGACTGGATTCCATCACTTGATTCCTCAAGGATCAGTTCATCAGGTTGGATATCCTCTGGGAAGCCTTGCTCCTAGAACACTGCATTTCTTGAAACAAACACCTTTTGTTCCAAGGGGTCATAAAAGTAATATCCCGCAGTTTCTTTAGGGCATCCAACGAACCTGCATAAGCTAGACCTGGATTCTAGCTTATCTCCCACTAACCTCTTGACGTATGCGGGACTACCCCACACTTTCAGTAGTTGAAGGATGCAGGCTTGCCGTGCCATATCTCGTATGGCGTTTGGGTCAATACATTGGTTGGCGCCAAATTTAGCAACTTGGCCGCCGTTTCCAATTCGTAGCCCCAAAAGGATAAGGGCAATTTGGTAAAACTCATCATGGATCGAACCATGTTTAACAGCGTTCGATTCCTCCTTTCAGAGACACCATTTAATTGTGGTGTCCCGGGAGGTGTCCATTCTGAAATTATACCATTTTTCTTTTAGATAATTAAGGAACTCGGTACTAAGGTATTCACTGCCTCGGTCTGGACGTAGGACTTTAATTTTGCAGTTAGTCTGGTTCTCTACTTCAAGTTTGAATTCTTTAAACCTCTCAAGAGCTTCAGACTTGTACCTTATTAGGTAAACATAACCATACCGTGAATGATCATCGGTAAAGGTTATGAAGTAGGAGAACCCACCTCGGGCCTGCGTCCTTAGTGGTCCACATACGTCTGTATGGACCAAGTCCAATAGACTTGTGGCAAGTCTGCTTTTTCCTACAAAGGGCTTCTTGGTCATTTTTCCTCTTAGACAAGATTCACAAGTTGGTAGCTCCCTCAAGTCCCCTACCTCTAGGTTCTTTGAGTCTACCAATCTTTTTATTCTATCTTGGGATATGTGACCTAGCCTAGCGTGCCACAGTCGTGCGTTCCCGTTATTATCTATTTTACGTTTATGTTGAGCGTTAAGAACGAAGTTCGTTTGTTGCAAGATATAGAGCCCATTATTAAGTGTACCAAGTAGATGAGCAATTCCACACCTTATAAAATAAAAGCAAGTTTTATTGATCATAAATTCATAACCACTATTGTCTAACAATGGAATGGAAATGCTATTTTTGATCATACTAGGTACAAAATAAACTTGCTCTAATTCTATGCTAATGCTATCACTAACTACTAGAGTGGTGGATCCTACCGCTTCTGCCGAGATGGCCTTGCCATTCCCAAGCTTCAGGATCATATCCCCGCTACCCAGTTTTCTGCTTCTTTTCAGCACCTGCAAATCATTGCAAATGTGAGCTCCACAGCCGGTATCTAATACCCAAGGGGCAGAATTAGTGACCATATTAACCTCAATCACAAATATACCTTGGTTCGAGAGGAGCTTGGGGCAGTTTCTCTTCCAATGCCCTTTCCCACGGCAATTGATACATATGTCATATGCCTTCGACTGTTGCTTGGAGACAATCTTTTCCTTTCCTTTGCCTTTCCACTCTTTGGCAATGGGAACACTCTTAGTGTTCGTAGCTGCTTTGACGACTTTTCCCTTCCCTTTCTTCCTTTTCCAACGTCCGGCACCATTGCCTTTCCTTTTGGAAGTCGAAGCACCTCCAAACAATACCGAAGGCGTGGACTTTTTGGTTGTTGCCTCGTATTGCACCAACATATTAATCAACTCATGAATGCCCCTTCTCAAGTGGGTTCATGTTGTAGTTGACGATAAATTGGTCGAAGGAGGGTGGGAGTGACTGAAGGATCAGATCTATAAACATTTCACCGTCGAGGCCTGCCTTTAGGTCCTCGAGCTTTTCCACCAGGGTAAGCATTTTAAAGCCGTGCTCTTGTACAGAGGATCCTTCTGTCATTTTGGTTCCAAAGAACGCCTTGGTCGCGACATACCTAGTATGCCGGTCCGGGACTGCATAGCAATCCTTAAGGCGAGCCATAATGGAAGGGACATCGTCTAGCCTTTCATACTGCTTCTGAATCTCACTCGTCATTGAAGCAAGTATGACGCTACGGACCTTCTGGTTATCCTTATGCCAAGTCTCGAACGTCTCACATTCTTCTGGCGTGGATCCTTCCCGCAAGGTCCTAGGGAGAGGCTCGTCCATGACGTAGCCATGGTTCTCGTAATCCAGGACTATCCTGAGATTGCGCAACCAGTGGTTGTAATTGGTTCCATTGAATTTGTTTGTCTCAAGTATGGTGGAAAGTGGGTTCTTAGACATTTTTAAATCTACATTTAAAACAGAGTGCGCGATCAGCAGAATATAAAATACGGTGGTTTGATATAAATAATCAAATGCTTGGTCTTTAGTCATTTAATGCTCCCACTATTTGTACGAAAACACCGTACTCTCAAACGTTGTTTTCGGAAAATCCTTTCCTAGTGGGCTTGGGATCCACAGCAATTTTTCCCATACCCCACTTTTACGATTCGCATGGAAAAAATCCTGTGGGACGTATACCATACCATTCTCGTTCCACGAGATTCCCCAGATTATTGCCTCACCCTTTCACATGATCCCGAGGACTCCAAGCGAATCATGTTAATCGGGCGTTAGACCCGACCCAATCTACTGAGCCACAGACCCACTGCTACCCCCACGACTCGTGAGACAGGTAACAGTGGTCTATCTTTCATTCATAACACAGTGCAGCTTCTTTTAAGTACAATAACGTGCCACGACTCGTGAGACCACACTATTGACCTAAATCAACTTCCTCACTGTGCCATGGATTGGAAGGCATGGACAAACTCCTAGAGTCCATGTCCATTTTGTCTAGGGTCTAATATTTGGACATTGGTCAACCAATGTGAGAGTAATAAATGACCGAGATATCATAATATAAAATATCTACACATCCATCCACAATGCGTAATAAATAAATTGCATCCATAGCAGTTATATGATAAATAAAGCGCCATTCATCCATCACAATAACCACATGCAAAATTAAAGCCTAGCACGCTCCTGTTGGATGATCATGAGCCTGAATCCTATGCGATCCACTGAGCCCACAGTGGATCTATGGTCAATCTAGGGTTGGTGCTATACTATTACATTAATAGTAACCCAATCATCATTCTGATGGGCCTTGGTCTCTTTTCTCTTCCTTCTCTTCATGAAAACGTCTTGGAACCTCCAGTCTGGGCTCTCCATGTGGACCTTCCTTCTTCTCCATCAATTACATCAAATTGAAACCTCACTCCTATTCTACTCTCATTACATATTAAAAATAGAAACCCTAGCGAAAACCTCAGGGGAGTACATAAGGAGGGAGATAGAATGCCTTATTATTCCAAGGCAACTAGTGAGAGAGAAGAAGAAAGCAGTAAAAGAGGCACAGAGGCCAACATAAAATTAAACCATACATTCGGTTTAGGGCTCGTGATCATCCGTTTCCATCCAACACACATAATCATATGATCCAATCATATAATAACAACATACCAATAATACATGATTACCAATCACAATTATCCAAGATAAAAATAAATGAGTAACGTATGAAAATATGGCACAACCGTTGGTAATAATACTTTCTCATTTTAGAAAAACCTTTCCTTATTATTTCTAGGTAAAATATCCCTGGGATTCGAAATCTAATATATTTTACCTCCTAAAATAATGTCTTAGAAAATTAGGAAAAAATGAACAAAATCGAATTTTCAGAGTTAATTAAAAAATTAAAACTGAAAAATAAACAAAATAAAAAGAGAGAAATCCTAGCTAACCGGCAGCCGGCCGCCGCCATCGGCAGCAGCCAGCCGGCGTGCGCGCGTAGGCGCTGCCTAACCGGGCGCGTGCACGCAAGCCCTACCTGTGTGCGTGGGCGCCTGGTCGGCAGCAGGCTGCGCGGCCGCGCACAGGCTCCCTTTTCTGGCCACCAGCCGCGCGTCTTCCCTGCTGGTTTGCGCGCGCGCCGGCCAGCGGCCTGCCTGCGGCCAGGCCGCCCCACCGGTGAAGGACAAGCGGATCCGCCAGGGAGCGCGAGCGGAAGCGAGGAAGCTAGAAATTGCGTAAATTTAAATCAAATTCAAAGTACGCGAATCCCAAGGGGTGTACCCTTGGGTGCTCAAGCGGGCGTTCAATGTAGGATGTGTAAATATTAAAACATATATTTAAACACATAGGGCATAGATATATAAATGAAATCAATCAAAGCGTAATAAACAATTACCTTTGATTGTTTAGCGTATGCTCCCGGCTACTAGCGTTGTTCCTTCTCCGGAATGCTCACGAAATCCAAACGTATGGATTCTCCAAAGGTGATCCACACCACACCGGAAGAAACACACATTCTTCTTGCTAGAAAAGAACGGGTTTAGGAAGGAATCGGTTTAAGAGAAGAACACTATGAATTAGTGTTCTCTTAAACTTACTTTGTTCTTCTTCTTGATTCAAAATCAAGTGAAGAACACAAGTGTAAGAGAGGGAGGGAGCACGAAAATTGAGAGAGAGGAGAGGATTTTTGTCTCTCTTTTTCCTAGAAAAAGATGAATAATGAATCACTTATACTTGGTGTTGTATATTCTAATATATATACATAATTAATGTGATTATTGGAATGTGTCTAGGTTCATCCAAGGATGTCTAGATTCATTCCAATCAATCACCATCAATTCTTCAATCAAGCCTACCAAAATTTATGGTATGATCAAATCATACCAAAAGGGAAGAGCTTGATTGGAGTTGATTTGTCTCTTTCCAAAAGAGATAAGTCAACATACCACCTGCATGAAACATGGCTGATTTTGCTTCCTCCAAGGGAGCGTGTCGGCCATGTTTAATTAAGGAAAGAAGTCCAACTTCTTCCCATTCAAAATTAGGAATTATTTCTCCTCTCGGGTATAATTTAACGGACCGGGTTTTATCATAATCCAATTACGACGAACCCAATATTAAATCCAATTTAATGTCCACTTAAATTATTCCCGTTGATCTTTTAATCCAATTAAAAGATCCAACGTCTCAATATCTCAACTTTTCATATTTAATCGAAAATCCAATTTACCGATTAAATGAAAGCCCGATACAATATCAGCCCGTCCATCCAATGGACTTTCCCTTAAGTAATCCAATTACTTATTTTATCCTTCGAGATTGACTCCAAGTCGATCTCTCAACCTTCTCGGTGATTTGTGTGTGACCCTTTAGGTTCACCCTCATCTAGACTTGGGCCCGTGTCCCACAAGGGCCCGTTACCATGGGTGGCCATCTAGCAACGGTCCATGGCACTAGAGACTAGGTGAATTGGCGTGAACATTTAGGCGTCGATTCCGTACGGGTACGATCCTTCCGTCTACCGTCTCCCGACCTTAGTCTAGGGTATGGAATTGGGCGTCGGTTCCCATCCTTGACTAGGTATCTATGCTTAATACTCGAGACCACGTATGCTTCATTGCGTCGACACAGGAAACCATTCCCTGTTCGACCAACCATTGTGGCCACAGCTTCGAGCATGAACGTATCTCCGAGTGCATAGGAGATACCTCTGTCACATACTGACAGGGGACGGATCCTCTTCTTGGAATCCACCGTCCTCGCTACACATTCTGACTGCACTGGACAAGGCTTGTGATAATCATCTTACAGAATGATTACCTCTCGCTAGATCCAAGATACAGCCGTCCTGTGCACGCGACTGCCATGATCCCTCAAGTCTGAGGATTACTCCCGTACTATCGGAACCGGGGAAAAACCAATCATACCGACCAAGCCTCCAAGGCTTCCATATGATGATCCCCGCGAGTCAGTCCAGTCGGCTCGACCCCAATCGACCAACCCATCAAGATCGTGTAGGCATCCCACGCCTGTCGCCGATGAAACACGGCACTCATCCAATGAACACGACTCTTGACGCAAGTCTCAATAGGACTCTCGATGCCCTGTCTCGAGGTCCTCGACTTGGAACGTTTCAGACCCAACTCTTAATCAGTTAGTTTCATGACCACCATCCAATGCATGGCCCAACTGTACGAGTTGTTATCTATGGTCTGTGGGCTTTGTTGCGATATAAGTTAAACACCATTTTAACAAATGTAAGATGAGCGCAACAAAGAAGGTACCATTGGTGACGAATACTCATCTTATTCATCACATAATAATATTACATTTACATTAAGTTGTCAGATAGGATACAAATCGCCAAACCTATTGGCTTTCTGGTCACGATTCTAACAACCGGCAGGTTGGCTGTGCGCAGCCTTGTGAAGGACAAGCCGATCCGCCCGGGAGCGCGAGCGGAAGCGAGGAAGCGAGAAAAGTGCGTAAATTTAAATCAAATTCAAAAATACGCGAATCCCAAGGGGTGTACCCTTAGGTGCTCAACCGGGCGTTCGATGTAGGATGTGTAAATATTAAAACATACATTTAAGCACATAGGGCATAGATATATAAATGAAATCAATCAAAGCGTAATAAACCGTTACCTTTGATTGTTTAGCGTATGCTCCCGGCTACTAGCGTTGTTCCTTCTCCGGAATGCTGACGAAATCCAAACGTATGGATTCTCCAAAGGTGATCCACACCACACCGGAAGAAACACACGTTCTTCTTGCTAGAAAAGAACGGGTTTAGGAAGGAATCGGTTTAAGAGAAGAACACTATGAATTAGTGTTCTCTTAAACCTACTTTGTTCTTCTTCTTGATTCAAAATCAAGTGAAGAACACAAGTGTAAGAGAGGGAGGGAGCACGAAATTTTGAGAGAGAGGAGAGGATTTTTGTCTTCTCTTTTTCCTAGAAAAAGATGAATAATGAGTCACTTATGCTTGGTGTTGTATATTCTAAATATATATACATAATTAATGTGATTATTGGAATGTGTCTAGGTTCATCCAATGATGTCTAGATTCATTCCAATCAATAACCATTAATTCTTCAATCAAGCCTACCAAAATTTATGGTATGATCAAATCATACCAAAAGGGAAGAGCTTGATTGGAGTTGATTTGTCTCTTTCCAAAAGAGATAAGTCAACATACAACTAGCATGAAACATGGCTGATTTTGCTTCCTCCAAGGGAGCGTGTCGGCCATGTTTAATTAAGGAAAGAAGTCCAACTTCTTCCCAATCCACATTAGGAATTATTTCTCCTCTCGGGTATAATTTAACGGACCAGGTTTTATCGTAATCCAATTACGACGAACCCAATATTAAATCCAATTTAATGTCCACTTAAATTATTCCCGTTGATCTTTTAATCCAATTAAAAGATCCAACGTCTCAACGTCTCAACTTTCCATATTTAATCGAAAATCCAATTTACCGATTAAATGAAAGCCCGATACAATATCGGCCCGTCTATCCAATGGGCTTTCCCTTAAGTAATCCAATTACTTATTTTATCCTTCGAGATTGACTTCAAGTCGATCTCTCAACCTCCTCGGTGATTTGTGTGTGACCCTTTAGGTTCACCCTCAGCTAGACTTGGGCCCGTGTCCCACAAGGGCCCGTTACCATGGGTGGCCGTCTAGCAGCGGTCCATGACACTAGAGACTAGGTGAATTGGCGTGAACATTTAGGCGCCGATTCCGTACGGGTATGATCCTTCCGTCTACCGTCTCGCTGCCTTAGTCTAGGGTATGGAATTGGGCGTCGGTTCCCATCCTTGACTAGGCATCTATGCTTAATACTCGAGACCACGTATGCTTCATTGTGTCGACACAGGAAACCATTCCCTGTTCGACCAACCACTGTGGCCACAGCTTCAAACAGCATGAACGTGTCTCCGAGTGCATAGGAGATACCTCTGTCACATACTGACATGGGGCGGTTCCTCTTCTTGGAATCCACCGTCCTCGCTACACATTCTGACTGCACTGGACAAGGCTTATGATAATCATCTTACAGAATGATTACCTCTCGCCAGATCCAAGATACAGCCGTCCTGTGCACGCGACTGCCATGATCCCTCAAGTCTGAGGATTACTCCCGTACTATCGGAACCGGGGAAAAACCAATCATACCGACCAAGCCTCCAAGCTTCCATATGATGATCCCGCGAGTCAGTCCAGTCGGCTCGACCCCAGTCGACCAACCCATCAAGATTGTGTAGGCGTCCCATGCCTGTCGCCGATGAAACACGGCAGTCATCCAATGAACACGACTCTTGACGCAAGTCTCAATAGGACTCTCGATGCCCTGTCTCGAGGTCCTCGACTTGGAACGTTTCAGACCCAACTCTTAATCAGTTGGTTTCATGGCCACCATCCAATGCGTGGCCCAACTGCACGAGTTGTTATCCATGGTCTGTGGGCTTTGTTGCGATATAAGTTAAACACCATTTTAACAAATGTAAGATGAGCGCAACAAAGAAGGTACCATTGGTGACGAACACTCATCTTATTCATCACATAATAATATTACATTCACATCAAGTTGTCGGATAGGTTACAAATTGCCAAACCTATTGGCTTTCTGGTCACCTATTCCAACAATCTCCCACTTGACCTAAAGCCAATCACCCATTGACCTCGAACCTCTTATTCAGATGGTGAGTATGGGCAACTTGCGACATGGGCTTAGCAAGTGGATCTGCTATGTTTTCTGCGGAGCTGACTCGGTCCAACCGAACGTCAGTCCTGCTATCCATCTCTCTAAGTAGATGGTAGCGTCTAAGAATATGCTTGGATCGTGATGAGATCTCGGTTCCTTTGCTAGCGCTATCGCCCCGTTGTTATCATGAAAGATAATTACAGGCTTAGCAATGCTAGGTACTACATCCAACCCTTGGATGTAGCTCATCAACCAAACCACTCCTTAGCAGCTTCCAAAGCCGCTATGTATTCAAAAATCTATGGTGGAGTCCGTCGTGGTAGCCTGTTTGGAACTCTTCCAAGTAACCACGCCACCATTTAGTCTAAATACAAAACCATACTGAGACTTGGCATCATCGTCATTCGACTAGAAGCTAGCGTCGCTATAGCCTTCCAGTATCAACCCTCCACCGCCGTAGATCAAGAACATGTCCTTAGTCCTTTTCAGGTACTTTTGGATAGTCTTGACTGCACTCCAGTGATATCGGCTAGTTACGCTCAAAGTGAAAGCCACATCAGGTCTAGTGCACTGAACAGCATACTGTATGCTGCCTACGGCTGAAGCATAGGGGATGTCCAACATCCTTTTAAGCTCCTCATCAGTCTTAGGAGACTGCTTCTTGGATATCTTAATTCCATGCCTCATAGGAAGGAATCCTCGTTTTGAGTTCTCCATCTTGAATCTCTTCAAGACTTTCTCAATGTACGAGGACTGGGCCATTCCTAACATCTTTCTAGATCTATCCCTGTAGATCTTGATGCCAAGGATGTAGGATGCCTCGCGCATATCCTTCATGGAGAATTGCATTGACAGCCAACCTTTAGTGGTACCCAACATCTTAGCATCATTCCCAATGAGCAAGATGTCATCCACGTAAAGCACCAGAAACGCAACTGAGCTCCCACTGATCTTCTTGTATACACAAGGATCGGACTCGTTCTTGATGAAACCATATCCCCGTATGACTTCATCAAAACGTATGTTCCAGCTTCGGGTTTAACCCCTTTTGGCGGATCTGCTAGGGCCCAAACCTTGTTTGTACCCATCGAGTCCATCTCGGATTTCATGGCCTCAAGCCACTTGTCCGAATCGATGTCCGACATCGCTTCTCCGTACGTCTTTGGATCATTATCCAACTGACTGGTCAGGCCCAGAAATCCATACCTATCAGGTGCATGGAATACTCTGGCCGACCTACGGAGGACTGGAACAATATCAGTGGGAACCACTGGCTCAGATATCACAGCCGCCTCATGGGGTACCTCACTTGATTCCTCAAGGAGTACCTCATCGCGTCGACTATCCGATGGAAGACCTTTTTCCAAGAACACTGTGTTTCGCGAGACTAAAACCTTTTGCTCGGAGGGATCATAGAAATAATACCCTGCAGTTTCTTTCGGATAGCCGATGAACCTGCATAAACTAGATCTTGAGTCCAGTTTATCTCCCACTAATCTCTTGATATATGCGGGGCAACCCCACACTTTCAAGTATTTGTAGGAGGCAGGCTTGCCATGCCATATCTCATATGGCGTCTGGGAAACCTTTTTAGATGGCGCCAAGTTCAAAACTTTGGCTGCCGTCTCAAAAGCGTATCCCCAGAAGGAAAGGGGTAGTTCGGTAAAACTCATCATGGATCGGACCATGTCCAACAAGGTTCGTTTCCTCCTTTTAGATACACCATTAAGCTGCGGTGTTCCAGGAGGGGTCCACTGAGAGAGAATCTCATTCTCTTTTAGATAATCAGTAAACTCACCAGTCAAATACTCTCCACCTCGGTCCGACCGAAGGGCTTTGATCTTTCGACCGGTTTGGTTCTTTACTTCAAGTCTGTATTCCTTAAACCTTCCAAAGGCTTCAGACTTGTACCTCATCAGGTAAGCATAACCATACCGTGAGTGATCATCGGTAAAGGTTATGAAGTACGAGTACCCACCTCTAGCCTGAGTATTTAGTGGACCACAGACATCTGTATGGATCAAATCCAACAGACCACTGGCTAGCGTACTTTGTCCAACAAAGGGTTTCTTGGTCATCTTTCCCTTTAGACAGGATTCGCAGGTTGGTAGGTTGTCCAAATCGTCTATTTCTAGACTCTTTGAGTCCACCAACCTTCTTATCCTATCTTTAGAGATATGAGTTAACCTCGCATGCCATATCTGTGCGTTATTATGATCATCATGTTTTCGTTTGTGTTCTGCAGTCATAATCCAATTAGACTGTTGAAGTATGTACAGACCGTTGACCAATGTACCAAGCAAATGAGAAATACCATCTTTGATAATGAAAAAACCGTTTTTATTGATGGTAAATTCATATCCCTCCTTATCAAGGACCGGATGGAAACAATGTTTTTAATCATGCTAGGTACATAGAAACAGTAGTTCAGTACAATCCTAACATGACTACTAATGGCTAACTCTAGTGATCCTACGGCCTCCGCAGCAACGGCCTTGCCATCGCCTAGCCTCAGGATCATCTCATCCTTGGTTAGCCTTCTGCTTCTTTGCAGTGCCTGCAAATCATTGCAGATGTGAGCACCACACCCGGTATCCAATACCCATGAAGCAGAATTAGTAATCATATTAACTTCAACCACAAACACACCTGGGTTGGAGAGGAGTTGTGGGCACTCCCTCTTCCAATGCCCTTTCCCTTGGCAATGCATGCAGACATCATTTGCCTTGGACCGCTGAGAACCACGGGTCTTCCCTTTCCCTTTGCTCGGTCCAACCGGAGCAACAGGGACCCCCAGAGCGCGAGCAGGGGCCGCAACCGTCTTCCCTTTGCCCTTCTTCCTCTTCCAGCGTCCGGCCCTCTTGCCATTCGCCTTGGAGGTTGAAGCCTCTCCTATCAATACCGCCGGCGCCGACTTGTGGGTCGTTGCCTCGTATTGGACCAGCATGTTGATCAACTCATGAATAGACTTCTCAAGTCCGTTCATGTTGTAGTTTACAACAAACGGGTCATAGGATGGAGGAAGCGACTGGAGGATCACGTCAATGTACGTGTCATTGTTAAGCCCAGCTTTAAGGTCCTCGAGTTTCTCCACTAGGGAGAGTATCTTGACCCCATGACTCTGTACAGACGCTCCTTCAGCGAGCTCGGTGCCAAAGAATGCTTTTGTGGCGGCATATCTAATATGCCTATCCGGAACCGCATAAACCTCGTTCATGCGGAGCATTATGGCGGAGACGTTGTCCAGCCTCTCATACTGCTTCTGGATGTCGTTAGACATCGAAGCCAGTATGATACTGCGTACTTTCCGGTTATCCTCATGCCATTTCTCGAACGTCAAACGTTCTTCAGGCGTGGACCCCTCCAGTAAGTTGCTCGGTGGCGGCTCGTCCAAGACGTAGCCTTGGTTCTCGAAACCGAGGACAATCCTCAAGTTTCTCAGCCAGTCCGAGTAGTTCGTTCCGTTGAATTTGTTTAGTCTCAAGAATCATAGTTAACGGGTTCTTAGACATATCTACATTAATGAAAATGTAAAGCAGAAATTAGCAGATGATGGTAATATTATTGTTCAAGTTGAAGACTTGGTGTTTTAGTCTTTAACCCTCCCACTATTTATACGAAAGTCCGCCACTCTCAAGCGGAGTTTCGGGAAACCATTTCCTAGTGGGCTTGGGATCCACAAGCGTAATCTCCATGCCCCGCTTTTACGATTCACATGAAGAAGACCTTGTGGGAGATATCCAATATCATTCTCATCCAATGAGATTCCCAAGATATTTTGCCTCACTTATTCGCATGGTTCGAGGACTCCAAGCGAACCATGTTACTCAGTGTTAGGCCCGACCCATCAACCAAATCATACCTCAAACTGTCGCCCCCCACGACTCGTGAGACAGGGAAACAGCGAGCGCAGTCTTTTTGTTCACAACAATAGTGCAGCTTTCCCCTAGTCCAAGTGTGCCACGACTCGTGAGACCACACTTGGGTAGTGGTAGCTTCCTCACCACATTGCTGTGGATGGAAGGCTCGGACAGACCAAAATACCATTTTGATCCAAGTCCGTTCTGGGCCTAATATTTAATTTGGTCCAACCAAATGAGAGTTTGTGTATGACCGAGACCTCATCACATTATTGTGTTTTAGCATGCATAAATATCCAATATTTAAAGCGATAAATAAAGACGCCGCATGCAGAAAACATAGCATACCCCTGTTAGGATGATCACAGGCCCAACCTATGCGACCCACTGAGCCCGCAGTGAGTCTATGGTCTGTCTAGGGTGGTCCTAAATTATTACAATAATAATAAACCCATTGTCATTCCAATGGGCCTTGAAGTGCTTCTTGTTTCACGCCTTGATGCTCCTCCTTGGGGTCTCCGACTCCAATTGCTTGTTAAAATTGAACCTCACCAATCCTATCTACTCTCATTACAACTGAAAGTAATAATCGGTAATAAAGAAAACAAGCCTTAACATCATGAGGCTGAAAATACGGGAGATGATAGTCCCAAAAACAAGAGGCACGAAGGCCCCACCCAACAGAAAATAAATAAACATTCATTCATCCATACACAAGGTCTAGGGCTTTGTGATTATCCCATGTTGATTCCATCAACTCACATATAACATAATTATTCCAAATAATGATGCAATAAAACCAATGGATATTCCAAATATCCAAGTGATGTCCAACATCATAAAAGCATAAACATATAAATAATATGCAAAATTCAAATTTCAAATTTAATGGACATTTTACACAATGCATCCAATACATGTGTTAATCCCAAATTAATTAAGCAAATTTAATTCAAGGAATAATTCAATTATCCCAAAATCAAAAATGCAAAATTAACATATTTTCAGAATACCGTGCAGCAAATAAAAAAAATCAAATTTTCCGGAAAAAGTCGAAAAACGGCACAAAACGGCCCAGCTGTTGTGCTGGCCGGCCGGCCGCGCGCACAGGGCAGCGCGCGCGCGCACAGAGCGCGCAGGATGCCGCGCGCTGGCCCTCGGCCAGCAGCGGCCGGCTCCGCACAGCACGCGCGCGCTGGCCGTAGCTCAGCGCGCGCAGGCGCCTGCCTGCGCGCGGCCACTGCCGGCCCGACCAATTTTTTTTTTTTTTTTTTAAACTGTTTCAGCACAATAATATTAATAATATTCTGAAAATAAGCATGCAATTTTAGATCCAATCTAGCAAAATTAAGCATGCCAAAAGTCCATTAAATCCAAACAATTGAATCATCATATTATTCATATATTTATGTAATCTAACATGCCAATAAAGCCATTTAAAAGCAAGTAGATCATGCCAAACACATAGATCTATGCCCCTTACATCGAACCGGGCTCTGATACCACTTGAAGGACAAGCGGATCCGCCCGGAGCGCGAGCGGAAGCGAGAAAAGCGAGAAAAGTGCGTAAATTTAAATCAAATTCAAAATACGCGAATCCCAAGGGGTGTACCCTTGGGTGCTCAACCGGGCGTTCGATGTAGGATGTGTAAATATTGAAACATACATTTAAGCACATAGGGCATAGATATATAAATGAAATCAATCAAAGCGTAATAAACCGTTACCTTTGATTGTTTAGCGTATGCTCCCGGCTACTTGCGTTGTTCCTTCTCCGGAATGCTCACGAAATCCAAACGTATGGATTCTCCAAAGGTGATCCACACCACACCGGAAGAAACACACGTTCTTCTTGCTAGAAAAGAACGGGTTTAGGAAGGAATCGGTTTAAGAGAAGAATACTATGAATTAGTGTTCTCTTAAACCTACTTTGTTCTTCTTCTTGATTCAAAATCAAGTGAAGAACACAAGTGTAAGAGAGGGAGGGAGCACGAAATTTTGAGAGAGAGACAGGATTTTTGTCTTCTCTTTTTCCTAGAAAAAGATGAATAATGAATCACTTATGCTTGGTGTTGTATATTCTAATATATATACATAATTAATGTGATTATTGGAATGTGTCTAGGTTCATCTAATGATGTCTAGATTCATTCCAATCAATAACCATTAATTCTTCAATCAAGCCTACCAAAATTTATGGTATGATCAATTCATACCAAAAGGGAAGAGCTTGATTGGAGTTGATTTGTCTCTTTCCAAAAGAGATAAGTCAACATACCACCTAGCATGAAACATGGCTGATTTTGCTTCCTCCAAGGGAGCGTGTCAGCCATCATGTTTAATTAAGGAAAGAATGCCAACTTCTTCCCATTCCAAATTAGGAATTATTTCTATTCTCGGGTATAATTTAACGGACCGGGTTTTATCGTAATCCAATTACGACGAACCCAATATTAAATCCAATTTAATGTCCACTTAAATTATTCCCGTTGATCTTTTAATCCAATTAAAAGATCTAACGTCTCAACTTTCCATATTTAATCGAAAATCCAATTTACCGATTAAATGAAAGCCCGATACAATATCGGCCCGTCCATCCAATGGACTTTCCCTTAAGTAATCCAATTACTTATTTTATCCTTCGAGATTGACTCCAAGTCGATCTCTCAACCTCCTCGGTGATTTGTGTGTGACCCTTTAGGTTCACCCTCAGCTAGACTTGGGCCCGTGTCCCACAAGGGCCCGTTACCATGGGTGGCCGTCTAGCAACGGTCCATGGCACTAGAGACTAGGTGAATTGGCGTGAACATTTAGGCGCCGATTCCGTACGGGTACGATCCTTCCGTCTACCGTCTCCCGGCCTTAGTCTAGGGTATGGAATTGGCCGTCGGTTCCCATCCTTGACTAGGCATCTATGCTTAATACTCGAGACCACGTATGCTTCATTGCGTCGACACAGGAAACCATTCCCTGTTCGACCAACCACTGTGGCCACAGCTTCAAACAGCATGAACGTGTCTCCGAGTGCATAGGAGATACCTCTGTCACATACTGACAGGGGACGGATCCTCTTCTTGGAATCCACCGTCCTCGCTACACATTCTGACTGCACTGGACAAGGCTTATGATAATCATCTTACAGAATGATTACCTCTCGCCAGATCCAAGATACAGCCGTCCTGTGCACGCGACTGCCATGATCCCTCAAGTCTGAGGATTACTCCCGTACTATCGGAACCGGGGAAAACCAATCATACCGACCAAGCCTCCAAGGCTTCCATATGATGATCCCCGCGAGTCAGTCTAGTCGGCTCGACCCCAGTCGACCAACCCATCAAGATCGTGTAGGCGTCCCATGCCTGTCGCCGATGAAACACGGCACTCATCCAATGAACACGACTCTTGACGCAAGTCTCAATAGGACTCTCGATGCCCTGTCTCGAGGTCCTCGACTTGGAACGTTTCAGACCCAACTCTTAATCAGTTGGTTTCATGACCACCATCCAATGCGTGGCCCAACTGCACGAGTTGTTATCCATGGTCTGTGGGCTTTGTTGCGATATAAGTTAAACACCATTTTAACAAATGTAAGATGAGCGCAACAAAGAAGGTACCATTGGTGACGAACACTCATCTTATTCATCACATAATAATATTACATTCACATCAAGTTGTCGGATAGGTTACAAATTGCCAAACCTATTGGCTTTCTGGTCACCTATTCCAACAATCTCCCACTTGACCTAAAGCCAATCACCCATTGACCTCGAACCTCTTATTCAGATGGTGAGTATGGCAACTTGCGACATGGGCTTAGCAAGTGGATCTGCTATGTTTTCTGCGGAGCTGACTCGGTCCAACCGAACGTCAGTCCTGCTATCCATCTCTCTAAGTAGATGGTAGCGTCTAAGAATATGCTTGGATCGTGATGAGATCTCGGTTCCTTTGCTAGCACTATCGCCCCGTTGTTATCATGAAAGATAATTACAGGCTTAGCAATGCTAGGTACTACATCCAACCCTTGGATGTAGCTCATCAACCAAACCACTCCTTAGCAGCTTCCAAAGCCGCTATGTATTCAAAAATCTATGGTGGAGTCCGTCGTGGTAGCCTATCTGGAACTCTTCCAAGTAACCACGCCACCATTTAGTCTAAATACAAAACCATACTGAGACTTGGCATCATCGTCATTCGACTGGAAGCTAGCGTCGCTATAGCCTTCCAGTATCAACCCTCCACCGCCGTAGATCAAGAACATGTCCTTAGTCCTTTTCAGGTACTTTTGGATAGTCTTAACTGCACTCCAGTGATATCGGCTAGTTACGCTCAAAGCGAAAGCCACATCAGGTCTAGTGCACTGAACAACATACTGTATGCTGCCTACGGCTGAAGCATAGGGGATGTCCAACATCCTTTTAAGCTCCTCATCAGTCTTAGGAGACTGCTTCTTGGATATCTTAATTCCATGCCTCATAGGAAGGAATCCTCGTTTTGAGTTCTCCATCGTGAATCTCTTCAAGACTTTCTCAATGTACGAGGACTGGGCCATTCCTAACATCCTTCTAGATCTATCCTTGTAGATCTTGATGCCAAGGATGTAGGATGCCTCGCCCATATCCTTCATGGAGAATTGCATTGACAGCCAACCTTTAGTGGTACCCAACATCTTAGCATCATTCCCAATGAGCAAGATGTCATCCACGTAAAGCACCAGAAACTCAACTGAGCTCCCACTGATCTTCTTGTATACACAAGGATCGGACTCGTTCTTGATGAAATCATATATCCCCGTATGACTTCATCAAAACGTATGTTCCAGCTTCGGGTTTAACCCCTTTTGGTGGATCTGCTAGGGTCCAAACCTTGTTTGTACCCATCGAGTCCATCTCGGATTTCATGGCCTCAAGCCACTTGTCCGAATCGATGTCCGACATCGCTTCTCCGTACGTCTTTGGATCATTATCCAACTGACTGGTCAGGCCAGAAATCCATACCTATCATGTGCATGGAATACTCTGGCCGACCTACGGAGGACAGGAACAATATCAGTGGGAACCACTGGCTCAGATGTCACAGCCGCCTCATGGGGTACCTCACTTGATTCCTCAAGGAGTACCTTATCGCGTCGACTATCCGATGGAAGACCTTTTTCCAAGAACACTGCGTTTCGCGAGACAAAAACCTTTTGCTCGGAGGGATCATAGAAATAATACCCTGCAGTTTCTTTCGGATAGCCGATGAACCTGCATAAACTAGACCTCGAGTCCAGTTTATCTCCCACTAATCTCTTGATATATGCGGGGCAACCCCACACTTTCAAGTATTTGTAGGAGGCAGGCTTGCCATGCCATATCTCATATGGCGTCTGGGAAACCTTTTTAGATGGCGCCAAGTTCAAAACTTTGGCCGCCGTCTCAAGAGCGTATCCCCAAAAGGAAAGGGGTAGTTCGGTAAAACTCATCATGGATCGGACCATGTCCAACAAGGTCCGATTCCTCCTTTCAGATACACCATTAAGCTGCGGTGTTCCAGGAGGGGTCCACTGAGAGAGAATCTCATTCTCTTTTAGATAATCAGTAAACTCACCACTCAAATACTCTCCACCTCGGTCCGACCGAAGGGCTTTGATCTTTCGACCGGTTTGGTTCTTTACTTCAAGTCTGTATTCCTTAAACCTTCCAAAGGCTTCAGACTTGTACCTCATCAGGTAAACATAACCATACCGTGAGTGATCATCGGTAAAGGTTATGAAGTACGAGTACCCACCTCTAGCCTGAGTATTTAGTGGACCACAGACATCTGTATGGATCAAATCCAACAGACCACTGGCTAGCGTACTTTGTCCAACAAAGGGTTTCTTGGTCATCTTTCCCTTTAGACAGGATTCGCAGGTCGGTAGGTTGTCCAAATCGTCTATTTCTAGACTCTTTGAGTCCACCAACCTTCTTATCCTATCTTTAGAGATATGACTTAACCTCGCATGCCATATCTGTGCGTTATTATGATCATAATGTTTTCGTTTGTGTTCTGCAGTCATAATCTAATTAGACTGTTGAAGTATGTACAGACCGTTGACCAATGTACCAAGCAAATGAGAAATACCATCTTTGATAATGAAAAAACTCGTTTTTTATTGATGGTAAATTCATATCCCTCCTTATCAAGGACCGGGATGGAAACAATGTTTTTAATCATGCTAGGTACATAGAAACAGTAGTTCAGTACAATCCTAACATGACTACTAATGGCTAACTCTAGTGATCCTACGGCCTCCGCAGCAACGGCCTTGCCATCGCCTAGCCTCAGGATCATCTCATCCTTGGTTAGCCTTCTGCTTCTTTGCAGTGCCTGCAAATCATTGCAGATGTGAGCACCACACCCGGTATCCAATACCCATGAAGTAGAATTAGTAATCATATTAACTTCAACCACAAACACACCTGGGTTGGAGAGGAGTTGTGGGCACTCCCTCTTCCAATGCCCTTTCCCTTGGCAATGCATGCAGACATCATTTGCCTTGGACCGCTGAGAACCACGGGTCTTCCCTTTCCCTTTGCTCGGTCCAACCGGAGCAACAGGGACCCCCAGAGCGCGAGCAGGGGCCGCAACCATCTTCCCTTTGCCTTTCTTCCTCTTCCAGCGTCCGGCCCTCTTGCCATTCGCCTTGGAGGTTGAAGCCTCTCCTATCAATACTGCCGGCGCCGACTTGTGGGTTGTTGCCTCGTATTGGACCAGCATGTTGATCAACTCATGAATAGACTTCTCAAGTCCGTTCAAGTTGTAGTTTACAACAAACGGGTCATAGGATGGAGGAAGCGACTGGAGGATCACGTCAATGTACGTGTCATTGTTAAGCCCAGCTTTAAGGTCCTCGAGTTTCTCCACTAGGGAGAGTATCTTGACCCCATGACTCTGTACAGACGCTCCTTCAGCGAGCTTGGTGCCAAAGAATGCTTTTGTGGCGGCATATCTAATATGCCTATCCGGAACTGCATAAACCTTGTTCATGCGGAGCATTATGGCGGAGACGTGTCCAGCCTCTCATACTGCTTCTGGATGTCGTTAGACATCGAAGCCAGTATGATACTGCGTACTTTCCGGTTGTCCTCATGCCATTTCTCGAACGTCAAACGTTCTTCAGGCGTGGACCCCTCCGGTAAGTTGCTCGGTGGCGGCTCGTCCAAGACGTAGCCTTGGTTCTCGAAATCGAGGACAATCCTCAAGTTTCTCAGCCAGTCCGAGTAGTTCGTTCCGTTGAATTTGTTAGTCTCAAGAATCATAGTTAACGGGTTCTTAGACA
Organism: Sesamum alatum; assembly: GCA_034509735.1. NCBI lineage: Eukaryota > Viridiplantae > Streptophyta > Magnoliopsida > Lamiales > Pedaliaceae > Sesamum > Sesamum alatum. The sequence goes on from JACGWO010000006.1 coordinate 14,359,229, forward strand.
TATCTACATTAATGAAAATGTAAAGCAGAAATTAGCAGATGATGGTAAGATTATTGTTCAAGTTGAAGACTTGGTCTTTTAGTCTTTAACCCTCCCACTATTTATACGAAAGTCCGCCACTCTCAAGCGGAGTTTCGAGAAACCATTTCCTAGTGGGCTTGGGATCCACAAGCGTAATCTCCATGCCCCGCTTTTACGATTCACATGAAGAAGACCTTGTGGGAGATATCCAATATCATTCTCATCCAATGAGATTCCCAAGATATTTTGCCTCACCTATTCGCATGGTTCCGAGGACTCCAAGCGAACCATGTTACTCAGTATTAGGCCCGACCCATCAACCAAATCATACCTCAAACTGTCGCCCCCCACGACTCGTGAGACAGGGAAACAGCGAGCGCAGTCTTTTTGTTCACAACAATAGTGCAGTTTTCCCCTAGTCCAAGTGTGCCACGACTCGTGAGACCACACTTGGGTACTGGTAGCTTCCTCACCACATTGCTGTGGATGGAAGGCTCGGACACACCAAAATACCATTTTGATCCAAGTCCGTTCTGGGCCTAATATTTGATTTGGTCCAACCAAATGAGAGTTTGTGTATGACCGAGACCTCATCACATTATTGTGTTTTAGCATGCATAAATATCCAATATTTAAAGCGATAAATAAATACGCCGCATGCAGAAAACATAGCATACCCCTGTTAGGATGATCACAAGCCCAACCTATGCGACCCACTGAGCCCGCAGTGAGTCTATGCTCTGTCTAGGGTGGTCCTAAATTATTACAATAATAATAAACCCATTGTCATTCCAATGGGCCTTGAAGTGCTTCTTGTTTCACGCCTTGATGCTCCTCCTTGGGGTCTCCGACTCTAATTGCTTGTTAAAATTGAAACCTCACCAATCCTATCTACTCTCGTTACAACTGAAAGTAATACATCGGTAATAAAGAAAACAACCATTAACATCATGAGGCTGAAAATACGAGAGATGATAGTCCCAAAAACAAGAGGCACGCAGGCCCCACCCAACAAAAAATAAATAAACATTCATTCATCCATACACAAAGTCTAGGGCTTTGTGATTATCCCATGTTGACTCCATCAACTCACATATAACATAATTATTCCAAATAATCATGCAATAAAACCAATGGATATTCCAAATATCCAAGTGATGTCCAACATCATAAAAGCATAAACATATAAATAATATGCAAAATTCAAATTTCAAATTTAATGGACATTTTACACAATGCATCCAATGCATGTATTAATCCCAAATTAATTAAGAAAATTTAATTCAAGGAATAATCCAATTATCCCAAAATCAAAAATGCAAAATTAACATATTTTCAGAATACCGTGCAGAAAATACAGAAAATCAAATCTTCCGGAAAAAGTCGAAAAACGGCACAAAACGGCCCAGCTGTTGTGCTGGCCGGCCGGCCGCGAGCACAGGGCAGCGCGCGCGCGCGCGCTGTGCCGCACGCTGGCCCTCGGCCAGCAGCGGCCGGCTGCGCACAGCACGCGCGCGCGCTTGTGCGCAGCATCCGCGCGCTGGCCGAAGCTCAGCGCGCGCAGACGCCCGCCTGCGCGCGGCCACTGCCGGCCCGACCAATTTTTTTTTTTTTTTTTAAACTGTTTCAGCACAATAATATTAATATTATTCTGAAAATAAGTATGCAATTTTAGATCTAATCTAACAAAATTAAGCATGCCAAAAGTCCATTAAATCCAAACAATTGAATCATCATATTATTCATATATTTATGTAATCTAACATGCCAATAAAGCCATTTAAAAGCAAGTAGATCATGCCAAACACATAGATCTATGCCCCTTACATCGAACCGGGCTCTGATACCACTTGAAGGACAAGCGGATCCGCCCGGGAGCGCGAGCGGAAGCGAGAAAAGCGAGAAAAGTGCGTAAATTTAAATCAAATTCAAAAATACGCGAATCCCAAGGGGTGTACCCTTGGGTGCTCAACCGGGCGTTCGATGTAGGATGTGTAAATATTAAAACATACATTTAAGCACATAGGGCATAGATATATAAATGAAATCAATCAAAGCGTAATAAACCGTTACCTTTGATTGTTTAGCGTATGCTCCCGGCTACTTGCGTTGTTCCTTTTCCGCAATGCTCACGAAATCCAAACGTATGGATTCTCCAAAGGTGATCCACACCACACCGGAAGAAACACACGTTCTTCTTGCTAGAAAAGAACGGGTTTAGGAAGGAATCGGTTTAAGAGAAGAACACTATGAATTAGTGTTCTCTTAAACTTACTTTGTTCTTCTTCTTGATTCAAAATCAAGTGAAGGACACAAGTGTAAGAGAGGGAGGGAGCACGAAAATTGAGAGAGAGGAGAGGATTTTTGTCTTCTCTTTTTCCTAGAAAAAGATGAATAATGAATCACTTATGCTTGGTGTTGTATATTCTAATATATATACATAATTAATGTGATTATTGGAATGTGTCTAGGTTCATCCACGGATGTCTAGATTCATTCCAATCAATCACCATCAATTCTTCAATCAAGCCTACCAAAATTTATGGTATGATCAAATGATACCAAAAGGGAAGAGCTTGATTGGAGTTGATTTGTCTCTTTCCAAAAGAGACAAGTCAACATACCACCTAGCATGAAACATAGCTGATTTTGCTTCCTCCAAGGGAGCATGTCGGCCATATTTAATTAAGGGAAGAAGTCCAACTTCTTCCTATTCCAAATTAGGAATTATTTCTCCTCTCGGGTATAATTTAACGGACCGGGTTTTATCGTAATCCAATTACGACGAACCAAATATTAAATCCAATTTAATGTCCACTTAAATTATTCCCGTTGATCTTTTAATCCAATTAAAAGATCCAACGTCTCAACTTTCCATATTTAATCGAAAAATCCAATTTACCGATTAAATGAAAGCCCGATACAATATCGGCCCGTCCATCCAATGGACTTTCCCTTAAGTAATCCAATTACTTATTTTATCCTTCGAGATTGACTCCAAGTCGATCTCTCAACCTCCTCGGTGATTTGTGTGTGACCCTTTAGGTTCACCCTCAGCTAGACTTGGGCCCGTGTCCCACAAGGGCCCGTTACCATGGGTGGCCGTCTAGCAACAGTCCATGGCACTAGAGACTAGGTGAATTGGCGTGAACATTTAGGCGCCGATTCCGTACGGGTACGATCCTTCCGTCTACCGTCTCCCGGCCTTAGTCTAGGGTATGGAATTGGCCGTCGGTTCCCATCCTTGACTAGGCATCTATGCTTAATACTCGAGACCACGTATGCTTCATTGCGTCGACACAGGAAACCATTCCCTGTTCGACCAACCACTGTGGCCACAGCTTCAAACAGCATGAACGTGTCTCCGAGTGCATAGGAGATACCTCTGTCACATACTAACAGGGGACGGATCCTCTTCTTGGAATCCACCATCCTCGCTACATATTCTGACTGCACTGGACAAGGCTTATGATAATTATCTTACAGAATGATTACCTCTCGCCAGATCCAAGATACAGCCGTCCTGTGCACGCGACTGCCATGATCTCTCAAGTCTGAGGATTACTCCCGTACTATCAGAACCGGGGAAAACCAATCATACCGATCAAGCCTCCAAGGCTTCCATATGATGATCCCCGCGAGTCAGTCCAGTCGGCTCGACCCCAGTCGACCAACCCATCAAGATCGTGTAGGCGTCCCACGCCTGTCGCCGATGAAACACGGCACTCATCTAATGAACACGACTCTTGACGCAAGTCTCAATAGGACTCTCGATGCCCTGTCTCGAGGTCCTCGACTTGGAACGTTTCAGACCCAACTCTTAATCAGTTGGTTTCATGACCACCATCCAATGGTGGCCCAACTGCACGAGTTGTTATCCATGGTCTGTGGGCTTTGTTGCGATATAAGTTAAACAACATTTTAACAAATGTAAGATGAGCGCAACAAAGAAGGTACCATTGGTGACGAATACTCATCTTATTCATCACATAATAATATTACATTCACATCAAGTTGTCGGATAGGTTACAAATTGCCAAACCTATTGGCTTTCTGGTTACCTATTCCAACATAAAGAAGACTATTTTGACTAGGATTTTGACCTAGTCAAAGTTGTATTTGACCTAGTCAAATTAATCCTAGCCATCCATCTCTCCCTTTCCATCTCAACCATCGATTTAATTTAATGAAATATTTAAAACCTATTTAAATATTCCAAAGGCCAAATAAATAAATATAATAAATATAAATATTTATTCAAGGCCTATTAAATTAATTTTCTAAGAAATCTAATTTATTAGATTAATCCCTTTTACCAAATAAAAGGAATTAATTCTCCAAGAAAATAAAGGACCCAATTAAATCCAATTTAATCATTCCTTTTCTCCAATATTTAATTCTAAATTAAATACTTAATGTGTGTGGATTGTGTGTGACTCTTTAGGTTCACCTTTCAACTAGACTTGGTCGGATTCCTAGAATCCGTCCGTTACCATAGGTGGCCATCTAGCAACGGTCCATGGCACTAGAGACTAGGTGAATATACGGGGATGAGCATTTAGGCTCTAACAGTACACTTGTCCTTCTGTATACGATCTCACCACTTAGGGTCTAGGGCACGGAAAATGCAGGTACCCATTTTGGACCTAAGAGTCGGTCTGTCCTTACTAAACGCCGCAAGGGAAACCTTCCCTTCTGTCCAGTTATTGTGGCCACAGATTTTAGGGACAAGACACAGAGCATCCGTGTGACTCAACTATCAATGCCTTTGACAGGAGACAGATCCTTTCTTGGAAACTACTGTCACTCTGTACACCAGAGCTGCACTAGACATGGCTTATGACTACTCAAGTGCTTCTAGGCAATCTCTCACCATATCTAAGATACACACCTGACATACAGGTAAACTCAGCAGTTCCTCAAGTCAAAGGACTCGACCTGTACCGTTGGAACCGGGAACACACGTCATACCTAGCCAACCCTACTCAATGTCCTCCGTAAGACGGTTCACGCGAGTCACCTCAGTCAGCTGCTTCTTAGCAGGCTAACCCACTAACACTGCTTAGACGACCTTCGTCACCCGTCGATGAAATACGACAGCATATGCTTAGTGCAAGTCTCAAGGGGAATCTCGATACCCATTTTCGAGATTCCTTGACTTGGAGATTTCCGGACTGATTCGGCGGGACTGATTTCATGGATCTACCTCCAAGCGTAGTCCCAGTCCCCGAAGATGTTAAAGCCCGAGTGAACAAATATGTAATGTAGATAAAGTGAACACAAACAAAGTAATGTCAAATGAATTTCACTTCTTTATTCATTAATAATTTATCAAAACCCTGAAATTGTCTAGACATAGGTTACATTTTGCCTGCCAAGAGTGGCTACATGGTCACCTATTCTAACAGAATAATGCTAACGTTGCTTATAATCACATTTCTTACTTAAACTGATCATATTCCAGTCCCCTTAAAAATGAACCCAATTGTCGTAAGAGGTCCGAGTGATCGGGATATGTTCGGCCAAATTTGGATAGTGGTCCAAACGACCTGCGGAACGTGATGTTGGATATCATAGTCGGATTTATGGAGAGGAGCCATGGAATCCGCTAGGAAATCCAAACAAGGTTTGAACTCATTCATGGTTAGACTGGTAAGAACGCTTAGATACTATGAATAAAGCATTAAGTCATTCAAGACTTAGTCACGGTAGACTAATGGGAAGGCTTGGATGTTGAGTATCCCCTACGTCTTAACCCTAGATAAACATGCGATATGTTTACTCGGTGCATAGGATCCGATGTTGAGTGTGCTTCTTGCGTGACTCAACAGAAATCGATAATGCATTGAGGGGTTGAAGACAACAATCAAGGACGATCCTTAGTACCTAAATAAGGACTAAAGATATGATCTCGATGCACCGTCTGTGGAGAGTTGTTTTGGAAGGCTAAAATGATACTAGCTTCCAGAGTATAGTGAAAAAAACGGTTAGTCTCAAAGGTATGCACAGTCAGACTCAATGATGATTGCATTTGATAGTGGTTATGGAGGAAAACCGCGGCCATAGGATGGACGTGGTGCCTAGCACGGCGAAGCCAATGGTCTCCAGATGGCGAACAACCAGGCTATGGAAAAAGTTATGGCCTGAGATCTCATCACAAGATCCACGGAAAATTCTTAGACAACCACCATCTCGAGGAGGCGATGGTGGATAGAGGTAACACGGTTAGACCGTATTACTTCGGCAAGGAAATATAGCGGACTCATGAGATCTTAGTCGGTATTGTAGATTACTCATGCTCAAAAGGTTCTGAACAAAGTGGGCAATGTACTTAATGGTCAAGTGGGAGATTGTTAGAATAGGTGACCAGAAAGTCAATGTCGTTGGCTGTTCTGAGAACTATTCGTCAATCTTTGAAAAAACGTAATATTAGGTTGATGAATGTAGTAAGGATTCATCATTGGCAACGATGAGTTTGTTATGCTTACTGCTAGCATTGAACGTCATTTTGATGTCACAACAAATGCCCACAGACCGGAAATATGAGTCCAAGAAGTTGGACTGGAAATAGGTTGGCAGTCATGGAACCAACTTCTGTAGATAGGTCTGAAACACTCCAAGTCGAGGACCTAAAGATTGGGGTATCGAGGGTCCTATAGGGACTTGCACTAAGGATTGCATTCATTGGATGAGTATCGTGGTTCATCGGTGACAGACGTTGGACGTCTATGCAATATTAGTGGGTTAGTTGATAAGGGTGTCGCTTGACTGAGGTGACTCGCGGGAATCGTTATATGGAAGCCATACGGGCTAGGTCGGTATGACTGATATTCTAGGTCCCGATAGTGATTAGTCCTCGACTTGAGAATCACGACAGTCGCTCACATACGAAGGTTGTATGTTGGATCTGGGAGAGGTGATCATGTCATAAGATATGGCCATCATAAGCCTTGTTCAGTGCAATTGGAGTACGTAGAGATGATGGTGGATTCCAAGATAGGATCTGTACCCTGTGAAAGATTATGACAACGAAGATCTCCTATACGCTCTGAGATGGTTTAGACTCTCAAAGTCTATGGCCTAGCATTTAATTGAGTTGGAAAGGATTTCCTACGTCAATCATAGAGTTAAACCATCTCATGTTTGAAGCATAGATAGCCTAAGTCAAGGATGGGAATCGGCAATCCTATTCCATGCCCTAGACTAAGGCTGGGAGATAGGCGACCATATGACCATACCTGTATGTAACTCGGAGCCTAAATGTTCACACCATATATTCACCTATTCTCTAGTGCCATGGACTATTTCTAGACGGCCACCCATTGTGACGGACTACTTTGGTTATGCGATAACAAGAAGTAAGTCCACCTCTAGTTGAGGGTGAACCTAAAGAGTCAGACTCGCTACACCGGATGTGAAAGGAGTTAATTTGGAATTAAATCCAAAAGAAGGTTTAATTTAATAAGATTAAATTATACTTCTTTGAGATTCAAGCCTTGATGGATTAATTGGATTAATAGGGCTTGAGTTCATAAATTAAAATTATGGATTTGATAAGCATGGGCTTCCTTTTTAATTAGATTAAAAGGGTGAATTAATTAGTGGGCTTGGAATATTAAATAGGATTTAATATAAAGCCCATTTGGACCTTGAGACTATTTAATTTATAATTAAATAAGCCCATTCCATAAAGCCCATTGAAAATGGATGGACGAGATTTGATCTAGAGATTGATGAGATGAAGGGCCATGATTAATTTGACTTAATCAAACCCTAGATTGACTAGGATTTGACTAGGTCAAAATCCTAGTCAAGTGTGCCTCTTTAAAAGAGGTTGAGTAGGAATAGGAAAATATGTTTTTTCTATAAATACTCAAAACACACAGACACACACCTACTTATCTCTACACATTATTTTCTATCACATCTCTCTCTCTGTCTCTCGTCCACCTTGCTTACTCTCTCCAAGATTTTCCTTGTTCTTCTTGATTAATTCATGGTAGAACATTATAGATGTCGATAGCATTAATCAACAGCGTTATATGGATGTCTCTTCTCCCCTAAACTATTCTTGCTAGCACGAGGGTTCGTTGCTTTCCGGTGTAGAGTGTGAACAATTTAGAGGGTCTCTACTATGAGATCTTGGTGGCAAAACAGGAAACAATGCATGTAGCCGAAGTAAGATGACTACGAGAGGTAACATCATGTTTTACGTTTCTTGTTCCTAAATTCTATGGCCTCCATGTTGTGTCTTTCTTCAACATGAGATACACAGAACCCCCGGGAGGTTCAAGGGAACACCTATTGATCCGTTTATGCATGTTTGATGTATGTTTAATTACATTTTAATTATACGCTTTTGCAATTTTATATTATGCAACTCATCGCGCTCCCTCCCGGGTTGATGCGCTCGCTTTCATGTTCTTGATGCACGTTTTGTGGAGAGTTGATTTTGGAAGGCTAAAATGAGACTAGCTTTTGAATCATGTGAATATAGATAAGTCTCAATACGTATGTACATTCAAACTTAATGGTGAGTATGGCAGCTTGGAAAGGTCTCAAACGGGATACCACGACGTTTCATCATGAAAGTCGAATGTATGACGACTTTCGAAGTCACTTCGGAAAGTGGTTTGGATCATAACTGCATCCATGGGATGGATGTGATGCCTAGAACGGCCGAGCCAGTATTTGCCTTGAAAGTGGACAACTAGGCTATCGCGAAAGCCTTAGGGCCCAAGACCCCATCACAGATCCACAGAAAATTCTTAGATCACTAACCATCTACACGTAGCGATGGTAGGAAGAGGTGACATGATTGGACCATGTCACCTCAGCAGAAACTATGATAGACCCGCCAGACCGAGCGTGTATCTTAGACTGCTCATTAGCGGTGCAAGTTGAGCCATGCCGGCTTGCGAGCTCACACTTTTTTTTAATTTTTTTAAATTTTTTTATTTATACATAAATTTATATATTTAAGTACATTTCAATATTATATTAAGTTTATAATTAAAACTTCACTATATATTAGAATTATTAGTCAATATATCTTTTATTTTAATTATATATAATAATAAATATGGTATTTTTATTTATATTGTCTAAAAACAAGCTTAAGCAATATTTTAGTAAGTCTTGATATATTTCTTTTTTTTGTAAATGAATGTCTAGTATAATGCATATGAATTTTATTGTAATAATTTTAAAATCGACGTCATAAAATATTTTTATTTTAAAATTCATCATATATTAGAATTAATAGTCAATAACACATATCTCAGTTTTAGATGATAATATTAAAATATGGTATTTTAGTTTATATTATCTAAAAAGAAGCTTAATCAGCAAATTTAGTTACGATTTGATAAGTATTGTAAATAAATGGTTTAATATAATGCATATGAATTGTTTCGTTTATACTTTCAATATCTACTACAACAAAATGCATTTATTTCAAGATTCATCATATATTAGAATTATTAGTCTATATCTCATATTTTAGTTTTAGATGATATTAAAATATGGTATTCTTTGGTTATATTATCTAAAAACAAGCTTAATCAACAAGTTAGTACGATTTGATCTTAAAAATAATATTTAATATAATTCATAGAAATTTTTTGGTTATACTTCAATATTCACTACAACAAAATGCATTTGTTTTGAAATTAAACATATATTAGAATTATTAGTCAATATCTCATATTTTAGTTTTAGATGATTTTAGAATATGATATTTTAGTTTATATTATCTAGAAACAAGCTTAATCAATGATTTAATATGTTTTGATAATTTTTTTATTAATAAATATTTAATACAATCCATATGAATTTTATCGTTATAATTTCAATATCTACTATAGCAAAATGCATTTGTTTCAAAATTCACCATATATTAGAATTATTAGTGAATATCTCATATTTTAGTTTAGATGATATTAAAATATCGTATTTTGATTTATATTATCTAAAAGAAGCTTAAATCAACAATTTAGTACATTTCGATAATTTTGTGAAATACGTATTTAATACCATTCGTATGAATTTTATCGTTATAATTCAATATCTACTACAGCAAATGCATTTATTTCATAGTTCACCATATTCTTTTTATCGTAGTGCTTTTTTTTATTTATTTTTGTGACTATTTTCTTCCTAGTTCTAATTTAAATTTTTTTAATAATGTATTCCAATTATAGAATAGTCCATATATTTTTCTGTTGTTTTAGAAAAAAAAAATCAAATTTGAGCTTGTGAGCCAAGCTCAAGCTCACGAAAAAAAAAAAAACAAAATTCGAGCCTCGGCTCATGATCTACGAGCTCGAGCACCTTGTCTAATGCTCGAGCTCGAGCTTGAGCCTATAAGATGCAGGCTCGTCGAGCTCGACCACCTGCCTGAGCTCGAGCTCGAATTTTCGACCGAGCTCGACTCGATCTCGCTCAATTTGGCAGCCCTACTAATCACGATCAGAAGGTTCTAAGATACATTGGTAATTGGATTTTTGGTCAAGTGGAAGATTGTTAGAATAGGTGACGAGAAAGCTAATTAGATTGGTTGTTTTGGAAACTATTCGTCAATCTTTATTACAATAATATTATTATTATGATGAATAGATGAAGTATTCATCAATGACTCATGTGTTTGTTATGCTTACTACTTAGATTTAACGGCATTTCAGTGTCACAACAAATGCCCACAGACGAAATAGTTAAACACATGGAGTTTGGTTGCACTTGTTGGAATAGATGACCAAAAAAGCCAACTGGATTGGCGGTTTTAGGAACTATTCAACAATCTTTATGAAAAATAACTTTGTACTGATGAACATGGTAAGTTTTTGTCATTGGCACATGTGTCTGTTGTGCTTACAGATTACGTTAAAAGATTCTTTAACGTCACAACAGATGCCCAAAGACCACTTGAGCAGCCCATGTAGTTGGGTTGTGCATTGGATGGTGGCTATGAAACCAAGTGACGAGGGTTGGGTCTAAAACGTTCAAGTTAAGGACCTCGGGAGTAGGCATCGAGAGTCTATGGAGACTTGCACTGAGAGTTGTATTCATTGGATGAGTATCGTGTTTCATCAGCGACAGGCGTGGGACACCTAACAATCTTAGTGCGTTGGTCGACTGGGGTCGAGACCGATTGAACTGACTCACGGGGATCATTCACATGGACGTTTTGGAGTCTTGATCGGTATGATTCGAGTTCCCGATTATGATGGTACAGGAGTAGTTCTCAGACTTGAGGAACCACGAAAATCACGTGCACACGATGACTATATCTTGGATCTGGCGAGAGGTGTTTCATGTCGCGGATATGTTCATTATAAGCCTTGTTCAGTGCAAGTCAGAACGTGTAGTAAGGATGGTGGGTTTCAAGAAGAGGACCCATCCCCTGTTAGTATGTGAAGAGGTATCTCCTATGCACTCGGAGACACGTTCATGCTGCTTAAAACTGTGGCCACAGTGGTTGATCGAGCAGGGAATGGTTCCCTGCGTCGATGCAATGGGCATGCGTAGTCTCAAGTATTAAGCATAGTTGCCTAGTCAAGGATGGGAACCGACGCTCAATTCATACCCTAGACAAGGCCAGGAGGCGGTAGACGGAAGGACTGTACCCGTACGAAATCGGTGCCTAAATGTTCAAGCCAAGATTCTCCTAGTATCTAGTGTCATGGATCGTTGCTAGACGGCTATCCAAGGTAACGGGCTTCTGTTGGATATGTTAATAAGTGACCGTGAAGCCAATCTGATTAGGCTAATGTAACATATGTCTGAACAATTTCAGAGTTTTAATAAATTGTAATGAATAAGAAAGTGATATTCATTTGGCTTAATACTCTGTTTGTGTTCACTTACTGTTTTACGTTAACAGATTACTGCACAAGCAAAGCCCACAGATCGAAAACACATTCCGGGAGACTGAAACTGTGCATTGGATGGTGGTTCATGAAATCAGTTTTACCGGATCGGTCTGAAATACTCCAAGTCAAGGAATCTCGAGATAGAGTATCGAGAATCCGTGTGAGACTTTCACTAAGCATTTGCAGTCACGTTTCATCGACAAGTGATGAGGCTCGTCCATGCAATGTTAGTGGGTCAGCCAGCTAGTGTTAGTTTCGCATAGATCTCGAGACGTTAAACGCAACGGAAAATTAGATTTTAAATTACAATAAAATATTGTAATTAGCGATCAAATCGCCCGTCTCGTTGCTACTACGATGCGGATCTCATGCATAAAGGAGTCAATTGTATTGTTTAGGATACCTACCTTGGTGTTCGTCGGTTGGTGTACATGACGTAAACATTCTCAAGAACGATTCCCATCTAAGCAATCGGTAGAAAAACGGCTACTAGTCCTTCGGTACGGTAAAATTTTTCCAATCATTGTTCACGGTACGAACACATATGTCTTCCCTCTAAAGATAGTCCACACCACCTATGATGGAACCTCCAATAACCCTATGCTAGTAGGCATTAGAGGATTTCGGTAGATCAACGATTGATCAACAGAGAAGACAAGAAACTCATTTCTTGTGAGGAGTTGAACGAGAGCAAGAGAGCAAAGGGAGCAAATGTAGCAAAGCATTGTCAAGCTAACTTGTGAATGGCAAAGGTCTCCTATTTATAGACCTTTCATTGAAGAAGCCAAGTTCAACTTGTCTTTTTCTTCTTGCAAAGAGGAAGACAAGTTTGATTCTTCTTCTTACAAAAGGACAAACTTGTTTTGTCATATTAAGAAGAGAAGTTCAACTTTGCTTCTTCATCTTGCAAAGAGGATGACAAGTTTGATTCTTCTTCTTACAAAATGACAAATTTCTTTTGTCATATTAAGAAGAGAAGTTCAACTTTGCCTCTTCTTCTTATATAATGACAAACTTGTTTTGTCATATTAAGAAGAGAATTTCGACTTTGCTTCTTCATCTTATGAAGACAAGTTCGACTTTGCTTCTTAGTCTTTCGAGAAGACAAATCCAACTTTGCTTCTTCGTTTTTCAAGAAGACAAATCCAACTTTGCTTCTTCAAGTTTAAGAAGACAAATTCAACTTTGCTTTTTCGTCTTCAAGAAGAGAAATCCAACTTTGCTTCTTCACAAGAAGACAAGTTAAACTTTGCTTCTTCAAGAAGACAAGTTCAACTTTGCTTCTTCATCTTCTCCATAATTAATCCAATTAATTATTTTAAAGAATTCCATCATGGATTTGTGTGTGACCCTTTAGGTTTACTACTCAGTTAGACTTGGGCTTGTATCACATATACAATTTAATTAGCAAGTTATTTGCATTAGATTAATTAGATCATATCATAATTAATCACCCTCAATTAACTCCTTAATTGGAGGGTACCCGTTACCATGGGTGGCCACCTAGCAGTAGTCCATGGCACTAGAGAATAGGTGAATCTACGTGAACCTGTATGTTACGAGTTCCATGCAAATACAGTCCTTCCATCAAGATAATATCCCGATCGAAGTCTTGGGCACGGAATTGAAATCGGTTCCCATCTAGGACTTCAATATCTATGTATCAACTCTACACTTTGTGCTACTCATTTATTCATATAGGAAACTCCTTTCTTATTTGATCAACTACGGTGGCCACAGATTTAGGAAAACACAATGTAGAGAACATAGGAGATTCTTCATCATCTCATGATGAGCGATGGATCCTATTTTGGAACTCACCAACCTCCATACATGCTCTGACTATGTCCCAAACATGGCTTTTTAACAACTATAGAAGAAACCATAGCTGCGTCAGACATGATCAAGTCATAGCCGTCCTATGCACAAGGTTACTGTGGAACCTCAAGTCAAAGGACCACTTAATGCACTATCGTAACAAAGAAGAATCAAGTTATACTGATCATGCCCCACAAGGCTTCCATATGACATCTCCTACGAGCCAGTTCAGTGAACTTGATAACTCCTTATCAAGCATCCACTAAAGTGCGTAGACGTCATACGTCATTGTCTATGAAACACAACAATCATCATATGGACGCATCACTTAGTGCAAGTCTCTAAGGAATCATGGTCAATGCCCCATCTTGACTGATTCATCGACTTGGAACATTTTAGATCAAACCATAGAGGTTGGTTTTCATGGTTGCCATCATTTGCGCAACCCAACCCCATAGCACTAGATCTAAGGGCTTCAACAAAATGCATACAAATATTTGTATTCACCATAAGATGAAGATGGCCAAATAACAATTCTTAATATTAATATATTATTGAAAAAGATCGTTTAGAATGAGCCAACAATTAGCTTGACGGTCACCAATTCTAACAATCTTCCACTTGGCCTAAAAGCCAATTGCCCATAAGCTCATGCCCATCTTCTCAAGATGCTGAGTATGTGCAATCTAGAATCAGGCTTAGGTAGCGGTCTGCTATATTCTATATTAATGCAATGCGACCTAGTATTAGCACATTTGTGTTTGGATCTGTAATGAGGTCTTGGCATTCACGCTTGAGTCACTGCCCCATTTATTATAACAAGGTATAACTACAGATTCAATAATGCTAGGTACTACACCCAACTCTTGGATGTAGTTTACATCCAAACTACATCTTTTGCAGCTTTATAAGCTACAATATACTCGGCCTGTGACGTGGAATTGCCGTCTAATTGACAGCTCCTCGATTTAGCCGAAATACATACCCAGATTTAGATTTAGCATTGATAATATCTATTTAGCTCCCACTGACCTCTTAGTACACTAGTGAACCATATTCATTAATGACACAATCATACAACTTTATGACTATGAAAAATGATTATTAAACTTCGGGTTGCCTATTTAAGTCCATAAATAGGCCCTTTGGAGTTTACAAACTTTTTGTTTCTCCTGAGGTTGATCCATGTAGATCTCTTCCTCAATAATTCTACTAATGAATGTAGTCTTTACATCTACTTGTCATATCGCATAGTCATAGTACATGACTATGACAAGTTGGATGAATTTGGCCATAGTCGATGGAGAATATGTTATCTCAAAGTCCACATGGTTTCTTTGAGTGTAACCTTTCACCATCAATAGGGCCATAAAGATCATTATCTCTCCATCAACTCCAAGCTCAAGCTTGTAGACCCATTTACACCCAACGGGCCTAACTTGCTTAGGTGGGTCTACAAAGTCCATACTTTGTGGAGTTTATGGAGTCCATCGTGGATTTTGTGGTCTCAAGTCACTTTCCCCTAATCGTCTCTTTTAAGGTCATTTGGATCATTATCCAATTTACTAGTCAAAGCTTGTATATCAATAAGGTCAATATGGGATGCTATGAGCATTTCCATTACCATAGTTCGTGCATCACTCGACTCTTCGAGCTGTAAGCTATCTATTTGAGTATCGATAGAAAACCCTTTTTTTTTTAAAAACACTGCATTTCTCGAAATAAATACTTTGTATCAAGAGATCACAAAATACTATCCTGTAGTTTCTTTTTGGATACCCAACCCAATGTGGATCTAGTATCCAACCAAACTCCCACTAGTCTCTCGACGTACACAGGACACCCACATATCGTAAGATATGTGTGGGAGGGTGAATTGTCATGCCATGTCTTATATGGCATTTTGGGTACGACTTTAGATGAAGCCATCTTCAATAACTTGGCAAACCAATTCAGACGCGTAGCCTTAAAACGAAAGAGGTAATGTAGCAGAACTCATCATGGACCGAATCATGTTCAATAAGATTTAATTCCTCATTTCAGCCATGCCGTTAAGTTGTGGCATTTGCAGGAGACGTCCACTGAGACAGAATCCCATTCTCTTTTAGGCAATCCAAGAATTTTGTATTTAAGTACTCAACACTTCGATAGGATCAAAGGTTCTTAATTTTGCACTCAATATGAATTTTCTACTCCTAGTTTGAACTCTTTGAACTTTTCAAACTCTTCAAACTTGTACTTCATTAAGTATACATAACCCAACCGTGAGTGATCAGTGGTGAAGGTTATGAAGTAAGAAAATCATCTTTGGGCCTTTGAGTACATCACAAACTTCTGTCTGGATGAAATCCAAAAGATTCATGGCTTTTTGCTCTTTTGTCCGACAAATGGCTTAACAATCTCTTTTCCCTTCAGAAAAGATGCATAAGTGAAAGAGCATCCAAATAATCTATTTCTAGATTCTTGGAGTGAATCTATCTCTTCATCTTATCCTTTGGAAATGAGACATAGCCTAGCTTGCCATGTTTGTGTATATTCTTGATTCCTCCAACTTTCTTTTATGTTGAATATCCATAATCAAATTATGATCAGAATTAATATACAAACTAATTATGAATATGGGTAACACATAAATTATTTGTGTAAGTACCAAGTGAAACTTTTAAAGAAAATATTTTAATAGTAAAATAATCTTCACTTGGCACAAAAATACTATTCACTAACATCCTTGCTAACTACCAAGGATTTGCTACTATGGCTTCATCAGCAAACTTACTTGCCACTTCATAAGCCTTAGGATCACCTTGTTTTAACTTGGTCATTTGCTTCTTTGGCGTTGCAACTTTTGCAAACATAAGCTCCATATATCTTGCAATTATATTGCTAATATGCGCTTCAAGCTTGGTATCACATACCCAAGAAACAATGTTAGCAACCATGTTAAATTCCAATATTAAAGATACTTTGGGGTGTAGCAAGACACTTCTTGCAATACCTCTTTCAATGGCTAGTTTCATGGCAATGGAAATACTTGTCAGTACTTTGATCATTTTGGTTCATTTTCTGTAAGATCATTAGAACTTCCTCTCACGTGTCATATCATATATGCTTATCTTCCACCCCAGAATAATTCCTTGTGAGTAGGTGAAGATTATATGTGTTCAGAATTAGGTGTCCATATTATTTGTCGTAAACACTTTACTTAGTGATGTTACCATAACATCTAGTTCGTAAGATATCCTTTTTCCAGCAATTGAATGTCTTACATTTCTTGTTGGTGGATTCCTCACATGGGTCAACTCAGAGAAAATCTTTCCAAAATATATAGGTTTCTTGGAACCCAAAATAATTTTTGAAATTCTCAAACCAATCAAAGTAGTGATGCTCAATTAGTGAACAAGTCACATAAAAATGGTTATGAGTGGTTTTATGCATCAACAAAAAATATAAGCATTCTTTCAATCATTGTTAATTTTTCAATTTATGATATGGTCTTTAATCATAAATTGCTCCCACTATTTCTTCAAAATTCCATAAACCCTCATATGGATTTTCGGGAAACCTTTTTCTAGTGGGCTTGAGGTCCATAGAACTATCTCCATACCCCATTGTTACGATTCGCATGGAAATAATTCTAAGGGAGGTGACTTTCACCATTCTCATCCCCATGAGATCCCCAAGATGTTTTGCCTCATTTTTCACATAATCCCAAGGACTCCAAGTGAATTATGCTACTCCATGTTAAGCCCAACCCATCAACCAAAAGGACCCTTATACTATCGCCCCCCATGACTCGTGAGACTGGAAAATAAGCAAGCAATCTACTTGTTCACAGTGACAGTACAATTTTTCACTACTTTCAAATCATTCCACGATTCGTGAGACAATGAAGTGAAAGGTGATAGCATCTCATACATTGTCACTATGGATGGAAGGCTTGGATTATCAAATCTAATTTGATCTTATCTATCACGGGCTTAATATTTCAACTTGGATATTCCAAGTGAGGGTTCAAATAATTTGTTTAGGTAAGACCTTATTACAATAGTTTATTCTTAGCTTCTTGTTTATCATATATATTTTCATATATATCGTGTACATATGGAAAGTAAAGACACATAAATAAGGGATTAGAGCCTAGCATGTTCCTATTGGATGGTCATGAGCCCAATCACCGAGCCCATGGTGAATCAATGCTTAAAGGCTCCATGATCTTCCAATATATTTATCATATAAATACATCATATATATGCTTCATATATTATACATGAAAAATGATATATATCTTGCATTTATAAGAAAAACAAAGTTGTCTTTCTCAACTTTTGAAAAGACAAAACCAAGTTTTCCTCTTCCAATTTTGCAAGAGAAAACAAGATTTTCTTCCTCAACCTCTGAAGATAAAATACAAGTCTTCTTCCTTCAAGTTTTGTATTCAAAATACAATTAGAATATTGATATTCTCTTCAAAATAAATATTTGGATTTTCCAAATAATAGTCCTAATCATATTAGGAATAAGTTTGAATTATTCTAATCAAATTGAAAGTGAAAGATCAATTTTTCTTTCTCAATTTTATATCCAAATATAAATTAGAAAACTAATATTTTTAATAATTTAAAAATATTTTAGAATGATAAGAAAAATAGGAGAATATACAATAATCACCATAAAATCTAACCATGTAGGCGGAAGATAAATCCGACCATATAGGCGGAAGATAAATCCGACCATGTAGATGGAAGATTAAATCCGACCATATAGGCGGAAGGTAAAATCGACTATGTAGGCAGAAGTTAAATCCGACCATGTAGGCGGAAGATAAATCCAATCATGTAGGCGGAAATAAAATCCGACCATGTAGGCGGAAGCGTAAGTTAAATCCGATCATGTAGGCGGAAGATGAAATACCTTAGAATCAAATTTCAACAATTGAAATATGCCCAAAAAAAAATTAAATTCAACACATCTAGAGATTAACACATAAAATTGAATACTTAAGCAATTTAATCCGATTAAATCGCATCAAACCAAAATAAATTCAATTGACTTGCATGACCGGGCTCTGATACCACTGTTAGTTTCGTATAGACCTCGAGACGTTAAACGCAGCGAAAATTAGAGTTTAAATTACAATACAATATTGTAATTTGACATCGCTCGTCTCCTTGCTACTACGACGCGGATCTCATGCATAAAGGAGTCAATTAAATTGTTTAGGTAACCAACCTTGGTATTCATCGGTTGATGTAGATGACGTAAACGTTCTCAAGAACGATTCCCTTCTAAGCAATCGGTAGAAAATGGCTACTAGTCCTTCGGTACGGTAAAATTGTTCCAATCATTGTTCACGGTAGGAACACATATGTCTTCCCTCTAAAGATAGTCCACACCACCTATTATGGAATCTCCAATAACCCTATGCTAGTAGGCATTAGAGGATTTCGGTAGATCAACGATTGCTCAACGGAGAAGACAAGAAACTCATTTCTTGTGAAGAGTTGAACGAGAGCAAGAGAGCAAAGGGAGCAAATGTAGCTAAGAAATTGCAAAGCATTGTCAAGCAAACTTGTGAATGGCAAAGGTCTCCTATTTATAGACCTTCCATTGAAGAAGTCAAGTTCAACTTGTCTTTTTCTTCTTGCAAAGAGGAAAACAAGTTTGATTCTTCTTCTTACTGTTAGAAAGGTGAACATGTAAGCCAATTTTGGCAGGAATATGTAACCTATGTCTAGACAATTTTAGGTGTTTTGATAAAACATATATGAATAAAGAAGTGAAAAGTTCATATGGCAATACTTTGTTTACGTTCACTTATATCTGCTTTTACATATCTGTTCACTACGCAAACAAAGCCCACGGACTGAGAATCGATTTCGGGGACTGGGACTACGCTTGGAGGTAGGCCCATGAAATCAGTCTTACCGAATCAATCCGGAAATCTCCAAGTCAAGGAATCCCAAAAATGGGTACCGGGATTCCCTTTGAGACTTGCACTAAGCATCTGCTGTCGTATTTCATCGACGGGTGACGAAGGTCGTCTAAGCAGTGTTAGTGAGTCAGCATGCTAGGAAGCAGCTGACTGAGGTGACTCGCGGGAACTGTCTTACGGAGGACCTTGAGTATGGTCAGCGAGGTATGACGTGCATTCCCGGTTCCAACGGTACAGGCCAAGTCCTTTGACTTGAGGAACTGCTGAGAGATTGCCAAAATACTCTTGAGTAGTCATAAGCCATGTCTAGTGCAGCTCGGGTGTACAGAGTGACAGTAGTTTCCAAGAAAGGATCTGTCTCCTGTCAAAAGGTATTGACAGTTGAGTCTCATGAAAGCTCTGTGTCTTGTCCCTGAAATCTGTGGCCATAGTAACTGAACAGAAGGGAAAGGTTTCCCTTGCAGCGTTTAGTAAGGACAGACCGACACTTAGGTCCAAAATGGGTACCTGCTTTTTCCGTGCCCTAAACTCTAAGTGATGAGACCGAAGACAGAAGGACAAGTGTACTGTTAGAGCCTAAATGTTCATCCCCGATTATTTCACCTAGTCTCTAGTGCCATGGACCGTTGCTAGATGGCCACCCATGGTAACGGGCGGATTCTAGGAATCCGACCAAGTCTAGCTGAATGGTGAACCTAAAGAGTCACACACTATCCACACACACTTAAGTATTTAATTTGGAATTAAATATTGGAGTAAAAGAATGATTAAATTAGATTTAATCGGGTCCTATATTTTCTTGGAGAAATTAATTCCTTCTATTTGATAAAGGGAATTAAATTAATAAATTGGATTTATTAAAGGGATTGATTTAATGGGCCTAGAATAAATATTAATATTTATTTATTATATTTATTTGGCCTTTTGGAATATTTAATGGAATTTAAATATTCCATTAAATTAAAATCAACGGTTGAGATGGAAAGGGGAGATGGAAGGCTAGGATTAGTTTGACTAGGTCAAACACTAGTTTGACTAGGACTTTGACTAGGTCAAAATCCTAGTCAAATTAGAGCTCTTAGAGTTGGAGTTTAAAGAGGATTAAACTCCTCCTCTATATAAACCTCTAGCTTCCAACAATTGTAGGGTGATGAAATTCCAACACACACTCGTCTCTCCCCTCCTTACCTCTCGTCCGCCCCCTCTCTCTCTCTACAAGAAATTATTTTCTTGTTCTTTTGTTCTTGGAACACTAGAACATTGATGAATCAATATCGTTAATTGATAACGTGTCGTTGATTCATCAACTCCAAAATAAATACTTGTTCGTTGCTAGCACGGCGTACAAGATACATGGGTGGATTGTGTGTCACGATTTAGAGGGTCTCAAGAATGAGATCTCGGTGCAAAATGGGGAACAACGCGTGTAGCCGTTGAAGACGAAAACGACAACGGGTAGGTCTCGTTTTATTTTTCGTCCCTCTTTATTTTTTCATCTCTATGGCCTCCATGACTTCTTTACATGTTATATGATCATGAGATACACCGAACGCCCGGGAACCTCAAGGGTACGCCCCTTGAGCGTGTTCTTTTAAATTAAAAGCATGCTTTATTTTTGTATGTTTATTTTTTATCGCGCTTCCACATTCGCGCAATTCCCGGGACAATCCACCGATTCCTTTCACTTACAAAAGGACAAACTTGTTTTGTCATATTAAGAAGAGAAGTTCAACTTTTCTTCTTCATCTTGCAAAGAGGAAAACAAGTTTGTTTCGTCTTCTTACAAAATGACAAATTTGTTTTGTCATATTAAGAAGATAAGTTCAACTTTGCCTCTTCTTCTTATAAAATGACAAACTTGTGTTGTCATATTAAGAAGAGAAGTTCGACTTTGCTTCTTCGTCTTTAAAGAAGACAAATCCAACTTTGCTTCTTCAACTTTCACGAAGACAAATCCAACTTTGCTTCTTAGTTTTTGAAGAAGAAAAATCCAACTTTGCTTCTTTGTTTTTAAGAAGACAAATTCAACTTTGCTTCTTCGCCTTCAAGAAGACAAATCCAACTTTGCTTCTTCGTCTTTCAAGAAGACAAATCCAACTTTGCTTTTTAATTTTGAAGAATATAAATTCAACTTTGCTTCTTCACAAGAAGACAAATTGAACTTTGCTTCTTCAAGAAGACAAGTTCAACTTTGCTTCTTCATCTTCTCCATAATTAATCCAATTAATTATTTTCAAGAATTCCACCATGGATTTGTGTGTGACCCTTTAGGTTCACTAATCAGCTAGACTTGGGCTTGTATCACATATACAATTTAATTAGCAATTTATTTGCATTAAATTAATTAGATCATATCATAATTAATCACTCTCAATTAACTCCTTAATTGGAGGGTACCCGTTACTATGGGTGGCCACCTAGCAGTAGTCCATGACACTAAAGAATAGGTGAATCTACGTGAGACTGTATTGAAAGAAATCGGTGGATCGTCCTGGGAATTGCGCGAATGCGGAAGCATGATATAAAATAACATACAAAAATTAAAGCATGCTTTTAATAATAAAAGAACACGCTCAAGGGGTGTACCCTTGAGATTCCCGGGTGTTCGGTGTATCTCATGATTAAACAACATGTAAAGAAATCATGGAGGCCGTAGAGTTGAAAAGAAAGAGAGACGAAAAATAAAACGAGACCTACCCGTTGTCGTTTTCGTCTTCAACGGCTACACGCGTTGTTCCCCGTTTTGCACCGAGATCTCGTTCTTGAACCCTCCAAATCGTGACACACGATCCACCCACGTATCTTGCACGTCGTGCTAGCAACGGACAAGTGTATATTTTGGAGTGGATGAATCAACAACACGTTATCAATTAACGGTATTGATTCATCTAAGTTCTAATGTTCCAAGAACAAAAGAACTAGAAAATATTTTTCTTGGAGAGTGGAGAGAAAGAGGGCGGACGAGAGAGAGGGGAGAGAGGCCGAAATTATGTGTGTGTTGTGTGTGTGTTGGAATTTCATCATCCTTCAAAAAGTTGGAAGCTAGAGGTATTTATAGAGGAGGAGTTTAATCCTCTTTAAACTCCTACTCTAAGAACTCTAATTTGTCTAGGATTTTGACCTAGTCAAAGTCCTAGTCAAAGTAGTGTTTGACCTAGTCAAACAAATCCTAGCCTTCCATCTCCCCTTTTCATCTCCACCGTTGATTTTAATTTAATGGAATATTTAAATCCCATTAAATATTCCAAAAGGCTAAAAATAAATATAATAAATAAATATTAATATTTATTCTAAGCCCATTAAATCAACCCATTAATAAATCCTATTTATTAATTTAATTTCCTTTATCAAATAGAAGGAATTAATTTCTCCAAGAAAATATAGGACCCGATTAAATCTAATTTAATCATTCCGTTACTCCAATATTTAATTCCAAATTAAATACTAAGTGTGTGTGGATAGTGTGTGACTCTTTAGGTTCACCTTTCAGCTAGACTTGGTCAGATTCCTAGAATCTGTCCTTTACCATGGGTGGCCATCTAGCAACGGTTCATGGCACTAGAGACTAAGTGAAATAATTGGGCATGAACATTTAGGCTCTAACAGTACACTTGTCCTTCTGTCTTCGGTCTCATCACTTAGAGTCTAGGGCACGGAAAAAACAGGTACCCATTTTGGACCTAAGTGTCGGTCTGTCCTTACCAAACGCCGCAAGGGAAACCTTCCCTTCTGTTCAGTTACTGTGGCCACAGATTTTAGGGACAAGACACAGAGCGTACATGAGACTCAACTGTCAATACCTTTTGACAGGAGACAGATCCTTTCTTGGAAAATACTGTCACTCTGTACGCCCGAGCTGAACTAGACATGGCTTATGACTACTCAAGAGTATTTTGGCAATCTCTCACCATATTTAAGATACAGTCCTGATGCACAGGTGGACTCAGCAGTTCCTCAAGTCAAAGGACTTGGCCTGTACCGTTGGAACCGGGAATACACGTCATACCTTGCTAACCATACTCAAGGTCCTCTGTAAGACGGTTCCCGCGAGTCACCTCAGTCAGCTGCTTCCTAGCATGCTGACCCACTAACACTGCTTAGACGACCTTCGTCACCCGTCGATGAAATACGACAGCAGATTCTTAGTGCAAGTCTCAAAGGGCATCCCGGTACCCATTTTCGGGATTCCTTGACTTGGAGATTTCCGAACTGATTCGGTAAGACTGATTTCATGGACCTACCTCCAAGCGTAGTCCCAGTCCCCGAAATCGATTCTCAGTCCGTGGGCTTTGTTTGCGTAGTGAACAGAAATGTAAATGCAGATATAAGTGAACGTAAACAAAGTATTGCCATATGAATTTTCACTTCTTTATTCATAAATGTTTTTATCAAACACCAGAAATTGTCTAGACATAGGTTACATATTCCTGCCAAAATTGGCTTACATGGTCACCTATTCTAAAAATCTCCCACTTGACCTTTAAAGCCAATCGCCCATATGTCTAATCCCCATCTTCTCAAGATGTTGCGTATGAGCGCTCTGCGACATAGGCTTTGTCAGCGGATCTGCTGTGTTGTCTGCTGAGTTGACTCGGTCCATCCGGACGTCACCTCTTCCTACCATTTCTCTAAGAAGATGGTAGCGTCTAAGAATGTGTTTGGAACGGTGATGAGATCTCGGTTCCTTTTCTTGCGCTATTGCTCCGTTGCTATCACAGAAGATGGCAACAGGCTCGGCGATGCTAGGCACCACACCCAACTCTTGGATGTAGTTTTCTCATCCAAACCGCTTCCTTAGCAGCTTCTGAAGCTGCTATGTATTCAACCTCTGTGGTGGAGTCAGCAAGGGTTACTTGCTTGGCACTTTTCCAAGCTACTACTCCTCCATTGAGTTTGAATACGTACCCCGATTGAGACTTGGCATAATCGTCATCAGACTGGAAGTTAGCGTCGCTAAAGCCTTCCAGAATTAGTTCTCCATTGCCATAGACTAGGAACATTTCCTTAGTCCTCTTTAGGTACTTAAGGATGCCCTTAACAACATTCCAATGTGCCTCTCCTGCGCAGGACTGATATCTGCTTGTTACGCTCAAAGCGTATGCAATATCAGGCCTAGTGCAGTGGACCGCATATTGGATGCTACCTACGGCAGAAACATAGGGGATGCCTTTCATCCTTTCAAGTTCCTCATCAGTCTGTGGGGACTGTTTCTTGGACAACTTGATCCCATGTCTCATGGGAAGGAATCCTCGTTTGGAGTTGTCCATTCGATATCTCTTTAGGACTTTCTCCATATACGAGTTTTGGGTGAGTCCTAACACACTTTTAGATCTGTCCCTAACAATCTGGATGCCTAGGATGTAGGAGGCTTCACCCAAGTCCTTCATGGAAAACTGGGTTGACCACCATGCTTTTGTGTTTCCTAACATTCTAACGTCATTACCAATGAGTAGAATGTCATTCACATAAAGCACTAGGAACACAATTGAGCTCCCACTGACCTTCTTGTATACACAAGGGTCGGATTCGTTTTTGATGAAGTCATACCCCCGTATTACTTCGTCAAAGCGAATGTTCCAACTTCGGGAGGCTTGTTTGAGGCCATAGATGGACTTCTGGAGACGACAGACTTTATGTTCTTCTCCAGTGACCGTGAAACCCTCCAGCTGATCCACATAGATCTCTTCTTCAACGAAACCGTTGAGGAAGGCCGTTTTCACGTCAATTTGCCATATCTCATAGTCATACCATGCTGCTATGGCGAGCAGGATCCGAATGGACTTAGCCATGGCTAATGGCGAGTAGGTATCCTCAAAATCGACCCCGGGTCGTTGAGTGTATCCCTTAGCTACAAGCCTAGCCTTAAAAGTTGTGACTTCTCCATCAACGCCAAGTTTGCACTTGTAGACCCACTTACAGCCCACTGGCTTAACATCTTTCGGTGGATCTACAAGACTCCAAACTTGGTTCTCGCTCATGGAGTCCATTTCGGCTTTCATGGCCTCAAGCCATTTCCCGGAGTCGATGTCTGACATCGCTTCTCCATAAGTCTTAGGATCGTTATACAAAAGATCGGTCGCACCTAGAAAGCCATATCTCACTGGAGGTTTGGACTCTCTAGTGGACCTACGGAGAACGGGAACGTCAGTGGTGAGTGTGGGCGCTGACTGTATCGGAGCCGGTGGTTCAGGAACCGGGGCTGGCTGTTCCTGCGGCTGTCCTTCATGCCTAGCATGTTGGACCTCTCGAGGTTGGTCAGCCCTTCGGCTGTCTATCCTGAATCCTCTAAGTGAGGGTTCCGTGGCTACCTCTGATGGCTGGATTCCATCACTTGATTCCTCAAGGTTCAGCTCATCAGGTTGGATATCCTCCGGGAAGCCTTGCTCCAAGAATACTGCATTTCTTGAAACAAAGACCTTTTGTTCCAAGGGGTCATAAAAGTAATAACCCGCAGTTTCTTTAGGGTATCCAATGAACCTGCATAAGCTAGACCTGGATTCTAACTTATCTCCCACTAACCTCTTGACGTATGTGGGGCTACCCCACACTTTCAAGTAGTTGTAGGACGCAGGCTTGCCGTGCCATATTTCATATGGCGTTTGGGTTAATGTACTAGTAGGCGCCAAATTCAACAACTTAGCCGCCGTTTCTAGTGCATAGCCCCAAAAGGATAAGGGCAGTTTGGTGAAACTCATCATGGACCGAACCATGTCCAACAGGGTTCGATTCCTCCTTTCAGAGACACCATTTAACTGTGGTGTTCCTGGAGGTGTCCATTATGATATTATACCATGTTCTTTTAGATAATCTAGGAACTCCGTACTAAGGTATTCACCGCCTCGGTCTGACCGTAGGACTTTAATTTTGCAGTTGGTTTGGTTCTCCACTTCAAGTCTGAATTCTTTAAACCTCTCAAGAGCTTCAGACTTGTACCTCATCAGGTAAACATAACCATACCGTGAATGATCATTGGTAAGGGTTATGAAGTAGGAAAACCCACCTCGGGCCTGCGTCCTTAGTGGCCCACATACGTCTGTATGGACCAAGTCCAACAGACCTGTGGCAAGCCTGCTTTGTCCTACAAAGGGCTTCTTGGTCATTTTCCCTCTTAGACAGGATTCACAAGTTGGTAGATCGCTCAAGTCCCCAACCTCTAGGTTCTTTGAGTCTACCAACCTTTTCATCCTATCTTGGGATATGTGACCTAGCCTAGCGTGCCACAGTCGTGCGTTCCCGTTATTATCTAATTTCCGTTTGTGTTGTGCATTGAGGACGATATTCGTTTGTTGCAAGATATAGAGTCCGTTATGCAATGTGCCAAGTAGATGAGCAATTCCACACCTCATCAAATAAAAGCAATTTTTATTGATTCTAAACTCATAACCACTATTGTCCAACAATGGAATGGAAATGATGTTTTTAATCATACTAGGTACAAAATAAACTTGCTCTAAATCTATGCTAATACTATCACTAATCACTAGAGTGGCGGATCCTACTGCTTCTGCCGAGATGGCTTTGCCATTCCCAAGCTTCAGGATCATGTCCCTGCTACCCAGTTTTCTGCTTCTTTTCAACACCTGCAAGTCATTGCAAATGTGAGCTCCACAGCCGGTATCTAATACCCAAGAGGCAGAATTAGTGACCATTTAAACTCAATCACATAAATACCTTGGTTCGAGAAGAGTTTAGGGCACTCTCTCTTCCAATGCCCTTTCTCACGACAGTTGATACATATATCATATGCCTTCGACTGTTGCTTGGAGACAACCTTTCCCTTTCCTTTGCCTTTCCCCTCTTTGGCAATGGGAACACTCTTAGTGTTCGTAGCTGCTTTGACGGCCTTTCCCTTCCCTTTCTTCTTCTTCCAATGTCCGGCACCCTTGCCTTTCGTATTTGAAGTTGAAGCACCTCCAAACAATACTGAAGGCGTGGACTTCTTAGTCGTTGCCTCGTATTGCACCAACATATTGATCAACTCATGAATGCCCTTCTCAAGTGCGTTCATGTTGTAGTTGACGATAAATTGGTCAAAGGAGGGTGGGAGTGACTGAAGGATCACATCTATGTACGTTTCATTATCGAGACCAGCCTTTAGGTCCTCGAGCTTTTCCACCAGGGTAAGCATTTTAACCCCGTGCTCTTGTACAGAGGATCCTTCTGTCATTTTCGTTCCAAAGAATGCCTTGGTTGCGGCATACCTAGTATGCCGGTCCGGGACTGCATAGCAATCCTTAAGGCGAGCCATAATGGAAGGGACATCGTCTAGCCTTTCATATTGCTTCTGAATCTCATTGGTCATCGAAACAAGTATGATGCTACGGACCTTCCGGTTATCCTTATGTCAAGTCTCGAACGTCTCACGTTCTTCTGGCGTGGATCCTTCCGGCAAGGTCCTAGGGAGAGGCTCGTCCATGACGTAGCCTTGGTTCTCGTAATCTAGGACTATCCTGAGATTGCGCAACCAGTCGTTGTAATTTGTTCCATTGAATTTGTTTGTCTCAAGAGTGGTGGAAAGTGGGTTCTTAGACATTTTAAAATCTACATTTTAGAAAACAGCGCGAGATCAGCAGAAAATAAAAGACGGTGGTTTGATAAAATAATTAAATGCATGGACTTTAGTCATTTAATCCTCCCACTATTTATACGAAAACACGGTACTCTCAAACGTGATTTTCGGGAAGTCCTTTCCTAGTGGGCTTGGGATCCACAACGATTTTTCCCATACCCTGCTTTTACGATTCGCATGGAAAAGATCTTGTGGGAGGTATTCCATACCATTCTCGTTCCACGAGATTCCTAAGATTATTGCCTCACCCTTTCAAATGATCCCGAGGACTCCAAGCGAATCCTGTTAATTGAGCGTTAGACCCAACCCAATCGACCGAGCCACAGACCCACTGGTACCCCCACGACTCGTGAGACAGGTAACAGCAGCCCATTTTTCGTTCATGACATAGTGCAGCTTCCTTTAAGTACAATAACGTGCCATGACTCGTGAGACCACGCTATCGACCCAAAGCAGCTTCCTCACTATGCCATGGATTGGAAGGCATGGACAAACTCCTAGAGTTCAAATCCACTTTGTCTAGGGTCTAATATTTTGACATTAGTCCAACCAATGTGAGAGTAGTAAATGACCGAGATCTCATAAATATACATTCACACATACAACCATAATGCGTAAATAAACCATCCATAGCAGTTATATGATAAATAAATAACCCATTCATCTATCATCATAACCACAGGCAAAATTAAAGCCTAGCACGCCCCTGTTGGATGATCACGAGCCCGAATCCTATTCGACCCACTGAGCCCGCAGTGGGTCTATGGTCAATCTAGGGTTGGTCCTATACTATTACATTAATAGTAACCCAATCATCATGCTGATGGGCCTTGGTGTCTTTTCTCTTTCTTCACTTCATGAAAAACTCCAAGGGACCTCCCGTCTGGGCTCTCCATGTGGTCCTTCCTTCTTTCTCCACTAATTACAAAATTAGAAACCTCACTCCTATTCTACTCTCATTACATATAAAAAAAGAAACCCCAGCGAAAACCCTGGGGGAGTACATAAAGAGGGAGGTAGAATGCCTTATTATTCCAAGGCAACTAGAAAGAGAGAAGGAGAAAGCAGTAAAAGAGGCACACAGGCCCAACAGAAAATAAACCATACATTCGGTCTAAGGCTCGTGATCATCCATTTTCATCCAACACACATAATCACATGATCCCATCATACAATTACAATATACCAACAACACATGATTCCCAATCATAAATATTCAAAATAATAAATGAATATGTGCGTAACGTGTGAAAGATAAAACATAAATATTGGTAATAAGATTTTCTCGTTTTAGGAAAACCTTTCCACATTATTTAAAGTACTCCTAAAATAATGTCTTTAGAAAATTAGGCATAATAAAACCCACAAAACGATTTTTTAGAATTAATTCAAAATTAAAACTGAAAATAATTAAAAATAAAAGAAAACACTACTAGGGTTTTTGAAACCCTAGCAGCAGCCGCCGCCCGCCGCCGGCAGGCGCGCACAGGGCAGCAGGCTCAGCCTGCTGCCCCCTGCGCGCGCCTGGCCGGCAACACGCTGCGCGGCCCGGGCATTCCGGCAGGCCGTCGCGCGCGCAGGCTCCCTTACCGCGCGCGCTGGCCTGCTGGCTGCCGGTCGCGCCATGCGCAATGCGCGCGCGGATGTGCACTGGGCACGCCTGCCAGGCGCGCGCGTGCAGACTCCTCCATCTGCGTGCGGACTCTCAGGCGCGCAGCCTTGCGCGTGCATGAGCGCGCCTGCCGGGCGCGCGCGTGCAGACACCCTCGTCTGCGTGCGTGCGCGCTGCCCCTGTGCGACCGGCTGGGCGGGCGCGCGCAGGCTTCCCTGCCTGCGCGAGTCTGTCCTGCCGGCAGCAGCGCGCGGCCAGCCCTCCCGGCTGGCCGGCTGCATCGTTTCTCGTTTTCCGTTAAATTTTTCCACCCCGTTTCCCAAGAAAAATAGAAAAATACCAATATTCAGAAAATACACACGAATCAAAAGCAATAAAAATGACATGCTTTAAATCAAGAAAATCAAGATTTAATAAATAACATGCCAATTTCACGTTTCATGCTTATAACGCACATAAACCCTAGGCCTATACACCGAACCGGGCTCTGATACCACTGAAAGAAATCGGTGGATCGTCCCGGGAATTGCGCGAATGCGGAAGCATGATATAAAATAACATACAAAAATTAAACCATGCTTTTAATAATAAAAGAACACGCTCAAGGGGTGTACCCTTGAGATTCCCGAGTGTTCGGTAAATCTCATGACTAAACAACATGTAAAGAAATCATGGAGGCCATGGAGTAGAAAATAAAGAGAAACGAAAAATAAAACGAGACCTACCCGTTGTCGTTTCCGTCTTCAACGGCTACACGCGTTATTCCCCGTTTTGCACCGAGATCTCGTTCTTGAGACCCTCCAAATCGTGACACACGATCCACCCACGTATCTTGCACGTCGTGCTTGCAACGAACAAGTGTATATTTTGGAGTGGATGAATCAACAACACGTTATCAATTAACGGTATTGATTCATCTAAGTTCTAATGTTCCAAGAACAAAAGAACTAGAAACTATTTTTCTTGGAGAGTGGAGAGAGAGAGGGCGGACGAGAGAGAGGGGAGAGAGGCCGAAATTATGTGTGTGTTGTGTGTGTGTTGGAATTTCATCATCCTTCAAAAAGTTGGAAGCTAGAGGTATTTATAGAGGAGGAGTTTAATCCTCTTTAAACTCCTACTCTAAGAACTCTAATTTGTCTAGGATTTTGACCTAGTCAAAGTCCTAGTCAAACTAGTGTTTGACCTAGTCAAACAAATCCTAGCCTTCCATCTCCCCTTTCCATCTCAACCGTTGATTTTAATTTAATGGAATATTTAAATCCCATTAAATATTCCAAAAGGCTAAAAGTAAATATAATAAATAAATATTAATATTTATTCTAAGCCCATTAAATCAACCCTTTAATAAATCCTATTTATTAATTTAATTCCCTTTATCAAATAGAAGGAATTAATTTCTCCAAGAAAATATAGGACCCGATTAAATCTAATTTAATCATTCCTTTACTCCAATATTTAATTCCAAATTAAATACTAAGTGTGTGTGGATAGTGTGTGACTCTTTAGGTTCACCTTTCAGGTAGACTTGGTCGGATTCCTAGAATCCGTTACCATGGGTGGCCATCTAGCAACGGTCCATGGCACTAGAGACTAGGTGAAATAATTGGGGATGAACATTTAGGCTCTAACAGTACACTTGTCCTTCTGTCTTCGGTCTCATCACTTTGAGTCTAGGGCACGGAAAAAGCAGGTAACCATTTTGGACCTAAGTGTCGGTCTGTCCTTACTAAACGCCGCAAGGAAAACCTTCCCTTCTGTTCAGTTACTGTGGCCACAGATTTTAGGGACAAGACACAGAGCATACATGAGACTCAACTGTCAATACCTTTTGACAGGAGACAGATCCTTTCTTGGAAAATACTGTCACTCTGTACACCCGAGCTGCACTAGACACGGCTTATGACTACTCAAGAGTATTTTGGCAATCTCTCACCATATCTAAGATACAGACCTGATGCACAGGTGAACTCAGCAGTTCCTCAAGTCAAAGGACTTGGCCTGTACCGTTGGAACCGGGAATACACGTCATACCTTGCTAACCATACTCAAGGTCCTCCGTAAGACGGTTCCCGCGAGTCACCTCAGTCAGCTGCTTCCTAGCATGCTGACCCACTAACACTGCTTAGACGACCTTCGTCACCCGTCGATGAAATACGACAGCAGATGCTTAGTGCAAGTCTCAAAGGGAATCCCGGTACCCATTTTCGGGATTCCTTGACTTGGAGATTTCCGGATTGATTCGGTAAGACTGATTTCATGGACCTACCTCCAAGCGTAGGCCTAGTCCCCGAAATCGATTCTCAGTCCGTGGGCTTTGTTTGCGTAGTGAGCAGAAATGTAAATGCAGATATAAGTGAACGTAATCAAAGTATTGCCATATGAATTTTCACTTCTTTATTCATAAATATTTTTATCAACCATCAGAAATTGTCTAGACATAGGTTACATATTCCTGCCAAAATTGGCTTACATGGTCACCTATTCTAACATGTATGTTACGAGTTCCATGCAAATACAGTCCTTCTATCAAGTTAATCTCCCTATCGAAGTCTAGACACGGAATTGCAATCGGTTCCCATCTAGGACATCAATATCTATGTATCAACTCTACACTTTGTGCTACTCATTTATCAATATAGGAAACTCCTTTCCTATTACCGTGGCCACGGATTTAGGAAAACACAATGTAGAGAATATAGGAGATTCTTCATCATCTCATGATGAGCGATGGATCCTATCGTGGAACTCACCAACCTCCATGCATGCTCTGACTATGTCTGAAACATGGCTTTTTAACAACTATAGCAGACATCATAGCTCTGTCAGACATGATCAAGTCATAGCCGTCCTATGCAGAAGGTTACTGTGGAACCTCAAGTCGAAGGACCACTTAATGAACTATCGTAATAAAGAAGAATCAAGTCATACTAATCACGCCCTACAAGGCTTCCATATGACTTCTCCTACGGGCCAGTTTAGTGAACTTGATAACTCCTTATCAAGCACCCACTAAAGTGCGTAGACGTCATACGTTATTGTCTATGAAACACAACAATCATCATATGAATGCATCACTTAGTGCAAGTCTCTAAGGAATCATGGTTGATGCTCCATCTCGACTGATTCATCGACTTGGAACATTTTAGATCAAACCATAGAGGTTGGTTTCATGGTTACCATCATATGCGCGACCCAACCCCGTAGCACTAGATCTAAGGGCTTCAACCAAATGCATACAAATATTGTATTAAGCATAAGATGAAGATGGCCAAAGAATAATTCTTAATATAACATTTTATTGAAAAAGATCGTTTAGAATGAGCCAACAAAGGGCCTTCTCACGCACGCCTGGCCAGCACGCTCATCGTGCGTAAGCGGCAGGCAGGGCCTGCCAGCCTGCCAGTCCCGGCAGCGGCGACCCTTGGCTGTTCCGGTGGTTTTCTTGTTTCTTTATTTTTAGAAATAACTTCTGAAAATTGTTTTATTTATTCTACATGTTTTCTTGAAGATATTATTTGGAAAATATTTTTTATTTTGTTTGGTTTGGAACCTCAAAATTTTAATATTTTATGCATAATGAGGAAAGATTTTCCTAACAAGAAAAGGATTACCATTGTTGCACCAAGCTTGCATGTAAACCTTGTCTTTCAATTCTTTCATGAATTATGTGATTGAATATCATGGTTTATGTGCATTATTGATGATTGGATATCATGAATTATGTGCGTTGAATGAGAACGGATGATCACAAGCCCTAGATCGACGGTATGGTTTTAATTTTGTATTGGGCCTGTGTGCCTCATTTATTTTCTTCCTCCTCTTTTCTGGTTGCCTTGGAATAATAACGCTTTTTGTCTTCCTCCAAATGTACTCCCTCCAACAATGGCATGCTAGGCTTTTAATTTTGCATGTGGCTTTGATAGTGAATGAATGGTTTATTTATCGTATTATTGCTATAGCATGCAAATAGGTTTTTAATGCATTATGAATGTATGTATGAATGTGCTGTAATGAGATCTCAGTCATCAAACTCTCACTTGGTTGGACCAAGTTGAATATTATACCCTTAGTAAATGGACTAGGACTC
This sequence comes from Sesamum alatum, assembly GCA_034509735.1. Lineage (NCBI taxonomy): Eukaryota > Viridiplantae > Streptophyta > Magnoliopsida > Lamiales > Pedaliaceae > Sesamum > Sesamum alatum. The sequence continues at coordinate 14,393,138 of JACGWO010000006.1, forward strand.
TAGGAGTTCGTCCAAGCCTTTCCATCCATGGCAAAGTGAGGAAGCTAGTTTCAGTTGATAGCGTGGTCTCACGAGTCGTGCCACGTCTATCGTGCTGAAAAGAAGCTGCACTTTGTCATGAACGAAGAGAGTAACACTTCTGTTGCCTGTCTCACGAGTCGTGGGGGTAGCAGTGAGTGCTATGATTCGGTTGATTTGGTCGGTTCTAACGCCCGAATAACATGATTCGCTTGGAGTCCTCAGGATCACGTAAAAGGGTGAGGCAAATATCTTAGGAATCTCGTAGGACGAGAACGGTATGGAATACCCCCCACAGGTTGTTTTCCATGCGAATCGTAAAAGCGGGGTATGGAAGATATCACTGTGGATCCCAAGCCCACTAGGAAAAAGTTTTTCGAAAACAACGTTTGAGAGTGTTGTGTTTTCGTTGAAATACTGGGAGAATTAAATGGACTGAAGTCCAAGTCTTTAATCTTTATTAAAACATTTTATTTAATTCTGTTGATTATGTTCTGTTTTTAAATGTAGATTTAAAATAATCTCTAAGAACCCATTATCAACCATACTTGAGACCAGCAAGTTTAATGGAACCAATTACAACGACTGGTTGCGCAATCTGAGGATAGTCCTCGATTATGAGAATCAATGCTATGTCATGGACAAGTCGTTTCCTCGGACTTTTCCAGAAGGATCCACGCTCGAAGAACGTGAGACGTTCGAGACTTGGCATCAAGATAACCGAAAAGTCCAAAATATCATACTTGCGTCTATGACAAATGAGATACAGAAGCAACATGAGAGGCTAGACGATGTCCCTTCCATTATGGCTCGTCTGAAGGATTGCTATGCAGTCCCGGATCGGCATACTGGGTATGTCGCAACGAAGGCGTTCTTTGGAACTAAAATGACCGAAGGATCCTCTGTACATGAGCATGGGGTCAAGATGCTTACCTTGGTGGAAAAGCTCAAAGACCTCAAAGCAGGGCTTGATAACGAGACGTACATTGATGTGATCCTTCAGTCACTCCCACCCTCCTTCGACTAATTCATTGTTAACTACAACATGAATACTCTTGAGAAGGGTATCCATGAGTTGATCAATATGTTGGTGCAGTACGAGGCAACAACCAAAAAGTCTGCGCCATCGGTATTGTTTGGAGAGGCTTCGACTTCCAAAATGAAAGGCCAGGGTGTCTGATGTTGGAAAAGGAAGAAGGGAAAGGGAAAGGCCATCAAAGCCGCTACCAAAACTAAGAGAGTTCCCGTTGCCAAAGTAGGGAAAGGCAAAGGAAAAAGGGAGGTTAACTCAAAACAATAGTCGAGGGAAAATGACATATGTATTCATTGCCGTGAGAAAGGGCATTGGAAGAGTTACCCCAAACTGCTCTCCAAGAAAGGTATGTTTGTGATTGAGGTTAATATGGTTGAAGGACAAGCGGATCCGCCCGGGAGCGAAAGCGGAAGCGGAAGCGAGAAAGCGAAAAAAGTGCATAAATTTAAATCTAATTTAAATAAACGAATCCCAAGGGGTGTATCCTTGGGTGCTCAACCGGGCGTTCGATGTAGGATGTGTAAATATTAGAAACATATATTTAAACACATAGGGCATAGATGCATACAATAAATCAATGAAAGCGTAAGGAGACCATTACCTTCGATTGTTTAGCGTATGCTCCCGGCTACTTGCGTTGTTCCTTCTCCGGGAATGCTCACGAAATCCAAACATATGGATTCTCTAAAGGTGATCCACACCACACCGGAAGAAACACACGTTCTTCTTGCTAGAAAAGAACGGGTTTAAGAGAAGAACACTATCAATTAGTGCTCTCTTAAACTTACTTTGTTCTTCTTCTTGATTCAAAATCAAGTGAAGAGCACAAGTGTAGAGAGGGAGAGAGGCCGAGAGTTGAGAGAGAGAGGAGAGGGATTTTTGTCTTCTCTTTTTCCTAGAAAAAGATGAATAATGAATCACTTGTGCTTGGTATTGTATATTCTAATATATATACATAACTAATGTGATTATTGGAATGTGTCTAGGTTAATCCAAGGACGTCTAGATTCATTCCAATCAATCTCCATCAATTCTTCAATCAACCCTACCAAAATTTATGGTATGATCAAATCATACCAAAAGGGAAGAGCTTGATTGGAGTTGATTTGTCTCTTTCCAAAAGAGATAAGTCAACATACCACCTAGCATGAAACATGGCTGATTTTGCTTCCTCCAAGGGAGCATGTCGGCCATGTTTAAATAAGGGAAGAAGTCCAACTTCTTCCTACTCCAAAATAGGAATTATTGTTAGAATAGGTGACCCGAAAGTCAATGGTATTGGTTGTTCTGAAAACCATTCGTCAATCTGTGAACAAGTAATATTATGTTAATGAATGTAGTAAGGATTCATAGGCATGAGTTTGTTGTACTTACTGCTTGCATCGTTACGATGTCACAATAAACGCCCATAGACTGAAATAACATTTCGGGAAATTGGAACTACGCTTGGAGGTAGGTTCATGAAATCAGTTTCGCCGAATCAGTCTGAAATACTCCAAGTCAAAGGAATCTCGAGACAGGGCATCGAGAATCCATTTGAGACTTGCACTAAGCATCTGCTGTCGTGTTTCATCGACGGGTGACGAGGATCGTCTAAGTAGTGTTAGTGGGTCGGCCTGCTGGGGAGCGGCTGACTGAGGTGACTCGCTGGAATCGTCATATGGAAGCCACTCGGGCTTGGTCGGTATGACTCGTATTCCCGGTTCCGATAGTACGGGATTAGTCCTCGGACTTGAGGATCACGGCAGTCCCCTACATACTAAGGCTGTATCTTGGATCTGGTGAAATTTGACCGATTATATCACATGGTCATCATAAGCCTCGTCCAGTGCAGTCGGAGTATGTAAGAACGGTGAATTCCAAGATAGGATCTGTCCCCTGTCAAAGGATATGACAACAAGATCTCCTATGCGCTCGGAGATGGTTTAGACTCACAAAGTCTATGGCCATAGCACTTAATGTAGTGGGAAAGGATTTCCTACGTCGAGTTAAACCTATCTCGAGCATTATGCATAGTTGCCTAGTCAAGGATGGGAACCGACCCCTAGACTAAAGGCCGGGAGACAGGCGACAGTAGGACCGTACCCGTACGTATCGAGCGTCGGTAGGACCGCACCTGCGTATAACTCGGAGCCTAAATGTTCACACCATAAATTCACGTAGTCTCTAGTGCCATGGATCGTTGCTAGATGTCCACCCATGGTAACGGACTACTTTGGTTATGAAATAACAAGAAGTAGGTCCAAATCTAGCTGAAAGGAGAACCTAAAGAGTCACACCCGCTACACCAAATGAAAGGGAATTAATTTGGAATTAATTCCGGGAGAAGGTTTAATTTAATGGAATTAAATTATACTTCTTGGAGATTCAAGCCTCGATGGATTATTTGGAATAATCGGGCTTGAGTTCATAAATTAGATTTATGAATTTTATAAAGCATGGGCTTTTCTTTTAATTAGATTAAAAGGGTGAATTAATTAATTAGTGGGCTTGGTATATTAAATAGGATTTAATATAAAGTCCATGGGACTATTTAATTTAGAATTGAATAATCCCATTCTATGGAATTAATTAATGGGCTTGGAATATTAAATAGGATTTAATATAAAGTCCATGCGACTATTCAATTTAGAATTAAATAAGTCCTTTCCATTAATTAATTAATGGGCTTAGTATATTAAATATGATTTAATTTAAAGTCCATGGGAATATTTAATTTAGAATTAAATAGGCCCATTCCATAAAGCCCATCAAAATGGATGGACAAGATTTGATCTAGAGAATGATGAGATGAAGGGCCATGATTAATTTGACTTAATCAAAGCCTAATTTGACTAGGATTTGACTAGGTCAAAATCCTAGTCAAAGTGTGTCTCTTTGGAAGAGTTTGAGAAGGAATAGGAAATTCCATCTTCTATAAATACTCAAAAAAAAAACACACACTCACACCTAGTATTCTCTACAACTCTCATCTCTCAATTCTCTCTCAAGATTTTCGTCCACCCCTCTTTCTTCTCTCCAAGAATTCTACTTTGGTTCTTCTTGATTTTATTCAAGTTAAGAACATAAGAGACATTGATTGCGTTAATTCATAGCGTGTATCGATGTCTCTTCTCCCCAAAATAATTTCTTGCTAGCACAAGGGTTGTTTGCTTTCCGGTGGAGCGAGTGAGATGATTTAGAGGGTCTCTTCTTTGAGATCTTGGTGCAAAACGGGGAACAATGCATGTAGCCGAGACGAAGACAAAACTACAACCGGGTAGGTTCTTTAATTTCGTTTTTTCGGTTTCAATTCTATGGCCTCCATGCTGTGTTTTATTGAACATGAGATACACCGAACGCCCGGGAGAATTAAGGGCACACCCCTTGATTCGTTTATGTACGTTATGCATGATTTAAATTCCGTTTAATTATGCTTTGTAATTTTTTATTATGCATTCTTTCGCGCTTCCGCTATACGCGTTAATCTCCCGGGCCGATCCACACATTCTTTCAATTATTTCTCCTCTCGGGTAAAATTTAACGAACCGGGTTTTATCATAATCCAATTACGACGAACCCAACACTAAATCCAATTTAATGTCCATTTAAATTATTCCCGTTAATCTTTTAATCCAATTAAAAAGATCCAACGTCTCAACATTCCATATTTAATCGAAATCCAATTTACCGATTAAACGAAGGCCCAATACAATATCGGCCCGTCCATCCAATGGACTTTCCCTTAAGTAATCCAATTACTTATTCATCCTTCAAGATTGACTCCAAGTCGATCTCTCAACCTCCTCAATGATTTGTGTGTAACTCTTTAAGTTCACCCTCAGCTAGACTTGGGCCCGTGTCTCACAAGGGCCCGTTACCATGGGTGGCCGTCTAGCAACGGTCCATGGCACTAGAGACTAGGTGAATTGGCGTGAACATTTAGGCGCCGATTCCGTACAGGTACGATCCTTCCGTCTCCCAGCCTTAGTCTATGGTATGGAATTGGACGTCGGTTCCCATCCTTGACTTGGCATCTATGATTAATACTCGAGACCACCTATGCTTCATTGTGTCGACACAGGAAATCATTCCCTCTTCGACCAACCACTGTGGCCAAAGCTTTAAACAGCATGAACGTGTCTCCGAGTGCATAGGAAATACCTCTGTCACATACTGACAGGGGACGGATCCTCTTCTTGGAATCCACCGTCCTTGCTACACATTCCGACTGCACTGGACAAAGCTTATGATGATCATCTTACAGAATGATCACCTCTCGCCAGATCCAAGATACAGCCGGCCTGTGCACGCGACTGCCATGATTCCTCAAGTCTAAGGATTACTCCCGTACTATCGGAACCGAGGAAAACCAATCATACCGACCAAGCCTCCAAGGCTTCCATATGATGATCCCCGCGGCTCATTCCAGTCAGCTCGACCCCAGTCGACCAACCCATTAAGATCGTGTAGGCGTCCCACGCCTGTCGCCGATGAAACACGACACTCATCCAATGAACATGACTCTTGACGTAAGTCTCAATAGGACTGTCGATGCCCTGTCTCGAGGTCCTCGACTTGGAACATTTCAGACCCAACTCTTAATCAGTTGGTTTCATGACCACCATCCAATGCGTGGCCCAACTGAACGAGTTGTTATCCATGGTCTGTGGGCTTTGTTGCGATATAAGTTAAACACCGTTTTAACAAATGTAAGATGAGCGCAACAAAGAAGGTACCATTGGTGACGAACACTCATCTTATTCGTCACATAATAATATTACATCTACATCAAATTGTCGAATAGGTTACAAATTGCCAAACCTATTGGCTTTCTGGTCACCTATTCTAACAATGGTTACTAATTCTGCCTCTTGGGTATTAGATACTGGCTGTGGAGCTCACATTTGCAACAACTTGCAGGTGTTGAAAAGAAGCAAAAGGCTGAGTAGCAATGAAATAGTCCTAAAACTTGGCAATGGCAAGGCCATCTCGGCAGAAGCCATAGGATCCGCCACCGTAGTAGTTAGTGATCGTATTAGTATAGAATTAGAGCACATTTATTATGTACCTTGCATGATAAAAAAAACATCATTTCCACTCCATTGTTAGATAATAGTGGTTATGAGTTTTCGATCAATAAAAATTGCTTTTATTTGATGAAGGGTGGATTTGCTCATCTGCTTGGTACACTTAATAAGGGTCTCTATATCTTACAACAATCAAATTTTGTTATGAATGCTCAACACAAACGTAAAATAGATTATGACGGGAACGCACAACTGTGGCATGCAAGGCAAGGTCATATCTCTCAAGAAAGGATGAAGAAATTGGTAGACTCAAAGAACCTAGAGGTTAGGGATTTGAGTGATCTACCAACTTGTGAATCCTGCCTTAAAGGAAAAATGACCAAGAATCCCTTTATAGGACAAAGCAGGCTTGTCATGGGTCTATTCGACTTGGTCCATACAGACGTATATGGACCTCTAAGGACGCAAGTCCGAGGTGGGTTCTCCTACTTCGTAACCTTCACTGATGATCATTCATGGTACGGTTATGTTTACCTAATGAGGTACAAGTCTGCAGCTCTTGAGAGGTTTAAAGGATCCAGACTTGAAGTCGAGAATCAAATCGGGTGCAAAATTAAAGTCCTATGGTCAGACCGAGGCGGCGAATACCTTAGTAATGAATTCCTTGATTATCTAAGAGAAAACGGTATAATCTCGAAATAGACTCCATGAGCGAGAACCAGGTTTGGACACTTGTAGACCCACCCAAAGGCTTTAAAACCAGTCAGATGTAAATGGTCTATATGTTAGAATAGGTGACCAAAATCCAATAGGTTTGGCATTTTGTAACCTATTTGCCAACTTGATGTAAATGTAATATTATGTGATGAATAAAATGAGTATTCGTCACCAATGGTACCTTCTTTGTTGCGCTCATTTTACATATATTAAAATGGTGTTTTACTTATATCGCAACAAAGCCCACAGACCACGATTAACAACTCATGCAGTTGGGCCGCATTGGATGGTGGTCATGAAATCAACTGATTAAGAGTTGGGTTTGAAACGTTACAAATCAAGGACCTTAAGACAGGGCATCGAGAGTCCTATTGGGACTTGCATCAAGAGTCGTGTCCATTGGATGAATGTCGTATTTCATCAGCGGCAGGCGTGGGACGTCTACACGATCTTGATGGGTTGGTCGACTGGGGTTGAGCCGATTGGTCTGACTTGCGGGGATCATCGTATGGAAGCCTTGGAGGCTTGGTCGGTATGATTGGATTTCCCCGGTTCTGATAGTACGGGAGTAGTCCTCAGACTTGAGGAACCATGGCAGTCACGTGCATAGGACGACTGTATCTTGGATCTGGCCAGAGGTGATCATTCTGTAAGATAATCATTATAAGCCTTGTCCAGTGCAGTCGGAATGTGTGCCGAGGACGGTGGGTTTCCAAGATCAGGATCCATCCCCTGTCAGTATGTGACGGAGGTATCTCCTATGCAATCAGAGACACGTTCATGTTGTTTTTAAAGCTGTGGCCACAATGGTTGGTCGAACAGGGAATGGTTTCCTGTGTCGACGCAATAAGGCATGCTTAAGTCTCGAGTATTAAGCATAGATGCCAAGTTAAGGATGGGAACCAACGCCCAATTTCATACCCTAAACTAAGGCCAGGAGACGGTAGACGGAAGGACCGTACCCGTATGGAATCAGCGCCTAAATGTTCACACCAACATTCACCTAGTCTCTAGTGTCATGGACCGTTGCTAGACGGCCACCCATGGTAATGGGCCCTTGTGGGACACGGACCCAAGTCTAGCGGAGAGTGAACCTAAAGGGTCACACACAAATCACCGAGAAGGTTGAGAGATTGACTTGGAGTCAATTTTTAAGGATGAATAAGTCATTGGATTACTTATTGGATTGTCCATGGGATGGACGAGCCGATATTCTATCGGACCCTTGTTTAATCGGTAAATGGGATTTATCGATTAAATATGGAAAGTTGAGATGTTGGATCTTTTGATTGGATTAAAAGATCAACGGAAATTATTTAAGTGGACATTAGATTAAATTGTATTTAATTTTTGGTTCGTCGTATTTGGATTACGATAAAACCCGATCCGTTAAATTTTGACCCGAGAGGAGAATTAATTCCTATTTTCGAATAGAAGAAGTTGGACTTCTTTCCTAAATAAACCTGTCCGAAAATGCTACCTTGGAGGCAGCAAAATTCAGCCGTGTTGCATGCTAGGTGGTAGTTGACTTGTCTCTTATGGTAAGAGACAAATCAACTCCAGTCAAGCCCTTCCCTTTTGGTATTATTTGATCATACCTTAAAAGGTGGTAGGCTTGATTGAAGAATTAATGGTGATTGATTGGGATGTAACTAGACATCCTTGGATGAACCTAAACACATTCCAATAATCAAATTAATTATGTATATATATGAGTACTAACACTTATGCAAGAGATTTCACAATTCATCTTTTCTAGGAACAAAAGAACAAAAATTTGGCCACTCCTCTCTCTAAACTTTCGGCCACCTCTCTCCCTCTATTACTACTGTTCTTCATTTGATCTTGGATCAAAAGGGAAGAACAAAGTAAGTTTAAGAAGAACATTAATACATGGTGTTTATCTTCTTAAACTGGTTTCTTCTAAACCTGTTTTCTTCTAGCAAGGGAAACATGTGTTTCTTCTGGTGTGGTGTGGATCACCTTTGAAGAGTTTCATACGTTTGAACTTGTTGGACATTCCGGGAAAGGAACAAAGCAAGTAGCCACACACGCGTGAAAACTACAAAGGTAACGGTTAATTATGCTTTCGTAGCTTTCTATTTCATATATGCCCTATGTACAATGTGCACTTTACGTTGATACATCCTACATCGAACGCCCGATTGAGCACCCAAGGGTACACCCCTTGGGATTATGTTTATTTATTTGTTTAAATTTACATATTTTTCATGCTTCTCGCTTCCGCTCGCGCTCCCGGGCTTTGGCCTACGCGCGGGTGCTGCGCACAGGCGCGCATGTTATGCGTGTGCATGCCACTGCCACCCAAGGCCAGCACAGCACAGGACGCGCGCGTGCAGGGCGCGTAGGTTGGCTGCCTGTGCACGCTATCCTATGCGCGTGAGTGGCCGACAGGCATAACGGTTGTGCCGTTTTGTGCCGTTTTTCGACGTTTTTAGGAAAATTTAATTTTATGGGTTTTCTGCACATTTTTTCTGAAAATGTACATTAATTTTGCACATTTGATCTTGGAATTATTGGATTTTTTTTCCTTGGATCAAATTTGCTTAATTAATTTGGGATTAATACATGCATTGGATGCATTGTGTATAATGTCCATTGAATTTGAAATTTGGATTTTGCATATTGTTTATATATTTATGCCTTGTGATGTTGGACATCACTTGGATATTTTGAATATCCATGATTTAAGCATGATTATTTGGAATAATTGTGTTATGTGCGTTCATGGGATCAATATGGGATGATCACAAGAGCCCTAAACCTTGTGTATGGATGTATGTATGTCATTTACATTTGTATTGAGTGGGGCCTGCGTGCCTCTTGTTCTGGGACTATCATCTCTCGGTTTTCAGCTTAATGAAGTTAAGGCTTGTTATTTATTTCTCATGTATTACTTTTAATTGTAATGAGAGTAGGCAGTTTTGGTGAGATTTTAATTTTAACAAGCCCATGGGGTCAGAGCCCCAAGGTGGAGCAATAAGGCGTGAAACAAGAGAATCACAAGGCCCGTTGGAATTACCATGGGTATATTATTATGTAATAATATAGGACCACCCTAGACAGACCATAGATTCAGTGCGAGCTCAATGGATCGCATAGGTTAGGCTTGTGATCATCCTAACAGAGGTATGCTATGTTTCCTGCATGCGGCGTATTTATTTAATCGCTTTAAATATTGGATATTATGCATGGTAAAACACCTTAATGTGATGAGGTCTCGATCATTCATTAAGCTCTCATTTGGTTGGACCAAATTAAATATTAGGCCCAGAACGGACTTGGATTAAAATGGTATTTTGATCTGTCCGAGCCTTCCATCCACAGCAATGTGGTGAGAAAAGTACCACTACCCAAGTGTGGTCTCATGAGTCGTGGCACACTTGGACTAGGGAAAAGCTGCACAATTGTTGTGAACAAAGAGATAGCGCTCACTGTTTCCCTGTCTCATGAGTCGTGGGGGGCGACGGCTTGAGGCATGATTTGGTTGATGGGTCGGGCCCAACACTGAGTAACATGGTTCGCTTGGAGTCCTCAGAACCATGCGAATAGGTGAGGCAAAACATCTTAAGAATCTCATGGGATGAGAATGATATTGGATATCTCCCACGAGGTCTTCTTCATGTGAATCATAAAAGCGGGGCATGGAGATTACGCTTGTGGATCCCAAGCCCACTAGGAAATGGTTTTCCAAAACTCCGCTTGAGAGTGGTGGACTTTCATATAAATAGTGGGAGGGTTAAAGACTAAAAGACCATGTCTTAAACTTGAATTATAATATTACCGTCATCTGTTAATTTCTTCTTTACATTTTATAAATGTAGATATGTCTAAGAATTTATTGACCATGGTACATGAGACTAATAAGTTCAATGGAACGAACTACTCGGACTGGCTGAGAAACCTGAGGATTGTTCTCGATTTCAAGAATGAAGGCTACATCTTGGACGAGCCGCCGCCGAGTGACTTACTGGAGGGGTCCAGGCCAGAAGACCGTTTGATGTTCGAAAAATGGCATGAGGACAACCAGAAAGTAGCAGTATCATATTGGCTTCGATGTCTAACGACATCCAGAAGCAATATGCGAGGTTGGACAACGTCTCTGCATAATGCTCCGTATGAACGAGGTTTATGCGGTTCCAGATTACCATGTCTCATAAAGCATATCTATTGCAGCCATGATGTGCAACGTGACAGTAGTTTCCAAGAAAGGATATGTCTCCTGTCAAGAGCGTTGATAGTAGCGTCCACTGTACTCTGAGTCTTGTCCCTAAAATCTGTGGCCATAGTAACTAAACAGAAGGGAAGGATTCCCTGCGGCGTTTAGTGTAGGACAAGCCGATACTTAAGTCCAAGATGGGTACCTACGTGTTCGTGGCCTAGAGCCTAAATGTTCTCCCTCCCTCCCCCCCCCCCACGCATATTCTGTTAGAATAGGTGACCATGTAAGCCAATTTTGGCAGGAATATGTAACCTATGTCTAGACAATTCTTTGGTATTTGATAAAAATATTTATGAATAAAGAAGTGAAAATTCATATGGCAATACTTTGTTTACGTTCACTTATCTGCATTTACATTTCTGTTCACTACGCAAACAAAGCCCACGGACTGAGTAACGTTTTCGGGGACTGGGACTACGCTTGGAGATAGGTCCATGAAATCAGTCTTACCGAATCAGCCCGGAAATCTCCAAGTCAAGGAATCCCGAAAATGGGTACCGGGATTCCCTTTGAGACTTGCACTAAGCATCTGCTGTCGTATTTCATCGACGGGTGACGAAGGTCGTCTAAGCAGTGTTAGTGGGTCAGCGTGCTAGGAAGCAGCTGACTGAGGTGACTCGCGGGAACCGTCTTACGGAGGGCCTTGAGTATGGTCAGCAAGGTATGACGTGTATTCTCGGTTCCAACGGTACAGGCCAAGTCCTTTGACTTGAGGAACTGCTGAGTTTACCTGTGCATCAGGTCTGTATCTTAGATATGGTGAGAGATTGCCAAAATACTCTTGAGTAGTCATAAGCCATGTCTAGTGCAGCTCGGGTGTACAAAGTGACAGTAGTTTCCAAGAAAGGATCTGTCTCCTATCAAAAGGTGTTGACAGTTGAGTCTCATATATGCTCTGTGTCTTGTCCCTGAAATCTGTGGCCACAGTGACTGAACAGAAGGGAAAAGGTTTCCCTTGCGGCATTTGGTGAGGACAGACCGACACTTAGGTCCAAAATGGGTACCTGCATTTTCCGTGCCCTAGACCCTAAGTGATGAGACCGAAGACAGAAGGACAAGTGTACTGTTAGAGCCTAAATGTTCATCCCCGAATATTTCACATAGTCTCTAGTGCCATGGACCGTTGCTAGATGGCCACCCATGGTAACGGACGGATTCTAGGAATCCGACCAAGTCTAGCTGAATGGTGAACCTAAAGAGTCACATACTATCCACACACACACTTAGTATTCAATTTAGAATTAAATATTGGAGTAAAGGAATGATTAAATTAGATTTAATCGGGTCCTATATTTTCTTGGAGAAATTAATTCCTTCTATTTGATAAAGGGAATTAAATTAATAAATAGGATTTATTAAAAGGGTTGATTTAATGGGCTTAGAATAAATTATAATATTTATTTATTATATTTATTCTTTTAGCCTTTTGGAATATTTAATAGGATTTAAATATTCCATTAAATTAAAATCAACGGTTGAGATGGAAAGGGGAGATGGAAGGCTAGGATTCGTTTGACTAGGTCAAACACTAGTTTGACTAGGACTTTGACTAGGTCAAAATCCTAGTCAAATTAGGTTACTTAGAGTTTGAGTTTAAAGAGGATTAAACTCTTCCTCTATATAAACCCCTAGCTTCCAACATTTAAGAGATTGATGATTTTTGAAAAACACACACAACACACACTCTCCCTCTCCTACCTCTCGTCCGCCCCCTCTCTCTTTCTCTAGCAAGAAAATATTTTTCCTTAGTTCTTTTTGTTCTTGGAACATTAAGAACTTAGACGAACCAATACCGTTAATTGATAACGAGTTATTGATTCGTCCACTCCAAAAATAATACTTGTTCGTTGCTAGCACGACGTGCAAGATACGTGAGTGGATCGTGTGTCACGATTTGGAGGATCTCAAGAACGAGGTCTTGGTGCAAAACGGGGAACAACGCGAGTAGCAGGTGAAGACGAAAACGACAACGGGTAGGTCTCGTTTAAGATTTTCGTCCCTCTTTATTTTTCAACTCTATGGCCTCCATGATTTATTTAATTGTTTTATGATCATGAGATACACCGAACGCCCGGGAACCTCAAGGGCATACCCCTTGAGCGTGTTCTTTAAATTAAAAGCATGCCTTTTATTTTGTAAAATTTAATATGTTTAATTTTACCGCGCTTCCGCATTCGCGCAATTCCCGGGACGATCCACCGGATTTTCTTTCTGTGGTATCAGAGCCCGGTTCGGTGTATAGGCCTAGGGTTTATGTGCGTTATAAGCATGAAACGTGAAATTGGCATGTTTTTATTAAATCTTGATTGTTCTTGATTTTAAGCATGTCAATTTTATTGCTTTTGATTCGTGTGAATTTATGAATGTTGGTGATTTTCTATTTTTCTTGGGAAACGGGGTGGAAAATTGAAGGGAAAACGAGAAACGACGCAGCCGGCCAGCCGGGAGGGCCGGCCGCGCGCAGCCGCACGCTGCCGGCAGGGCAGACGCGCGCAGGCAAGGGAGGCCTGCGTGCGCCCGCCCAGCCGGCCGCGCGGGGGCAGCGCGCAGCCAGGAAGGCTGCGCGCAGGGCAGCGCCTCCAGGCGCGCGCGCACGCAGACAAGGGTGTCTGCGCGCGCGCCCCTGCGAGTCCGCGCGCGGACGGGCCCTGGGCGGCGCCGCCAGGCGCGCGCGCATGCAGACGAAAGAGTCTGCGCGGGCGCACCCGGCAGCCAACAGGCCAGCGCGCGCACAAGGCAGGGGAGCCTGCGCGCGCGGCGGCCTGCCGGCATGCCAGGCCGCGCAGCGCGCTGCCGGCCAGGCGCGCGCGCACGCAGGTTAGGGGCTTGCGCGCGCGCGCCCGGCCAGGCAGTGCCAGTGCGCGTGCCGGCGAGCCGCCGCCGGTGGCGGCAGCGGCAGCTGCTGCTGCTAGGGTTTCAAAACCCTAGCAGTAATTTTCTTTTATTTTTTAATTATTTTCAGTTTTAATTTAGAATTAATTCTGAAAAATCGTTTTTGGTTCAATTATGCCTATTTTTCTAAAGACATTATTTTAGGAGTAAAATAAATGGGATTCGGAATCCCGGGGTTATTTTACTTAAAATAATGAGGAAAGGTTTTCCTAAAACAAGAAAATATTATTACCAATATTTGTGTTTTATTTTTCACACGTTGTGCACATATTCATTAATTATTTTGGATATTTATGATTGGAAATCATATGTTGTTGGTATTATGTAATTATGTGATTGGATCATGTGATTATGTGTGTTGGATGGAAATGGATGATCGCGAGCCTTAAGACCGGATGTATGGTTTATTTTCTGTTGGCCTGTGTGCCTCTTTTACTGCTTTCTCCTTCTTTCTTTCCAGTTGCCTTGGAATAATAAGGCATTCTACCTCCCTCCTTATGTACTCCCCCCGGGTTTTCGCTGGGGTTTCTAATTTTTAATATGTAATGAGAATAGACTAGGAGTGAGGTTTCCTTTTTTGTAATTGGTGGAGAAAAAGGAAGGACCACATGGAGAGCCCAGACGGGAGGCCCCTTGGTGTTTTCCATGAAGTGAAGAAAGAGAAAAAGAGACCAAGGCCCATCAGCATGATGATTGGGTTACTATTAATGTAATAGTATAGGACCAACCCTAGATTGACCATAGATCCACTGCGGGCTCAGTGGATCGCATAGGATTCGGGCTCGTGATCATCCAACAGGGGCGTGCTAGGCTTTAATTTTGCATGTGGTTATGATGATGGATGAATGGATTATTTATTTATCGTATAACTGCTATGAATGGTTTATTTACGCATTATGGATGTATGTGTAGATATTTATTTGAGATCTCTGTCATTACTTACTCTCACATTGGTTGGACCAATGTCAAAATATTAGACCCTAGACAAAGTGGACATGAACTCTAGGAGTTTGTCCATGCCTTCCAATCCATGGCATAGTGAGGAAGCTGCTTTAGGTCAATAGCGTGGTCTCACGAGTCGTGGCACGTTATTGTACTTAAAGGAAGCTGCATTATGTCATGAACGAAAAGCGGGCTGCTGCTACCTGTCTCACGAGTCGTGGGGGTACCAGTGGGTCCGTGGCTCGGTCGATTGGGTTGGGTCTAACGCCCAATTAACATGATTCGCTTGGAGTCCTCGGGATCATGTGAAAGGGTGAGGCAATAATCTTGGGAATCTCGTGGAACGAGAATGGTATGGAATACCTCCCACAGGATCTTTTCCATGCGAATCGTAAAAGCGGGGTATGGGAAAAATCGCTGTGGATCCCAAGCCCACTTGGAAAGGATTTCCCGAAAATCACGTTTGAGAGTACCGTGTTTTCGTATAAATAGTGGGAGGATTAAATGACTAAAGTCCATGCATTTAATTATTTTATCAAACCACCGTCTTTTATTTTCTGCTGATCGCGCGCTGTTTTCTAAAATGTAGATTTTAAAATGTCTAAGAACCCACTTTCCACCATTCTTGAGACAAACAAATTCAATGGAACAAACTACAACGACTGGTTGCGCAATCTCAGGATAGTCCTAGATTACGAGAACCAAGGCTACGTCATGGACGAGCCTCTCCCTAGGACCTTACCGGAAGGATCCACGCCAGAAGAACGTGAGACGTTCGAGACTTGGCATAAGGATAACCGGAAGGTCCGTAGCATCATACTTGCTTCAATGACCAATGAGATTCAGAAGCAGTATGAAAGGCTAGACGATGTCCCTTCCATTATGGCTCGCCTAAAGGATTGTTATGCAGTCCCGGACCGGCATACTAGGTATGTCGCGACCAAGGCGTTCTTTGGAACTAAAATGACAGAAGGATCCTCTGTACAAGAGCACGGGGTTAAAATGCTTACCCTGGTGGAAAAGCTCGAGGACCTAAAGGAAGGTCTCGATAATGAAACGTACATAGATGTGATCCTTCAGTCACTTCCACCCTCCTTTGACCAATTTATCGTCAACTACAACATGAACGCACTTGAGAAGGGCATTCATGAGTTGATTAATATGTTGGTGCAATACGAGGCAACGACTCGGAAGTCCACGCCTTCGGTATTGTTTGGAGGTGCTTCGACTTCTAATACGAAAGGCAAGGGTGCCGGACGTTGGAAGAAGAAGAAAGGGAAGGGAAAGGCCGTCAAAGCAGCTACGAACACTAAGAGTGTTCCCATTGCCAAAGAGGGGAAAGGCAAAGGAAAGGGAAAGGTTGTCTCCAAGCAACAGTCAAAGGCATATGACATATGTATCAACTGCCGTGAGAAAGGGCATTGGAAGAGAGAGTGCCCCAAACTCTTCTCGAACCAAGGTATATATGTGATTGAGGTTAATATGGTTACTAGTTCTGCCTCTTGGGTATTAGATACCGGCTGTGGAGCTCACATTTGCAATGACTTGCAGGTGTTGAAAAGAAGCAGAAAACTGGGTAGCGGGGACATGATCCTGAAGCTTGGGAATGGCAAGGCCATCTCGGCAGAAGCAGTAGGATCCGCCACTCTGGTGATTAGTGATAATATTAGCATAGATTTAGAACAAGTTTATTTTGTACCCAGTATGATTAAAAACATCATTTCCATTCCATTGTTGGACAATAGTGGTTATGAGTTTAGAATCAATAAAAATTGCTTTTATTTGATGAGGTGTGGAATTGCTCATCTACTTGGTACATTACATAACGGACTCTATATCTTGCAACAAACGAATTTCGTCCTCAATGCACAACACAAACGAAAATTAGATAATAACGGGAACGCACGTCTGTGGCACGCTAGGCTAGGTCACATATCCCAAGATAGGATGAAAAGGTTGGTAGACTCAAAGAACCTAGAGGTTGGGGACTTGAGCGATCTACCAACTTGTGAGTCCTGTCTAAGAGGGAAAATGACCAAGAGGCCCTTTGTAGGACAAAGCAGGCTTGCCACAGGTCTATTGGACTTGGTCCATACAGACGTATGTGGACCACTAAGGACGCAGGCCCGAGGTGGGTTCTCCTACTTCATAACCTTCACCGATGATCATTCACGGCATAGTTATGTTTACCTGATGAGGTACAAGTCTGAAGCTCTTGAGAGGTTTAAAGAATTCAGACTTGAAGTGGAGAACCAAACCAACTGCAAAATTAAAATCCTTCGGTCGGACCGAGGCGGTGAATACCTTAGTACGGAGTTCCTAAATTATCTAAAAGAACATGGTATAGTATCAGAATGGACACCTCCAGGAACACCGCAGTTAAATGGTGTCTCTGAAAGGAGGAATCGAACCCTGTTGCACATGGTTCGGTCCATGATGAGTTTTACCAAATTGCCCTTATCGTTTTGGGGCTATGCACTAGAAACGGCGGCCAAATTATTGAATTTGGCGCCTACTAGCACATTGACCCAAACGCCATATGAGATATGGCACGGCAAGCCTGCATCCTACAACTACTTGAAAGTGTGGGGTAGCCCCGCATACGTCAAGAGGTTAGTGGGAGATAAGTTAGAGTCTAAGTCTAGCTTATGCAGGTTCGTTGGATACCCTAAAGAAACTGCGGGTTATTACTTTTATGACCCCTTGGAACAAAAGGTGTTTGTTTCAAGAAATGCAGTATTCTTGGAGCAAGGCTTCCCGGAGGATATCCAACCTGATGAGCTGATCCTTGAGGAATCAAGTGATGGAATCCAGCCATCAGAAGAAGCCGCGGAACCCTCACTTAGAGGATTCAGGATAGACAGCCGAAGGGCTGACCAACCTCGAGAAGTCCAATGTGCTAGGCATGAAGGACAGCCTCAGGAACAGCCAGCCCCGGTTCCTGAACCACCGGCTCCGATACAGTCAGCGCCCACAGTCACCACTGACGTTCCCGTTCTCCGTAGGTCCACTAGAGAGTCCAGACCTCCAATGAGATATGGCTTTCTAGGTGCGACCGATCTTTTGGATAACGATCCTAAGACTTATGGAGAAGCGATGTCTAACATCGACTCCGGGAAATGGCTTGAGGCCATGAAAGCCGAAATGGACTCCATGAGCGAGAACCAAGTCTGGAGTCTTGTAGATCCACCAAAAGGTGTTAAGCCAGTGGGCTGTAAGTGGGTCTACAAGCGCAAACTTGGCGTTGATGGAGAAGTCACAACCTTTAAGGCTAGGCTTGTAGGTAAGGGATACACTCAACGACCCGGGGTCGATTTTGAGGATACCTACTCGCCAGTAGCCATGGCTAAGTCCATTCGGATTCTGCTCGCCATAGCAGCATGGTATGACTATGAGATATGGCAGATGGACGTGAAAACGGCCTTCCTCAACGGTTTCGTTGAAGAAGAGATCTATATGGATCAGCCGCAGGGTTTCACAGTCACTGGAGAAGAACAGAAAGTCTGTCGCCTCCAGAAGTCCATCTATGGCCTCAAACAAGCCTCCCGAAGTTGGAACATTCGATTTGATGAAGTAATACGGGGTTATGACTTCATCAAAAACGAATCCGACCCTTGTGTATACAAGAAGGTCAGTGGGAGCTCAATAGTGTTCCTAGTGCTTTATGTGGATGACATTCTGCTCATTGGTAATGACGTCAGAATGTTAGGAAACACAAAAGCATGGTTGTCAACCCAGTTTTCCATGAAGGACTTGGGTGAAGCCTCCTACATCCTAGGCATCCAGATTGTCAGGGACAGATCTAAAAGGATGTTAGGACTCACCCAAAACTCGTATATGGAGAAAGCCCTAAAGAGATATCGAATGGACAACTCGAAACGAGGATTCCTTCCAATGAGGCATGGGATCAAGTTATCCAAGAAACAGTCCCCACAGACTGATGAGGAACTTGAAAGGATGAAGGTCATCCCCTATGCCTCCGCCGTAGGTAGCATACAATATGCGGTCTACTGCACTAGGCCTGACATTGCGTACGCTTTGAGCGTGACAAGCAGATATCAGTCCTGCGCAGGAGAGGCACATTGGAATGCTGTTAAGGGCATCCTTAAGTACCTAAGAAGGACTAAGGAAATGTTCCTAGTCTATGGCAATGGAGAACTAATTCTGGAAGGCTTTAGCGACGCTAGCTTCCAGTCTGATGACGATGATGCCAAGTCTCAATCGGGGTACGTATTCAAACTCAATAGAGGAGTAGTAGCTTGGAAAATTTCCAAGCAAGCAACCATTGCTGACTCCACCACAGAGGCTGAATACATAGCAGCTTCAGAAGCTGCTAAGGAAGCGGTTTGGATGAGAAACTACATCCAAGAGTCGGGTGTGGTGCCTAGCATCGCCGAGCCCGTTGTCATCTTCTGTGATAACAACGGCGCTATAGCGCAAGCAAAGGAACCGAGATCTCATCACCGTTCCAAACACATTCTTAGACGCTACCATCTTCTTAGAGAAATGGTAGGAAGAGGTGACGTCCGGATGGACCGAGTCAACTCGGCAGACAACACAGCAGACCTGCTGACAAAGCCTATGTCGCAGAGCGCTCATACGCAACATCTTGAGAAGATGGGGATTAAGCATATGGGCAATTGGCTTTAAAGGTCAAGTGGGAGATTGTTAGAATAGGTGACCATGTAAGCCAATTTTGGCAGGAATATGTAACCTATGTCTAGACAATTCTTTGGTATTTGATAAAAATATTTATGAATAAAGAAGTGAAAATTCATATGGCAATACTTTGTTTACGTTCACTTATCTGCATTTACATTTCTGTTCACTACGCAAACAAAGCCCACGGACTGAGTAACGTTTTCGGGGACTGGGACTACGCTTGGAGGTAGGTCCATGAAATCAGTCTTAGCGAATCAGTCCGGAAATCTCCAAGTCAACGAATCCCGAAAATGGGTACAGGGATTCCCTTTGAGACTTGCACTAAGCATCTGCTGTCGTATTTCATCGACGGGTGACGAAGGTCGTCTAAGCAGTGTTAGTGGGTCAGCGTGCTAGGAAGCAGCTGACTGAGGTGACTCGGGGGAACCGTCTTACGGAGGGCCTTGAGTATGGTCAGCAAGGTATGACGTGTATTCCCGGTTCCAACGGTACAGGCCAAGTCCTTTGACTTGAGGAACTGCTGAGTTTACCTGTGCATCAGGTCTGTATCTTAGATATGGTGAGAGATTGCCAAAATACTCTTGAGTAGTCATAAGCCATGTCTAGTGCAGCTCGGGTGTACAAAGTGACAGTAGTTTTCAAGAAATGATCTGTCTCCTGTCAAAAGGTGTTGACAGTTGAGTCTCATATATGCTCTGTGTCTTGTCCCTGAAATCTGTGGCCACAGTGACTGAACAGAAGGGAAAAGGTTTCCCTTGCAGCGTTTGGTGAGGACAGACCGACACTTAGGTCCAAAATGGGTACCTGCATTTTCCGTGCCCTAGACCCTAAGTGATGAGACCAAAGACAGAAGGACAAGTGTACTGTTAGAGCCTAAATGTTCATCCCCGAATATTTCACCTAGTCTCTAGTGCCATGGACCGTTGCTTGATGGCCACCCATGGTAACGGACGGATTCTAGGAATCCGACCAAGTCTAGCTGAATGGTGAACCTAAAGAGTCACACACTATCCACACACACACTTAGTATTTAATTTAGAATTAAATATTGGAGTAAAGGAATGATTAAATTAGATTTAATCGGGTCTTATATTTTCTTGGAGAAATTAATTCCTTCAATTTGATAAAGGGAATTAAATTAATAAATAGGATTTATTAAAAGGGTTGATTTAATGGGCTTAGAATAAATTACAATATTTATTTATTATATTTATTCTTTTAGCCTTTTGGAATATTTAATAGGATTTAAATATTCCATTAAATTAAAATCAACGGTTGAGATAGAAAGGGAAGATGGAAGGCTAGGATTCGTTTGACTAGGTCAAACACTAGTTTGACTAGGACTTTGACTAGGTCAAAATCCTAGTCAAATTAGGTTACTTAGAGTTTGAGTTTAAAGAGGATTAAACTCTTCCTCTATATAAACCCCTAGCTTCCAACATTTAAGAGATTGATGATTCTTGAAAAACACACACAACACACACTCTCCCTCTCCTACCTCTCGTCCGCCCCCTCTCTCTTTCTCTAGCAAGAAAATATTTTTCCTTAGTTCTTTTTGTTCTTGGAACATTAAGAACTTAGACGAACCAATACCGTTAATTGATAACGAGTTATTGATTCGTCCACTCCAAAAATAGTACTTGTTCGTTGCTAGCACGACGTGCAAGATACGTGGGTGGATCGTGTGTCACGATTTGGAGGATCTCAAGAATGAGGTCTTGGTGCAAAACGGGAACAACGCGAGTAGCAGGTGAAGACGAAAACGACAACGGGTAGGTCTCGTTTAAGATTTTTCGTCCCTCTTTATTTTTCAAACTCTATGGCCTCCATGATTTATTTAATTGTTTTATGATCATGAGATACACCGAACGCCCGGGAACCTCAAGGGCACGCCCCTTGAGCGTGTTCTTTAAATTAAAAGCATGCCTTTTATTTTGTAAAATCTAATATGTTTAATTTTATCGCGCTTCCGCATTCGCGCAATTCCCGGGACGATCCACCGGATTTTCTTTCATATTCACCTAGTCTCTAGTGACATGGACCGTTGCTAGACGGCCACCCATGGTAACGAATGGATTCTAGGAATCCGATCAAGTCTAGCTGAAGGTGTTCTTAAGAGTCACACACAATCTGCACACATAACGTATTTAATTTAGAATTAAATATTTTGAGAGAGCTGGGACGATTAAATTAGATTTAATAGGATCTTTCTTGTCTTGGATAAATTTATTCCTTTAATTGGGTGAAAAGGAATTTATCTAATAAATTAGATTTATTAGAATTTATTTAATGGGCTTAAAATAAGTATTACAATTTATTTTATTTATTTCTTCCCCTATGGATTATTTAAATTAGATTTAAATATTCCATAAATTAAATAGATGGTTGAGATTAAAAGGAGAGATGGATGGCTAGGATTGGTTTGACCAAGTCAAAGAGCTACTTTGACTAGGACTTTGACTAGGTCAAAATCCTAGTCAAAATAGTCTTCTAAAGGTAGGAGTTTGAAGAGGAATAGATTCCCCCTCTATATAAACTCCTAGTCCTTCACTTGTGAGGCATGATGAAAATTCAAGAACTCACACACACACATCACACGTCTCCCACTCTCCCTCTCGGCCACTCCTCCCTCTTTCCCAAGAAATTCTCTTTGTTCTTTTGTTTTATATAATTGAACTAAAGGAGGATTGATCTCGTTAATTGATAGCGTTTGATCAATAAGTCCTCTCGAAATAATATACCCTTAATTTTTTGCTAGCACGAGGATCAAGATACGTGGGCGGATTGCGTGTACGAGTTAGAAGGTCTCAACACGAGATTTTGGAGCAAAACGGGGAACAACGCGAGTAGCGGCTCGAAGACAAAACAACAACCGGGTAGTTTTTTTTATTTTGTTAATACTATTTTTCAAGCCCTATGGCCTCCATGATTTTCTTTTTATGTTTTATTCTTGAGATACACCGGATGCCCAGGAAGTTCAAGGGAACACCCCTTGAACGTTTATATTTAATTAATATTTATGGCATGTTTTAAATTCTTGCAAAATTTTATTATATCGCGCTTCCGCATTCGCGTTCCTCCCAGGACGATCCACACGCCTATCCTAGGCTTTCAGTGGTATCAGAGCCCGGTTCGGTGTATAGGCCTAGGGTTTCACGTGTGTTTAAAGCATGAAGACGTGTTTGGCATTATGTATGTGTTTCTTGATTTTTATATTATAAAGCATGTCTTTTCATGTCGTTTAATCATGTATGAGTTCTTGGTATTAT
The DNA here is from genome assembly GCA_034509735.1 of Sesamum alatum. Lineage (NCBI taxonomy): Eukaryota > Viridiplantae > Streptophyta > Magnoliopsida > Lamiales > Pedaliaceae > Sesamum > Sesamum alatum. The sequence goes on from JACGWO010000006.1 coordinate 14,415,923, forward strand.
TGGTATTTCTTGGTTTTCTTGGAAAACGGTGCAGAAAATAAAACGGGACGAAAATCACGCGGCAGCCGGCGACTGACCCCGTGCACGGTGCGCATGGCCACGCGCGCACAGCGCGTGGGCTTGCAGCCGCTGCGCGTGCTACCGGACGCGCAACCCGACGCATGGCCGGGGCGCGCGCGCATGCAGGCAAGTGAACCTGCGCGCGCATAGGCAGCGCCGCCAGGCGCGCAGAAAAGCAGGCATCGAAGCCTACGCGTGCGCGCCCGGATGGCGCGCCCGATGCGCGTGTGGGCGTGCAGGATGCGCGCGCAGGTGGCACGACAGAGGAGCCTGCGCACGGCTGCCCCGCCAGCGCGCGCGCGCGCTCGGCCGAGTGTGCCCTGCACGCGCGCGGGCGACAGGCCAGGCCTATTGGCCCGCGTGCGCTGGCAGGCGCCGCTGGAGGCGGTGACCGTTCGTCATTTTGTGTTTTTCTTGTTCTTTAATTTTTTGGGTAATTTCTGAAAAAATTGGTTTTATTTATTCTTGCATGTTTTGTTGAAGACCTTATTTGGAAAGTTGTTATATTGAATTTGGAATCCCGTCATTTTATTTACTTTCAAATAATGAGGAAAGGTTTTTTCTAAACAAGAACGGGGATTGCCAACATTATGTCAAGTTTACATGCATGACTCGTTCTTTCGTTTTTTTTTTATTATGGATGATGTGATTGAATATCATGGATTATGTACATGTGTTTATATGATTGGATATCATGTAATTATGTGCGTTGATTGAGAACGGATGATCACAAGCCCTAGACCGCATGTATGGTTTAAATTTATGTCGGGCCTATGTGCATCTTTTATTTTCTCTTCCTTTTTTTTAGTTGCCTTGGAATGATAAGGCATTTTATCTCCCTCCTGTTGTACTGCCCCCGGGTTTTCGCTGGGGTTTCTTTTTAAACATGTAATGAGAGTAGTATAGTGGTGAGGAATTATTTTATTTTATTTCCATGGTGGAGATGAAGGATGGCCCAGATGGAGAGCCCAAAATGATGAATCCAAGCCGTTCCATGAAGACCTGAAGGAGAAAGAGACCAAGGCCCATCAGCATGTTAATTGAGTTGCTATTATTAAATGTAATAATATAGGACCAATCCTAGATTGACCATAGATCCACTACAGGCTCAGTGGGTCTCATAGGATTCAGGCTTGTGATCACCCAGCAGGGCGTGCTAGGCTTTAATTTTGCATGTGGCTCTTATGGTGAATGAATAGTTTATTTATCATACTATTGCTATGGCATGCAAACCTTTAATATGCATTATGAATGTATGTATGTGTGGGATCTCGGTCATTTCAACTCTCACTTGGTTAGACCAAACCAAAAATATTAGACCCTTCATAAATGGACTTGGACTCTAGGAGTTCGTCCATGCCTTCCATCCATGGCAAAGTGAGGAAGCTAGTTTAAGTCGATAGCGTAGTCTCATGAGTCGTGGCACGACTATCGTGCTTAAATGAAGTTGCACTTTGTCATGAACGAGGAGTACACTGCTGTTATCTGTCTCACGAGTCGTGGAGGTAGCAGTGAGTCTATGAATCGGTTGATTGGGTTGGGTCTAATGCCTGAATAACGTGATTTGCTTGGAGTCCTCGGGATCACATAAAAGGGTGAGGCAATTATCTTGGGAATCTCGTGGAACGAGAATGGTATGGTATACCTCCCACAGGTTTTTTCCCATACGAATCGTAAAAGCCCCGGGGAGATCGCTATAGATCCCTAGCCCACTAGGAAAGGGATTTTCCCGAAAACAACATTTTATAGTTTCGTGTTTTCGTATAAATAGTGGGAGCATTAAATCACTAAAGTCCAAGCATTTAATTTTATTAAAACTTTCATTTTTATTCTGCTGATTGTAGTTCTATTCTTTAAATGTAGATTTAATATATCTAAGAACCCACTATCAACCATACTTAAGACCAACAAGTTTAATGGAACCAATTACAATGACTGGTTGCGCACTCTGAGGATAGTCCTCGATTACGAGAACCAAGGCTATATCATGGACGAGCCGTTTCCTAGGACCTTGCCGGACGGATCCACGCCAGAAGAACGTGAGACGTTCGAGACTTGGTTTAAGGATAACCGGAGAGTCCGTAGCACCATTGCCTCTGTGACGAATGAGATTCAAAAGCAGTATGAAAGGCTAGACGATGTCCTTTCCATTATGGCTCACCTGAAGGACTGTTATGCGGTCCCGGACCGGCATACTAGGTATGTCGCAATGAGGGCGTTCTTTGGAACTAAACATGATCGAAGGGTCCTCTGTACAAGAGCATGGGGTCAAGATGCTTACCTTGGTGGAAGAGCTCGAAGACTCAAAGCAGGGTTCGATAACGAGAGGTACATTGATGTGATCCTTCAGTCACTCCCACCCTCCTTCGACCAATTCATTGTTAACTACAACATGAACGCTCTTGAGAAGGGCATCCTTGAGTTAATTAATATGTTGGTGCAATACGAGGCAACGACCAAAAAGTCTGCGCCGTCGGTATTGTTTGCAGATGCTTCGACTTCCAAAATGAAAGGCAAAGGTGCCAGACATTGGAAAAGGAAGAAAGGAAAGGGAAAGGTTGTCAAAGCAGCTACCAACACTAAGAGTGTTCCATTGCCAAAGTGGGGAAAGGCAAAGGGAAAAGGAAGGTTGACTCAAAGCAACAGTCGAGGGCAATTGACATATGTATGCATTGCCGTGAGAAGGGGCATTTGAAGAGGGATTGCCCCAAACTCCTCTCCAAGCAAGGTATCTTTGTGATTGAGGTTAATATGGTTACTAACACTGCCTCTTGGGTATTAGATACCGACTGTGGAGCTCACATTTGCAATGATTTGCAAGTGTTGAAAATAAGCAGAAAACTGAGTAGCTGAGAAATGATCCTAAAGCTTGGAAATAGCAAAGCCATCTCGGCAGAAGCAGTAGGATCCGCCACCTTAGTAGTTACTGATCGTATTAGTATAGAACCAGAGCAAGTTTATTAATGTACCTAGCATGATTAGAAACATCATTTCCATTCTGTTGTTAGACAATAGTGGATATGAGTTTATAATCAACAAAAATTGCTTTTCTTTGATAAAGGGTGGAATTACTCATCTACTTGGTACGCTCAATAACGGTCTCTATATCATACAACGAACGAATTTCATTCTAAACGCTCAACACAAATGTAAAATATATGATAACGGGAACGCACAACTGTGGCATGCAAGGCTAGGTCACATCTCCCAAGATAGGATGAAGAAATTGGTAGACTCAAAGAACCTAGAGGTTGGGGATTTGAGTAAACTACCAACTCAGTGGGAAAATGACCAAGAACCCCTTTGTAGGACAAAGCAAGCTTGCCATAGGTCTGTTGGACTTGGTCCATACAGACGTATGTGGACCAGTAAGGACGCAAGCCAGAGGCGGGTTCTCCTACTTCATAACCTTCACCGATGTGAAAGATTATGTGGATCGTCCCGGGAGATGAGCGCGTATAGCGGAAGTGCGAATGAATGCGTAATAAAAATTACAAAGCATAATTTAAAAGGAATTTAAATTATGCATAACATACATAAACGAATCAAGGGGTGTGCCCTTGATTCTCCCGGGCGTTCAGTGTATCTCATGTTCAATAAAACACAACATGGAGGCCATAGAATTGAAACAGAAAAAAAACGAAATTAAAGAACCTACCCGGTTGTAAATCCGTTTGGTTATTAATAGACCAAAGCGGGGAAGACATCCATGTCAGGACGAGATGGGACCTCTGACAATTTAGTGCCATGAGCCGATTGTATCCATTGAGCAAATATGGGTTCGATCAAAATTTGCTTTTCCGGTTGAATGCCGGGCCGCTCGTTGAAGATAAAAGTACATCGAATTCTTATGATCGGTATAACTCCTTTGCTTTGGACTTTTAGATCGTTGGCGTGCGAAGCGCGAAGGGGATGGATGTCTGAGCGGTTGAAAAGAGTTTCGACGCTCTTCTATATAGTTGCAAGGAAAGCCTAAAGAAAGCGTCACTCTCCCTATTCGGTGCTTCAAAAGCTGGTTACCTCCTCTCTGTCTTAGCCGAGCTAGCTTTGTTTTATTCGAGATTATATGAAAAATGTAACCGATTCTTTCGCTCGTGCGACGACCGTCTGGAGCGAAAACAACTGACCCTTTTCATTAATTCAAACTGATTGAGATAGACGGATTTCATTCCTGTGTCGGATTCTGGAGTTTGGTGAACCAACTGGTCGCTCCTCTAGTTGAAGTATCGGGCCCTTTGTATTTGACCTCTCCCTATCCCGGCTGTATTGAGTGTATCGCCCATGTACGTCTACCAGACACGAGATAGATCTTCCAAAGAACAAGGCCTTTTTCAAATAAGCCAATTCAGTTTTGTCTTCGTTTCGGCTAACATGCATTGTTCCCCGTTTTTGCACCAAGATCTCAAAGAAGAGACCCTCTAAATCATCTCACTCGCTCCACCGGAAAGCAAACAACCCTTGTGCTAGCAAGAAATTATTTGGGGAGAAGAGACATCGATACACGCTATCAATTAACGCAATCGACGTCTCTTATGTTCTACCTTGAATAAATCAAGAAGAACAAAGTAGAAATCTTGGAGAAAAGAAGAGGGGATGGACGAAAATCTTGAGAGAGATGAGAGATGAGAGTTGTAGAGGATAGTAGGTGTGAGTGTGTGTTTTTTTGAGTATTTATAGAAGATGGAATTTCCTATTCCTTCTCAAACTCTTCCAAAAGAGACACACTTTGACTAGGATTTTGACCTAGTCAAATCCTAGTCAAATTAGGCTTTGATTAAGTCAAATTAATCATGGCCCTTCATCTCATCATTCTCTAGATCAAATCTTGTCCATCCATTTTGATGGGCTTTATGGAATGGGCCTATTTAATTCTAAAATAAATATTCCCATGGACATTATATTAAATCATATTAATATACTAAGCCCATTAATTAATTAATGGAAAGGGCTTATTGAATTCTAAATTAAATAGTCCCATGGACTTTATATTAAATCCTATTTAATATACTAAGCCCACTAATTAATTAATTCACCCTTTTAATCTAATTAAAAGGAAAGCCCATGCTTTATAAAATTCATAAATCTAATTTTTATGAACTCAAGCCCGATTATCCCAAATAATCCATCGAGGCTTGAATCTCCAAGAAGTATAATTTAATTCCATTAAATTAAACCTTCTCCCGGAATTAATTCCAAATTAATTCCCTTTCATTTGGTGTAGTGGGTGTGACTCTTTAGGTTCACCTTTCAGCTAGACTTGGACCTACTTCTTGTTATTTCATAAACAAAGTAGTCCGTTACCATGGGTGGCCATCTAGCAACGGTCCATGGCACTAGAGACTAGGTGAATATATGGTGTGAACATTAAGGCTCCGAGTTATACGCAGGTGCGGTCCTACCGACGCTCGATATGTACGGGTACGGTCCTACTGTCGCCTGTCTCCCGGCCTTTAGTCTAGGGGTCGGTTCCCATCCTTGACTAGGCAACTATGCATAATGCTCGAGATAGGTTTAACTCGACGTAGGAAATCCTTTCCCACTACATCAAGTGCTATGGCCATGGACTTTGTGAGTCTTGAAAGAAATCGGTGGATCGTCCCGGGAATTGCGCGAATGCGGAAGCGCGATAAAAATAAACATACGAAAAATAAAGCATGCTTTTAATTTAAAAAGAACACGCTCAAGGGGTGTACCTTGAGGTTCCCGGGCGTTCGGTGTATCTCATGATTATAAAGCATGTAAAGAAATCATGGAGGCCATAGAGTTGAAAATTAAAGAGGGACGAAAAAGTAAAACGAGACCTACCCGTTGTCGTTTTCGTCTTCAACGGCTACTCGCGTTGTTCCCCGTTTTGCACCGAGATCTCGTTCTTGAGACCCTCCAAATCGTGACACACGATCCACCCACGTATCTTGCACGTCGTGCTAGCAACGAACAAGTGTATATTTTTGGAGTGGATGAATCAACAACACGTTATTAATTAACGGTATTGATTCATCTAAGTTCTAATGTTCCAAGAACAAAAGAACTAAGAAAAATATTTTCTTGTTGGAGAAAGAGAGAGGGGCGGACGAGAGGTAAGGAGAAGGGGAGAGTGTGTGTTGTGTGTTTTTCAAGAATCATCATCCTCCAATTGTTTGGAGGCTAGAGGTTTATATAGAGGAGGAGTTTAATCCTCTTTAAACTCCAGCTCTAAGATTAAATCTAATTTAATCATTCCTTTACTCCAATATTTAATCCCAAATTAAATACTAAGTGTGTGTGTGGATAGTGTGTGACTCTTTAGGTTCACCATTCAGCTAGACTTGGTCGGATTCCTAGAATCCGCCCGTTACCATGGGTGGCCATCTAGCAACGGTCCATGGCACTAGAGACTAGGTGAAATATTCGGGGATGAACATTTAGGCCTCTAACAGTACACTTGTCTTTCTGTCTTCGGTCTCATCACTTAGGGTCTAGGCACGGAAAATGCAGGTACCCATTTTTGGACCTAAGTGTCGGTCTGTCCTCACCAAATGCCGCAAGGGAAACCTTTTCCCTTCTGTTCAGTCACTGTGGCCACAGATTTCAGGGACAAGACACAGAGCATATATGAGACTCAACTGTCAACACCTTTTGACAGGAGACAGATCCTTTCTTGGAAACTACTGTCACTTTGTACACCCGAGCTGCACTAGACATGGCTTATAACTACTCAAGAGTATTTTGGCAATCTCTCACCATATCTAAGATACAGACCTGATGCACAGGTAACTCAGCAGTCCTCAAGTCAAAGGACTTGGCCTGTACCGTTGGAACCGGGAATACACGTCATACCTTGCTGACCATACTCAAGGCCCTCCGTAAGACGGTTCCCGCGAGTTACCTCAGTCAGCTGCTTCCTAGCACGCTGACCCACTAACACTTGCTTAGACGACCTTCGTCACCCGTCGATGAAATACGACAGCAGATGCTTAGTGCAAGTCTCAAAGGGAATCCCGGTACCTATTTCGGGATTCCTTGACTTGGAGAATTTCCGGACTGATTCGGTGAGACTGATTTCATGGACCTACCTCCAAGCGTAGTCCCAGTCCCCGAAAAACGTTACTCAGTCCGTGGGCTTTGTTTGCGTAGTGAACAGAAATGTAAATGCAGATAAGTAAACGTAAACAAAGTATGCCATATGAATTTTCACTTCTTTATTCATAAATATTTTATCAAATACCAAAGAATTGTCTAGACATAGGTTACATATTCCTGCCAAAATTGGCTTACATGGTCACCTATTCTAACAATCTCCCACTTGACCTTTAAAGCCAATTGCCCATATGCTTAATCCCCATCTTCTCAAGATGTTGCGTATGAGCGCTCTGCGACATAGGCTTTGTCAGCGGGTCTGCTGTGTTGTCTGCCGAGTTGACTCGGTCCATCCGGACGTCACCTCTTCCTACCATTTCTCTAAGAAAGATGGTAGCGTCTAAGAATGTGTTTTGGAACGGTGATGAGATCTCGGTTCCTTTGCTTGCGCTATAGCGCCGTTGTTATCACAGAAGATGACAACGGGTTCGGCGATGCTAGGCACCACACCCAACTCTTGGATGTAGTTTCTCATCCAAACCGCTTCCTTAGCAGCTTCTGAAGCTGCTATGTATTCAGCCTCTGTGGTGGAGTCAGCAATGGTTGCTTGCTTGGAACTTTTCCAAGCTACTACTCCTCCATTGGGTTTGAATACATACCCCGATTGAGACTTGGCATCATCGTCATCAGACTGGAAGCTAGCGTCGCTAAAGCCTTCCAGAATTAGTTCTCCATTGCCATAGACTAGGAACATTTCCTTAGTCCTTCTTAGGTACTTAAGGATGCCCTTAACAGCATTCCAATGTGCCTCTCCTGCGCAGGACTGATATCTGCTTGTCACGCTCAAAGTGTACGCAATGTCAGGCCTAGTGCAGTGGACCGCATATTGTATGCTACCTACGGCGGAGGCATAGGGGATGACCTTCATCTTTTCAAGTTTCCTCATCAGTCTGTGGGGACTGTTTCTTGGATAACTTGATCCCATGCCTCATTGAAAGGAATCCTCGTTTTGGAGTTGTCTATTCGATATCTCTTTAGGACTTTCTCCATACACGAGTTTTGTGTGAGTCCTAACATCCTTTTAGATCTGTCCCTGACAATATGGATGCCTAGGATGTAGGAGGCTTCACCCAAGTCCTTCATGGAAAACTGGGTTGACAACCATGCTTTTGTGTTTCCTAACATTCTGACGTCATTACCAATGAGCAGAATGTCATCCGCATAAAGCACTAGGAACACTATTGAGCTCCCACTGACCTTCTTGTATACACAAGGGTCGGATTCATTTTTGATGAAGTCATAACCCCGTATTACTTCATCAAAGTGAATGTTCCAACTTCGGGAGGGTTGTTTGAGGCCATAGATGGACTTCTGGAGACGACAGACTTTCTGTTCTTCTCCAGTGACCGTGAAACCCTCCAGCTGATCCATATAGATCTCTTCTTCAACGAAACCGTTGAGGAAGGCCGTTTTCACGTCCATCTGCCATATCTCATAGTCATACCATGCTGCTATGGCGAGCAGGATTCGAATGGACTTAGCCATGGCTACTGGCGAGTAGGTATCCTCAAAATCGACCCCGGGTCGTTGAGTGTATCCCTTAGCTACAAGCCTAGCCTTAAAGGTTGTGACTTCTCCATCAACGCCAAGTTTGCGCTTGTAGACCCACTTACAGTCGACTGGCTTAACACCTTTCGGTGGATCTACAAGACTCCAGACTTGGTTCTCGCTCATGGAGTCCATTTCGGCTTTCATGGCCTCAAGCCATTTCCCGGAGTCGATGTCAGACATCGCTTCTCCATAAGTCTTAGGATCGTTATCCAAAACATCGGTCACACCTAGAAAGCCATATCTCACTGGAGGTCTGGACTCTCTAGTGGACCTACGGAGAACGGGAACATCAGTGGTGACTGTGGGCGCTGACTGTATCGGAGCCGGTGGTTCAGGAATCGGGGCTGGCTGTTCCTGAGGCTGTCCTTTATGCCTAGCACGTTGGACTTCTCGAGGTTGGTCAGCCCTTCGGCTGTCTATCCTGAATCCTCTAAGTGAGGGTTCCACGGCCTCCTCTGATGGCTGGATTCAAGAATACTGCGTTTCTTGAAATAAACACCTTTTGTTCCAAGGGGTCATAAAAGTAATAACCCGCAGTTTCGTTAGGGTATCCAACGAACCTGCATAAGCTAGACTTTAGACTCTAACTTATCTCCCACTAACCTCTTGACGTATGCGGGACTACCCCACACTTTCACGTAGTTGTAGGATGCAGGCTTGCCGTGCCATATCTCATATGGCGTTTGGGTCAATGTGCTAGTAGGCGCCAAATTCAATAATTTGGCCGCCGTTTTCTAGTGCATAGTCCCAAAACGATAAGGGCAAATTTGGTAAAACTCATCATGGACCGAACCATGTCCAACAGGGTTCGATTCCTCCTTTCAGAGACACCATTTAACTACGGTGTTCCTGGAGGTGTCCATTCTGATACTATACCATGTTATTTTAGATAATTTAGGAACTCCGTACTAAGGTATTCACCGCCTCGGTCCGACCGAAGGATTTTAATTTTGCAGTTGGTTTGGTTCTCCACTTCAAGTCTGAATTGTTTAAACCTCTCAAGAGCTTCAGACTTGTACCTCATCAGGTAAACATAACCATACCGTGAATGATCATCGGTGAAGGTTATGAAGTAGGAGAACCCACCTCGGGCCTGCGTCCTTAGTGGTCCACATACGTCTGTATGGACCAAGTCCAATAGACCTGTGGCAAGCCTGTTTTGTCCTACAAAAGGCCTCTTGGTCATTTTCCTCTTAGACAGGACTCACAAGTTGGTAGATCGCTCAAGTCCCCAATCTCTAGGTTCTTTGAGTCTACCAACCTTTTCATCCTATCTTGGGATATGTGACCTAGCCTAGCGTGCCACAGACGTGCATTCCCGTTATTATCTAATTTTCGTTTGTGTTGTGCATTGAGGACGAAATTCGTTTGTTGCAAGATATAGAGTCCGTTATGTAATGTACAAGTAGATGAGCAATTCCACACCTCATCAAATAAAAAGCAATTTTTATTGATTCTAAAATCATAACCACTGTTGTCCAACAATGGAATGGAAATGATGTTTTTAATCATACTGGGTACAAAATAAACTTGTTCTAAATCTATGCTAATATTATCACTAATCACCAGAGTGGCGGATCCTACTGCTTCTGCCGAGATGGCCTTGCCATTCCCAAGCTTCAGGATCATGTCCCCGCTACCCAGTTTTCTGCTTCTTTTCAACACCTGCAAGTTATTGCAAATGTGAGCTCCACAGCCGGTATCTAATACCCAAGAGGCAGAACTAGTGACCATATTAACCTCAATCACATATATACCTTGGTTCGAGAAGAATTTGGGGCACTCTCTCTTCCAATGCCCTTTCTCACGGCAGTTGATACATATGTCATATGCCTTTGACTGTTGCTTGGAGACAAACTTTCCCTTTCCTTTGCCTTTCCCCTCTTTGGCAATGGGAACACTCTTAGTGTTCGTAGCTGCTTTGACGGCCTTTCCCTTCCCTTTCTTCTTCTTCCAACGTCCGGCACTCTTGCCTTTCGTATTAGAAGTCGAAGCACCTCCAAACAATACCGAAGGCGTGGACTTCTTAGTCGTTGCCTCGTATTGCACCAATATATTGATCAACTCATGAATGCCCTTCTCAAGTGCGTTCATGTTGTAGTTGATGATAAATTGGTCAAAGGAGGGTGGGAGGGACTGAAGGATCACATCTATGTACGTTTCATTATCGAGACCTGCCTTTAGGTCCTCGAGCTTTTCCACCAGGGTAAGCATTTTAAACCCCGTGCTCTTGTACAGAGGATCCTTCTGTCATTTTAGTTCCAAAGAACGCCTTGGTCGCGACATACCTAGTATGCCGGTCCGGCACTGCATAGCAATCCTTTAGGCGAGCCATAATGGAAGGGACATCGTCTAGCCTTTCATACTGCTTCTGAATCTCATTGGTCATTGAAGCAAGTATGATGCTACGGACCTTCCGGTTATCCTTATGCCAAGTCTCGAACGTCTCACGTTCTTCTGGCGTGGATCCTTCTGGTAAGGTCCTAGGGAGAGGCTCGTCCATGACGTAGCCTTGGTTCTCGTAATCTAGGACTATCCTGAGATTGCGCAAACCAGTCGTTGTAGTTTGTTCCATTGAATTTGTTTGTCTCAAGAATGGTGGAAAGTGGGTTCTTAGACATTTTAAAATCTACATTTTAGAAAACAGCGCGCGATCAGCAGAAAATAAAAGACGGTGGTTTGATAAAATAATTAAATGCATGGACTTTAGTCATTTAATCCTCCCACTATTTATACGAAAACACGGTACTCTCAAACGTGATTTTCGAGAAATCCTTTCCAAGTGGGCTTGGGATCCACAGCGATTTTTCCCATACCCCGCTTTTACGATTCGCATGGAAAAGATCCTGTGGGAGGTATTCCATACCATTCTCGTTCCACGAGATTCCAAGATTATTGCCTCACCTTTTCACATGATCCCGAGGACTCCAAGCGAATCATGTTAATTGGGCGTTAGACCCAACCCAATCGACCGAGCCACGGACCCACTGGTACCCCCACGACTCGTGAGACAGGTAGCAGCAGCCCGCTTTTTCGTTCATGACATAATGCAGCTTCCTTTAAGTACAATAACGTGCCACGACTCGTGAGACCATGCTATTGACCTAAAGCAGCTTCCTCACTATGCCATGGATTGGAAGGCATGGACAAACTCCTAGAGTTCATGTCCACTTTGTCTAGGGTCTAATATTTTGACATTGGTCCAACCAATGTGAGAGTAAGTAATGACCGAGATCTCAAATAAATATCTATACATACATCCATAATGCGTAAATAAACCATTCATAGCAGTTATACGATAAATAAATAATCCACTCATCCATCATCATAACCACATGCAAAATTAAAGCCTAGCACGCCCCTGTTGGATGATCACGAGCCCGAATCCTATGCGATCCACTGAGCCCGCAGTGGATCTATGGTCAATCTAGGGTTGGTCCTATACTATTACATTAATAGTAACCCAATCATCATGCTGATGGGCCTTGGTCTCTTTTTCTCTTTCTTCACTTCATGGAAAACACCAAAGGGCCTCCCGTCTGGGCTCTCCATGTGGTCCTTCCTTCTTCTCCACCAATTACAAAAAAGGAAACCTCACTCCTAGTCTACTCTCATTACATATTAAAAATTAGAAACCCATGCGAAAATCCGGGGGGAGTACATAAGGAGGGAGGTAGAATGCATTATTATTCCAAGGCAACTAGAAAGAGAGAAGGAGAAAGCAGTAAAAGAGACACACAGGCCCAACAGAAAATAAACCATACATCCGGTCTTAGGGCTCGCGATCATCCATTTCCATCCAACACACATAATCACATGATCCAATCACATAATTACATAATACCAACAACATATGATTTCCAATCATAAATATCCAAAATAATTAATGAATGTGTGCACAACGTGTGAAAAAATAAAACACAAATATTGGTAATAATATTTTCTTGTTTTAGGAAAACCTTTCCTCATTATTTTAAGTAAAATAACCCCGGGATTCCGAATCCAATTTATTTTACTCCTAAAATAATGTCTTTAGAAAAATAGGCATAATTGAACCAAAAACGATTTTTCAGAATTAATTCAAAATTAAAACTGAAAATAATTAAAAAAATAAAAGAAAATTACTGCTAGGGTTTTGAAAACCCTAGTAGCAGCAGCGGCGGCGGCTCGCCGGCACGCGCGCAGGCACTGCCTGGCCGGGCGCGCGCGCGCAGGCCCCTTGCCTGTGTGCGCGCGCGCGCCTGGCCGGCAGCGCGCTGCGCGGCCTGGCATGCCGGCAGGCCGCCGCGCGCCAGGCTCCCCTGCCTTCCGCGCGCGCTGGCCTGCTGGCTGCCGTCCGTGCCGTGCGCAGTGCGCGCGCAGACGCGCACTGGGCACGCCTGCCGGGCGCGCGCGCGCAAACTCCTTCGTCTGCGTGCGCGCGCGCCTGGCGGCGCCGCCCAGGGCCCGTCCGCGCGCGGACTCGCAGGCGCGCGGCCTTGCGCGCGCGGGCAGACACCCTTGTCTGCGTGCGCGCGCGCAGCCTTCCTGGCTGCGCGCTGCCCCGCGCGGCCGGCTGGGCGGGGCGCGCGCAGGCCTCCCTTGCCTGCGCACGTCTGCCCTGCCGGCAGCGTGCGGCTGCACGCGGCCAGCCCTCCCGGCTGGCCGGCTGCGTCGTTTCTCGTTTTCCGTTCAATTTTCCACCCTGTTTCCCAAGAAAAAACAGAAAATCACCAACATTCATAAATTCACACGAATCAAAAGCAATAAAATTGACATGCTTAAAATCAAGAACAATCAAGATTTAATAAAAAAACATGCCAATTTCACGTTTCATGCTTATAACGCACATAAACCCTAGGCCTATACACCGAACCGGGCTCTGATACCACTGAAAGAAAATCCGATGGATCGTCCCGGGAATTGCGCGAATGCGAAAGCGCGGTAAAATTAAACATATTAAATTTTACAAAATAAAAGGCATGCTTTTAATTTAAAGAACACGCTCAAGGGGTGTGCCCTTGAGGTTCCCGGGCGTTTGCTGTATCTCATGATCATAAAACAATTAAATAAATCATGGAGGCCATAGAGTTGAAAAATAAAGAGGGACGAAAATCTTAAACGAGACCTACCCGTTGTCGTTTTCGTCTTCAACTGCTACTCGCTTTGTTTCCCGTTTTGCACCAAGACCTCGTTCTTGAGATCCTCCAAATCGTGACACACGATCCACCCACGTATCTTGCACGTCGTGCTAGCAACGAACAAGTAATATTTTTTGGAGTGGACGAATCAATAACTCGTTATCAATTAACGGTATTGGTTCCTCTAAGTTCTTAATGTTCTAAGAACAAAAAGAACTAAGGAAAAATATTTTTCTTGCTAGAGAAAGAGAGAGGGGGCGGACGAGAGGTAGGAGAGGGAGAGTGTGTGTTGTGTGTGTTTTTTCAAGAATCATCAATCTCTTAAATGTTGGAAGCTAGGGGTTTATATAGAGGAAGAGTTTAATCCTCTTTAAACTCAAACTCTAAGTAACCTAATTTGACTAGGATTTTGACCTAGTCAAAGTCCTAGTCAAACTAGTGTTTGACCTAGTCAAACGAATCCTAGCCTTCCATCTCCCCTTTCCATCTCAACCGTTGATTTTAATTTAATGGAATATTTAAATCCTATTAAATATTCCAAAAGGCTAAAAAGAATAAATATAATAAATAAATATTATAATTTATTCTAAGCCCATTATATCAACCCTTTTAATAAATCCTATTTATTAATTTAATTCCCTTTATCAAATAGAAGGAATTAATTTCTCCAAGAAAATATAAGACCCGATTAAATCTAATTTAATCATTCCTTTACTCCAATATTCAATTCTAAATTAAATACTAAGTGTGTGTGTGGATAGTGTGTGACTCTTTAGGTTCACCATTCAGCTAGACTTGGTCGGATTCCTAGAATCCGTCCGTTACCATGGGTGGCCATCTAGCAACGGTCCATGGCACTAGAGACTAGGTGAAATATTCGGGGATGAACATTTAGGCTCTAACAGTACACTTGTCCTTCTGTCTTCGGTCTCATCACTTAGGGTCTAGGGCACGGAAAATGCAGGTACCCATTTTGGACCTAAGTGTCGGTCTGTCCTCACCAAACACCGCAAGGGAAACCTTTTCCCTTCTGCTCAGTCATTGTGGCCACAGATTTCAGGGACAAGACACAGAGCATATATGAGACTCAACTGTCAACACCTTTTGACAGGAGACAGATCCTTTCTTGGAAACTACTGTCACTTTGTACACCCGAGCTGCACTAGACATGGCTTATAACTACTCAAGAGTATTTTGGCAATCTCTCACCATATCTAAGATACAGACCTGATGCACAGGTAAACTCAGCAGTTCCTCAAGTCAAAGGACTTGGCCTGTACCGTTGGAACCGAGAATACACGTCATACCTTGTTGACCATACTCAAGGCCCTCCGTAAGACGGTTCCCGCGAGTCACCTCAGTCAGCTGCTTCCTAGCACGCTGACCCACTAACACTGCTTAGACGACCTTCGTCACCCGTCGATGAAATACGACAGCAGATGCTTAGTGCAAGTCTCAAAGGGAATCCCGGTACCCATTTTCGGGATTCCTTGACTTGGAGATTTCCGAACTGATTCGGTGAGACTGATTTCATGGACCTACCTCTAAGCGTAGTCCCAGTCCCCGAAAACGTTACTCAGTCCGTGGGCTTTGTTTGCGTAGTGAACAGAAATGTAAATGCAGATAAGTGAACGTAAACAAAGTATTGCCATATGAATTTTCACTTCTTTATTCATAAATATTTTATCAAATACCAAAGAATAATCTAGACATAGGTTACATATTCCTGCCAAAATTGGCTTACATGGTCACCTATTCTAACATCCTCGGGACCATGTGAATAGGTGAGGCAAAATATCTTGGGAATCTCATTGGATGAGAATGATATTGGATATCTCCCACAAGGTCTTCTTCATGTGAATCGTAAAAGCGGGGCATGGAGATTATGCTTGTGGATGCCAAGCCCACGAGGAAATGGTTTCCCGAAACTCCGCTTGAGAGTGGCGGACTTTCGTATAAATAGTGGGAGGGTTAAAGACTAAAAGACCAAGTCTTCAACTTGAACAATAATATTACCATCATCTGCTAATTTCTGCTTTACATTTTCATTAATGTAGATATGTCTAAGAACCCGTTAACCATGATTCTTGAGACTAACAAATTCAACGGAACGAACTACTCGGACTGGCTGAGAAACCTGAGGATTGTCCTCGGTTTCGAGAACCAAGGCTACGTCTTGGACGAGCCGCCACCGAGCGACTTACCGAAGGGGTCCACTCCTGAAGAACGTTTGACGTTCGAGAAAATGGCATGAGGACAACCGGAAAGTACACAGTATCATACTGGCTTCGATGTCTAACGACATCTAGAAGCAGTATGAGAGGCTGGACAACGTCTCCGCAATAATGCTCCGCATACACGAGGTTTATGCGGTTCCGGATAGGCATATTAGATATGCCGCCACAAAAGCATTCTTTGGCACCAAGCTCGCTAAAGGAGCGTCTGTACAGAGTCATGGGGTCAAGATGCTCTCCCTAGTGGAGAAACTCGAGGACCTTAAAGCTGGGCTTAACAATGACACGTACATTGACGTGATCCTCCAGTCGCTTCCTCCATCCTATGACCCGTTTGTTGTAAACTACAACATGAACGGACTTGAGAAGTCTATTCATGAGTTGATCAACATGCTGGTCCAATACGAGGAACGACCCACAAGTCGGCGCCAGCGGTATTGCTAGGAGAGGCTTCGACCTCCAAGGCGAATGGCATTAGGGCCGGACGCTGGAAGAGGAAGAAGGGCAAAGGGAAGACGGTTGTGGCCCCTGCTCACGCTCCGGGCGTCCCTGTTGCTCCGGTTGGACCAAGCAAAGGGAAAGGGAAGGCTCGTGGTTCTCAGCGGTCCAAGGCAAATGATGTCTGCATACATTGCCAAGGGAAAGGGCATTGGAAGAGGGAGTGCCCACAACTCCTCTCCAACCCAGGTGTGTTTGTGGTTGACGTTAATATGATTACTAATTCTGCTTCATGGGTATTGGATACCGGGTGTGGTGCTCACATCTGCAATGATTTGCAGTCACTGCAAAGAAGCAGAAGGCTAACCAAGGATGAGATGATCCTGAGGCTAGGCGATGGCAAGGCCGTTGCTGCGGAGGCCGTTGGATCACTAGAGTTAGCCATTAGTAAGTCATGTTAGAATTTTACTGAACGACTGTTTCTATGTACCTAGCATGATTAAAAACATTATTTCCATCCTGGTCCTTGATAAGGAGGGATATGAATTTACCATCAATAAAAACGGTTTTTTCATTATCAAAGATGGTATTTCTCATTTGCTTGGTACATTGGTCAACGGTCTGTACATACTTCAACAGTCTAATTGGATTATGACTGCAGAACACAAACGAAAACGTGATGATCATAATAATGCACAGATATGGCATGCGAGGTTAGGTCATATCTCTAAAGAGAGGATAAGAAGGTTGGTGGACTCAAAGAGTCTAGAAATAGACGATTTGGACAACCTGCCGACCTGCGAATCCTGTCTGAAGGGAAAGATGACCAAGAAGCCCTTTGTTGGACAAAGTACGCTAGCTAGTGGTCTGTTGGATTTGATCCATACGGATGTCTGTGGCCCACTAAATACTCAGGCTAGAGGTGGGTACTCGTACTTCATAACCTTTACCGATGATCACTCACGGTATGGTTATGTTTAACTGATGAGGTACAAGTCTGAAGCCTTTGGAAGGTTTAAGGGATACAGACTTGAAGTAGAGAACCAAATCGGTCGAAAGATCAAAGCCCTTCGGTCGGACCGAGGTAGAGAGTATTTGAGTGGTGAGTTTACTGATTATCTAAAAGAGAAAGGGATTCTCTCTCAGTGGACCCCTCCTGGAACACCGCAGCTTAATGGGGTGTCTGAAAGGAGGAATCGGACCTTGTTGGACATGGTTCGATCCATGATGAGTTTTACCGAACTCCCCCTTTCCTTCTGGGGATGCGCTCTTGAGACGGCGGCCAAAGTTTTGAACTTGGCGCCATCTAAAAAGGTATCCCAGACGCCATATGAGATATGGCATGACAAGCCTACCTCCTACAAATACTTGAAAGTATGGGGTTGCCCCGCATATGTCAAGAGATTAGTGGGAGATAAACTGGACTCGAGGTCTAGTTTATGCAGGTTCATCGGCTATCCGAAAGAAACTGTGGGGTATTATTTCTATGATCCCTCCGAGGAAAAGGTTTTTGTCTCGCGAAACGCAGTGTTCTTGGAAAAAGGTTTTCCATCGGATACTCGACGCGATGAGGTACTCCTTGAGGAATCAAGTGAGGCACCCCAAGAGGCGGCAGTGACATCTGAGCCAGAAGTTCCCACTGATATTGTTCCAGTCCTCCGTAGGTCGGCCAGAGTATCCCATGCACCTGATAGGTATGGATTTCTGAGCCTGACCGGTCAGTTGGATAATGATCCGAAGACGTACGGAGAAGCGATGTCGGACATCGATTCGGACAAGTGGCTTGAGACCATGAAATCCGAGATGGACTCGATGGGTACAAACAAGGTTTGGACCCTAGTAGATCCACCCAAAGGGGTTAAACCCGTAGGGTGTAAATAGGTCTACAAACGTAAGCTTGGAGCTGACGGGGAGGTTACAACCTTCAAAGCCAAGCTTGTGGCGAAAGGTTACACTCAACGACCCGGGGTCGATTTTGAGGAAACCTACTCGCCCGTAGCAATGGCCAAGTCCATTCGGATACTGCTTGCCATAGCAGGATGGTATGACTATGAAATATGGTAGATGGACGTGAAAACGGCCTTCCTCAACAGTTTTCGTAGAGGAAGAGATCTATATGGATCAGCCGAAGGTTTCACAACTGTTGGAGAAGAGCAGAAGGTCTGCCGTCTCCAAAGGTCCATCTATGGCCTCAAACAAGCTTCCCGAAGCTGGAACATACGTTTTAATGAAGTCATACGGGGATATGATTTCACCAAGAACGAGTCCGATCCGTGTATATACAAGAAGATCAGTGGGAGCTCAGTTGCGTTTCTGGTGCTTTACGTGGATGACATCTTGCTCATTGGGAATGACGCTAAGATGTTGGGTACCACTAAAGCTTGGTTGTCAACGCAATTCTCCATGAAGGATATGGGCGAGGCATCCTACATCCTTGGCATCAAGATCTACAGGGATAGATCTAGAAGGATGTTAGGAATGGCCCAGTCCTCGTATATTGAGAAAGTCTTGAAGAGATTCAAGATGGAGAACTCAAAACGAGCATTCCTTCCTATGAGGCATGGAATTAAGTTATCTAAGAAGCAGTCTCCTAAAACTGATGAGGAGCTTTAAAGGATGTTGGACATCCCCTATGCAGTATGTTGTTCAGTGCACTAGAGCTGATGTGGCTTTCGCTTTGAGCGTAACTAGCTGATATCAGTCGTGTGCCGGGGAGGCACACTGGAGTGCAGTCAAGACTATCCTAAAGTACCTGAAAAGGACTAAGGACATGTTCTTGATCTATGGCGGTGGAGAGTTGATACTGGAAGGCTATAGCGACGCTAGGTTCCAGTCGGATGACGATGATGCCAAGTCTCAGTCTGGTTATGTGTTCAGACTTAATGGTGGCGTGGTCGCTTGGAAGAGTTCCAAGTAGGCTACCACGGCGGACTCCACCATAGAGTTTTGAATACATAGCGGCTTTGGAAGCTGCTAAGGAGTGGTTTTGGTTGATGAGCTACATCCAAGGGTTGGATGTAGTACCTAGCATTGCTAAGCTTGTAATTATCTTTTATGATAACAACCGGGCGATAGCGCTAACAGAGGAACCGAGATCTCATCACGATCCAAGCATATCTTAGACGCTACCATCTGCTTAGAGAAATGGATAGCAGGAGTGACGTTTGGTTGGACTGAGTCAGCTCCGCAGAAAACATAGCAAATCCACATGCTAAGCCCATGTTGCAAGTTGCCCATACTCACCATCTGAATAAGAGGTTCGAGGTCAATGGGTGATTGGCTTTAGGTCAAGTGGGAGATTGTTGGAATAAGTGACCAGAAAGACAATAGGTTTTGGCAATTTGTAACCTATCCGACAACTTGATGTGAATGTAATATTATTATGTGATGAATAAGATGAGTGTTCGTCACCAATGGTACCTTCCTTGTTGCGCTCATCTTACATTTGTTAAAACGGTGTTTAACTTATATCGCAACAAAGCCCACAGACCATGGATAACAACTCATGCAGTTGGGCCGCGCATTGGAGGGTGGTCATGAAACCAACTGATTAAGGGTTGGGTCTGAAACATTCCAGGTCGAGGACCTCGAGACAGGGCATCGAGAGTCCTATTGAGACTTGCGTCAAGAGTCGTGTTCATTGGATGAGTGCCGTGTTTCATCGGCGACAGGCATGGGACGCTTACACGATCTTCATGGGTTGGTCGACTGGGGTCGAGCCGACTGGACTGACTCACGGGGATCATCATATGGAAGCCTTGGAGGCTTGGTCGGTATGATTGGTTTTCCCCAGTTCTGATAGTACGGGAGTAATCCTCAAACGTGAGGAATCATGGCAGTCGCGTGCACAAGACGGCTGTATCTTGGATCTGGCAAGAGGTAATCATTCTATAAGATGATTATCATAAGCTTGTCCAGTGCAGTCGGAATGTGTAGCGAGGACGATAGATTCCAAGAAGAGGATCCGTCCCCTGTCAGTATGTGACAGAGGTATCTCCTATGCACTCGGAGACACGTTCATGCTGTTTGAAGCTGTGGCCACAGTGGTTGGTCGAACAGGGAATGGTTTCCTGTGTCGACGCAATGAAGCATACGTGGTCTCGAGTATTAAGCATAGATGCCTAGTCAAGGATGGGAACCGACGCCCAATTCCATACCCTAGACTAAGGCCGGAAGACGGTAGACGGAAGGATCGTACCCGTACGGAATCGGTGCCTAAATGTTCACGCCAATGCACCTAGTCTCTAGTGCCATGGACCGTTGCTAGACGGCCACCCATGGTAACGGGCCCTTGTGGGACACGAGCCCAAGTCTAGCTGAGGGTGAACCTAAAGGGTCACACACAAATCACCGAGGAGGTTGAGAGATCAACTTGGAGTCAATCTCGAAGGATAAAATAAGTAATTGGATTACTTGAGGGAAAGTCCATTGGATGGACGGGCCGATATTGTATCGGGCTTTCATTTAATCGGTAAATTGGATTTTCGATTAAATATGGAAATTTGAGACGTTGAGACGTTGGATCTTTTAATTGGATTAAAAGATCAACATGAATAATTTAAATGGACATTAAATTGGATTTAATGTTGGGTTAGTCGTAATTGGATTACGATAAAACCCGGTCCGTTAAATTATACCCGAGAGGAGAAATAATTCCTATTTTGGAATAGGAAGAAGTTGGACTTCTTCCCTTAATTAAACATGGCCGACATGCTCCCTTGGAGGAAGCAAAATCAGCCATGTTTCATGCTAGGTGGTATGTTGACTTATCTCTTTTGGAAAGAGACAAATCAACTCCAATCAAGCTCTTCCCTTTTGGTATGATTTGATCATACCATAAATTTTGGTAGGCTTGATTGAAGAATTAATGGTGATTGATTGGAATGAATCTAGACATCATTGGATGAACTTAGACACATTCCAATAATCACATTAATTATGTATATATATTAGAATATACAACACCAAGCATAAGTGATTCATTATTCATCTTTTTCTAGGAAAAAGAAAAGACAAAAATCCCTCTCCTCTCTCTCAAATTTCGTGCTCTCTCCCTCTCCCACACTTGTGTTCTTCACTTGATTTTGAATCAAGAAGAAGAACAAAGTAAGTTTAAGAGAACAGTAATTCATAGTGTTCCTCTCTTAAACCGATTCCTTCTAAACCCGTTCTTTTCTAGCAAGAAGAACGTGTGTTTCTTCCGGTGTGGTGTGGATCACCTTTGGAGAATCCATACGTTTGGATTTCGTGAGCATTCCGGAGAAGGAACAACGCAAGTAGCCGGGAGCATACGCTAAACAATCAAAGGTAACGGTTTATTACGCTTTGATTGATTTCATTTATATATCTATGCCCTATGTGCTTAAATATATGTTTCAATATTTACACATCCTACATCGAACGTCCGGTTGAGCACCCAAGGGTACACCCCTTGGGATTCGCGTATTTTGAATTTGATTTAAATTTACGCACAATTTCTCGCTTCATCGCTTCCGCTCGCGCTCCCGGGCGGATCCGCTTGTCCTTCACTTGTCCTTATGTCTATGGTCTCACCACTTAGGGTCTAGGGCACGGAAAATGCAGGTACCCATTTTGGACCTAAGTGTCGTTCTGTCCTTACTAAACGCCGCAAGGAAAACCTTCCTTTCTGATCAGTTACTGTGGCCACAGATTTTAGGGACAAGACACAGAGCATACGTGAGACTCAACTGTCAATGCCTTTTGACAGGAGACAGATCCTTTCTTGGAAATTACTGTCACTCTGTACACCTGAGCTGCACTAGACATGGCTTATGACTACTCAAGTGCTTCTTGGCAATCTCTCACCATATCTAAGATACAGCCCAGATATACAGGTAAAACTCAGCAGTTCCTCAAGTCAAAGGACTTGGCCTGTACCGTTGGAACCGGGAATACACGTCATACCTTGCTGACCCTACTCAAGGTCCTCCGTAAGACGGTTCCCGCGAGTCACCTCAGTCAGCTGCTCCCTAGTAGGCTAACCCACTAACACTGCTTAGACGACCTTCATCACCCGCCGATGAAATACGACAGCAGATTCCTTGACTTGGAGATTTCCGGACTGATTCGGCGGGACTGATTTCATGGACCTACCTCCAAGCGTAGTCCCAGTCCCCGAAATAGGTTTTCAGTCCGTGGCTTTGTTTGCGTAGTGAACAGATAGATATAAAGCAGTAAAGTGAATGCAAACAAAGTAATGCCAAAATGAATTTCACTTCTTTATTCATTACTAGTTTATCAAAGCATTGAAATTGTATAGACATAGGTTACATTTTGCCTGCCAAGATTGGCTATATGGTCACCTATTCTAACAATCTCCCACTTGACCTTTAAAGTCAATCGCCCATATGTCTAATCCCCATCTTCTCAAGATGTTGCGTATGACCGCTCTGCAACATAGGCTTTGTCAGCGGATCTGTTGTGTTTTCTGCTGAGTTGACTCGGTCCATCCGAACGTCACCTCTTCCTACCATTTCTCTTAAAAGATGGTAGCGTCTAAGAATGTGTTTGGAACGGTGATGAGATCTCGGTTCCTTTACTTGCGCTATTGCACCGTTGTTATCACAGAAGATGACAACAGGCTCGGCGATGCTAGGCACCACACCCAACTCTTGGATGTAGTTTCTCATCCAAACTGCTTCCTTGGCAGCTTCTGAAGCTGCTATGTATTCAGCCTCCGTAGTGGAGTCAGCAGTGGTTGCTTGCTTGGAACTTTTCCAAGCCACTACTCCTCTATTGAGTTTGAATACGTAACCCGATTGAGACTTGGCATCGTCATCAGACTGGAAGCTAGCGTCGCTAAAGCCTTACAGAATCAGTTCTCCATTGCCATAGACTAAGAACATTTCCTTAGTCCTCCTTAGGTACTTAAGGATTCCCTTAACAACATTCCAATGTGCCTCTCCTGCACAGGACTGATATCTGCTTGTTAGGCTCAAAGCGTAAGCTGTGTCAGGCCTGGTGCAGTGGACTGCATATTGGATGCTACCGGTAGAAGCATAGGGGATGACTTTCATCCTTTCAAGTTCCTCAGCAGTCTGCGGGGACTGTTTCTTGGATAACTTGATCCCATGCCTCATGAGAAGGAATCCTCGTTTGGAGTTGTCCATTCGATATCTCTTTAAGGACTTTCTCCATATACGAGTTTTGGGTGAGCCCTAACATCCTTTTGGATCTGTCCCTGACGATCTGGATGCCTAGAATGTAGGAGGCTTCACCCAAGTCCTTCATGGAAAACTTGATTGACAACCATGCTTTTGTGTCTCCCAACATTCTAACGTCATTACCAATGAGTAGAATGTCATCCACATAAAGCACTAGGAACACTATAGAGCTCCCACTGACCTTCTTGTATACACAAGGGTTGGATTCATTTTTGATGAAGTCATAGCCCCGTATTACTTCATCAAAGCGAATGTTCCAACTTCGGGATGCTTATTTGAGGCCATGGATGGACTTCTGGAGACGACAGACCTTCTGTTCTTCTCCGGTGACTGTGAAACCCTCCGGTTGATCCATATAGATCTCTTCCTCAACGAAACCGTTGAGGAAGGCCGTTTTCACGTCCATTCTGCCATATCTCATAGTCATACCATGCTGCTATGGCGAGCAGGATCCGAATGGACTTAGCCATGGCTACTGGCGAGTAGGTATCCTCAAAATCGACCCCGGGTCGTTGAGTGTATCCCTTAGCTACAAGCCTAGCCTTAAGGTTGTGACTTCTCCATCAACGCCAAGTTTGCGCTTGTAAACCACTTTACAGCCAACTAGCTTAACACCTTTCGGTGGATCTACAAGTCTCCAGACTTTGTTCTCGCTCATGGAGTCCATTTGGTTTTCATGGCCTCAAGCCAATTTGCGGGAGTCGATGTCAGACATCGCTTCTCCATATGTCTTAGGATCGTTATCCAAAAGACCGGTCGCACTTAGAAAACCATATCTCACTGGAGGTCTGGACTCTCTAGTAGACCTACGGAGAACGGGAACGTCAGTGGTGACTGTGGGTGCTGACTGTATCGGAGCCGGCGGTTTAGGGACCGGGGCGGGATGTCCTGAGTATGTCCTTCTTGCCTAGCATATTGGACTTCTCGAGGTTGGTCAGCCCTTCGGGTGTCTATCCTGAATCCTCTGAGTGAGGGTTCCGCGGCTACCTCTGATGGCTAGATTCCATCACTTGATTCCTCAAGGATTAGCTCATCAGGTTGGACATCCTCTGGGAAGCCTTGTTCCAAGAATACTGCATTCCTTGAAATAAACACCTTTTGTTCCAAGGGGTCATAAAAGTAATAACCCGCAGTTTCTTCAAGGTATCCAACGAACCTGCATAAGCTAGACCTGGATTCTAGCTTATCTCCCACTAACCTCTTGACGTATGCGGGCTACCCCACACTTTCAAGTAGTTGTAGGATGCAGGCTTGCCGTGCCATATCTCATATGGCGTTTGGGTCAATACACTGGTAGGCGCCAAATTTAGCAACTTGGCCGCTGTTTCCAATGCATAGCCCCAAAAGGACAAGGGTAATTTGGTAAACTCATCATGGATCAAACCATGTCCAACAGGGTTCGACTCCTCCTTTCAGAGACACCATTCAATTGTGGTGTCCCAAGAGGTGTCCATTCAGATATTATACCATTTTCTTTTAGATAATTAAGGAACTCGGTACTAAGGTATTCACCGCCTCGGTCTGACCGTAGGACTTTAATTTTGCAGTTGGTTTGGTTCTCCACTTCAAGTCTGAATTCTTTAAACCTCTTAAGAACTTCAGACTTGTACCTCATTTGGTAAACATAACCATACCGTGAATGATCATTGGTGAAGGTTATGAAGTAGGAGAACCCACCTCAGGCCTGCGTCCTTAGTGGTCCACCAACATCTGTATGGACCAAGTCCAACAGACCTGTGGCAAGCCTGCTTTGTCCTACAAAGGGCTTCTTGGTCATTTTCCCTCTTAGACAAGACTCACAAGTTGGTAGCTCACTCAAGTCCCTGCCTCTAGGTTCCTTGAGTCTACCAATCTTTTTCATCCTATCTTGGATATGTGACCTAGCCTAGCGTACCATAGTCGTGCATTCCCATTATTATCTATTTTACGTTTGTGTTGAGCGTTAAGAACGAAGTTCGTTTGTTGCAAGATATAGAGCCCGTTATTTAATGTACCATGTAGATGAGCAATTCCACACCTCATCAAATAAAAGAAATTTTATTGATCATAAACTCATAACCACTATTGTCCAACAATGGAATGGAAATGATGTTTTTAATCATACTAGGTACAAAATAAACTTGCTCTAATTTTATGCTAATACTATCACTAACTACTAGAGTGGCAGATCCTACTGCTTCTGCCGAGATGGCCTTGCCATTCCCAAGTTTCAAGATCAAATCCCCGCTACTCTGTTTTCTGCTTCTTTTCAGCACCTGCAAATCATTGCAAATGTGAGCTCCACAGCCGGTATCTAATACCAAGAGGCAGAATTAGTGACCATATTAACCTCAATCAAAAATATACCTTGGTTAGAGAAGAGCTTGGGGCACTCTCTCTTCCAATGCCCTTTCTCACGGCAATTGATACATATGTCATATGCCTTTGACTGTTGCTTTAAGACAACCTTTCCCTTTCCTTTTGCCTTTCCCTTCTTTGCCAATGGGAACACTCTTAGTGTTCGTAGCTGCTTTGACGGCCTTTTCCTTCCCTTTCTTCCTTTTCCAACGTCCGACACCTTTGCCTTTCGTCTTGGAAGTTGAAGCACCTCCAAACAATACTAAAGGCGTGAACTTCTTAGTCGTTGCCTCGTATTGCACCAACATATTAATCAACTCATGAATGCCCTTCTCAAGTGCGTTCATGTTGTAGTTGACAATAAATTGGTCAAAGGAGGGTGGGAGTGACTGAAGGATTACATCTATGTACATTTCATTATCGAGACCTGCCTTTAGGTCCTCGAGCTTTTCCACCAGGGTAAGCATTTTAACCCCGTGCTTTTGTACAGAGGATGCTTCTATCATTTTGGTTCCAAAGAACGCCTTAGTCGCGACATACCTAGTATGCCGGTCCGGGACTGCATAGCAATCCTTAAGGCGAGCCATTATTGAAGGGACATCGTCTAGCCTTTCATACTGCTTTTGAATCTCATTCGTCATTGAAGCAAGTATGACGCTACGGACCTTCCGGTTCTTCCGGCGTAGATCCTTTCGGTAAGGTCCTAGGGAGAGGCTCGTCCATGACGTAGCCTTGGTTCTCATAATCCAGGACTATCCTGAGATTACGCAGCCAGTCGTTGTAATTGGTTCCATTGAATTTGTTTGTCTCAAGAATGGTTGAAAGTGGGTTCTTAGACATTTTTAAAATCTACATTTAAAACAGAGTTCGCAATCAGCAGAATATAAAAGACGGTGGTTTGATAAAAATTAAATGCATGGTCTTTAGTCATTTAATGCTCCCATTATTTATAGAAAACACGGTACTCTCAAACATGATTTTCGGGAAACCCTTTCCTAGTGGGCTTGGGATCCACTGCGATTTTTTTCCATACCCCGCTTTTACGATTCGCATGGAAAAAATCCTGTGGGAGGTATACCATACCATTCTCGTTCTACGAGATTCCCAAGACTATTGCCTCACCCTTTCACATGATCCCGAGGACTCCAAGCGAATCATGCTAATTAGGCGTTAGACCCGACCCAACCGACCGAGCCATAGACCTACTGTTACCCCCCACGACTCGTGAGATAGGTAATAGTAGTCTATTTTTCGTTCATGACACAGTGCAGCTTCTTTTAAGTACAATAACGTGCCACGACTCGTGAGACCACGCTATTAACCTAAATCAGCTTCCTCACTATGCCATGGATTGGAAGGCATGGACAAACTCCTAGAGTTCATGTCCATTTTGACTAGGGTCTAATATTTGGACATTGGTCCAACCAATGTGAGAGTAGTAAAGACCGAGATCTCATAATATAATACTACTACACATTCATCCATAATGCGTAATAAATAAATGCATCCATAGCAGTTATATGATAAATAAAAACACCATTCATCCATCATAATAACCACATGCAAAATTAAAGCCTAGCACGCCCCTGTTGGATGATCACAAGCCAGAATCCTATGCAATCCACTGAGCCCGCAGTGGATCTATGGTCAATCTAGGGTTGGTCCTATACTATTACATTAATAGTAACACAATCATCATTCTGATGGGCCTTGGTCTCTTTTTCTCTTTATTCACTTCATGGAAACGCCTTGGAACCTCTAGTTTGGGCTCTCCATGTGGACCTTCCTTCTTCTCCATCAATTACATAAAAGTAAAACCTCACTCCTATTCTACTCTCATTACATATTAAAAATAGAAAACCCAGCGAAAACCCGGGGGGAGTACATAAGGAGGGAGATAGAATGCCTTATTATTCCAAGACAACTAGAAAGAGAGAAGGAGAAAGCAGTAAAGAGGCACACAGGCCCAACATAAAATTAAACCATACATTCGGTCTAGGGCTCGTGATCATCCGTTTTGTATCCAACACACATTATTATATGATCCGATCACATAATAATAATATGCCAATAATACATGATGACCAATCATAATTATCCAAGATAAAACAATTAAATAAATGCGTAGCATGTGAAAATATGGCATAACCGTTGGTAATAATATTTTCTCGTTTTAGGAAAATCTTTCCTGTTTATTTTAAGTAAAATATTCCCAGGATTCCAAATCCAATATATTTTACTTCCCAAAATAAGGTCTTAGAAAATTAGGCAAAATTGAACAAAAAACGGTTTTTAGAATTAATTAAAAAATTAAAACTGAAAATAAATAAAAAAATAAAAAAATAGAAATAGGGTAAAAAACCCTAGCATCACCGGCAGTTGGCTGCCGCCACCGGCAGCAGCCTGCCGGCGTGCGCGCAGGCACTGTCTGACCGGGCTCTGATACCACTGAAAGATTGTGGATCATCCCAGGAAAATAACGCAAATGCGGAAGCTCGGTATAAATTAAAATACGAAAATTAAACATGCTTTAATAAAATTAAAGAAACTTATTCAAGGGGTGTACCCTTGAAGTTTCCCAGGCGTTCGGTGTATCTCATGAATTAAATAACATAAACAAATCATGGAGGTCATAGGATCTGAAAAATAAAAGGGACGAAAATAATAAATCGGAACCTACCGATTGTCGTTTTCGTCTTCTAACTGCTACTCACGTTGTTCCCCGATTTGCTCCAAGTCTCGCGTTTGAGACTCTCCAAATAGTAACACACAATCCACCCACGTATCTTGCACGTCGTGCTAGCGAACGAACAAGTAATATTTTGGAGAGGATGAATTAATAACACGTTATTCATTAACGGTATTAATTCTCCTTAGATCTAATGTTCCAAGAACAAAAGAATCAAGAAGTATTTTCTTGAGAGTGAGAGAGAGGGGGGCGGATGAGAGGGGAGAGAGAGAGAGAGCCGAATTGGTGTGTGTTGTGTGTGTGTTGGAATTTCATCACCTCACAAATAGTGAAAGACTAGGACTATATATAGAGGAGGAGTTTAATCCTCTTTAAACTCCAACTCTAAAGAGGTCTATTTTGACTAGGATTTTGACCTAGTCAAAGTCCTAGTCAAAGTAGTATTTGACCTAGTCAAATTAATCCTAGCCATTCATCTCTCCCTTTGAATCTCAACCATTAATTTAATTTAATGGAATATTTAAATCCTAATAAATATTCCAAAGGATAAATAAATAAATATAATAAATTATAAATATTTATTCTAGGCCTATTAAATTAATCCTCTAATAAATCTAATTTATTAGATTAATTCCTTTTATCAAATAATAGGAATTAATTCTCCAAGAAAATAAAGGACCTGATTAAATCCAATTTAATTATTCCTTTTCTCCAATATTTAATTCTAAATTAAATACTTGATGTTTGTGGATTGTGTGTGACTCTTTAGGTTCACCTTTCAGCTAGACTTGGTCGGATTCCTAGAATCCGTTCGTTACCATGGGTGGCCATTTAGCAACGGTCCATGGCACTAGAGACTAGCTGAAATTTCGGGGATGAACATTTAGGCTCTAACAGTACACTTGTCCTTCTGTCTACGGTCTCACCACTTAGGGTCTAGGGCACGAAAAATGCAGGTACCCATTTTGGACCTAAGTGTCGGTTTGTCCTTACTAAACGCCGCAAGGGAAACCTTTCCTTCTGTTCAGTTACTGTGGCCACAGATTTTAGGGACAAGACACAGAGCATACGTGAGACTCAACTGTCAATGCCTTTTGACAGGAGACAGACCCTTTCTTGGAAACTACTGTCACTCTGTACACCAGAGATGCACTAGACATAGCTTATGACTACTCATGTGCTTCTTGGCAATCTCTCACCATATCTAAGATACAGACCTGATATATAGGTAAACTCAGCAGTTCCTCAAGGCAAAGGACTTGGCCTGTACCGTTGGAACCAGGAATACACGTCATACCTTGCTGACCCTACTCAAGGTCCTCCGTAAGACGATTCCAGCGAGTCACCTCAATCAGCTGCTCCCTAGCAGGCTAACCCACTAACACTGCTTAGACGACCTTCGTCACCCGTCGATGAAATACGACAGCAGATGCTTAGTGCAAGTCTCAAGGGGAATCTCGGTACCCATTTTCGAGATTCCTTGACTTGGAGATTTTCGGACTGATTCGGCGGGACTAATTTCATGGACCTACCTCCAAGCGTATCCCAGTCCCCAAAATAGGTTTTCAGTCCGTGGGCTTTGTTTGCGTAATGAACAGATAGATATAAAGCAGTAAAGTGAACGCAAACAAAGTAATGCCAAAATGAATTTCACTTCTTTATTCATTAATAGTTTATCAAAGCACTGAAATTGTATAGACATAGGTTACATTTTGCCCGCCAAGATTGGCTATATGGTCACCTATTCTAACATTTTCATCTAGCAAGGAAAATATGTGTTTCTTCCAGTGTGGTATGGATCACCTTTGGAGAGTTCATACGTTTGAACTTGATGGACATTCCGATGAAGGAATAAATCAAGTAGCCACGCACCCGTGAAAACTACAAAGGTAATGATTAACTATGCTTTCGTAGCTTTCTATTTCATCTATGCACTATGTACAATGTGCGCTTTATGTTGATACATCCTACATCGAACTCCCGGTTGAGCACCCAAGGGTACACCCCTTGCGATTATGTTTATTTAGTTGTTTAAATTTACGTATGTTTCACGCTTCTCGCTTTTGTTCGCACTCCCGGACGGATCCGCTTGTCCTTCACTATAAGCATAAACTTGGCATTGATGGAGAAGTTACGACCTTCAAAGTAAGGCTAGTGGGAAAAGGATACACTCAACGACTTGGGGTCGACTTAGAGGATACCTATTCGCCAGTAGCCATGTTTAAGTCCATTCGTATCTTGTTTGCCACAGCAGCAAGGTATGACTATGAATATGGCAGATGGACGGGAAAATGGCATTTCTCAACGGCTTCATTGAGGAAGAGATCTACATGGATCAGCTGGAGGGATTCACGGTTTTTGGAGAAGAGCAGAAGGTCTGCCGTCTCCAAAAGTCCATCTATGGCCTCAAACAAGCGTCCCGTAGTTGGAACATTCGCTTTGATGAAGTCATACAAGGATATGATTTATCAAAAATGAATCCGACCCTTGTGTATACAAGAAGGTCAGTGGGAGCTCTATAGTGTTCCTAGTGCTTTATGTGGACGACATTCTACTGATAGGGAATGCTGTTAGAATGTTAAGTAACACAAAGCATGGTTATCCATGCAATTTTCCATGAAGAATTTGCGTTAAGCCTCCTACATTCTAGGCATCCAGATCGTCAGGGACAGATCTAAGAGAATGTTAGGATTAACTCAAAACTCGTATGTGGAAAAAGTCCTGAAAAGATTTCACATGGATAGCTCCAAATGAGGTTTCCTTACCATGAGGCATGGGATCAAGCTATCCAAGAAACAGTCTCCCAAGAATGATGAGAAACTTGAAAGAATGAAGAGCATTCCCTATGCTTCTGTCATAGGCAGCATGCAATATGTCGTCCACTGCATGAGGCCTGACGTTTACGCCTTCAGTGTAACTAGTAGATATCAGTCTCGTGCAGGCGAGGCACATTGGAATGCGGTCAAGAACATCCTTAAGTACTTGAGGAGGACTAACAAAATGTTCTTGGTCTACAGCAATGGAGAGTTAATCCTGGAAGGCTTTAGTGATGCTAGCTTCCAGACGATACCAAGTCTCAGTCGGGTTATGTATTCAATCTCAACGGTGGTGTGGTGGCATGGAAAAGTTCCAAGCAAGAAACCACAACTGATTCCACCACTGAGGCCGAATACATAGCAGCTTCAGAAACTGTCAAATGAGCGGTTTGGATGAGAAACTACATCCAAAAGTCAGGTATGGTGCCTAGCATTGCCGAGCCCGTGGTTATCTTCTGTGATAACAACGGAGCGATATCGCAAGCAAAGGAACCGAGATCCCATCACCGATCCAAGCACATTCTTAGAAGCTACCACCTTTTGAGGGAAATGGTAGGAAGAGGTGACGTCCAGATGGACCGAATCAGCTCAGCAGACAACACCGCAGATCCGTTGACAAAGCTTATGTCACAAACTGCTCATATGTAGCATCTTGAGAAGATGGGGATTAGGCATATGAGTGATTGGCTTTAGGTCAAGTGGGAGATTGTGAGAATAGGTGACTGTGAAACCAATCTGATTGAGCTAATGTAACCTTTGTCTGAATAATTTCAAAGTTGTAATAAATTGTAATGAATAAGAAAGTGATATTCATTTGGTTCAATACTTTGTTTATATTCACTTACTGCTTTACATTAACTGTTCATTGCACAAGCAAAGGCCACAGACCGAAAACACATTCTGGGAGACTGGAACTACACATTGGATGGTGGTTCATGAAATCAGTTTCACCAGATCGGTCTGAAATACTCCAAGTCAAGGAATCTCGAGATAGGGTATCGAGAATCCATGTGAGACTTACACTAAGCGTTTGCAGTCGCTTTTCATCGTCAAGTGACGAGGCTCGTCCATGAAATGTTAGTGGGTCAGCCAGCTAGGTGGCTGCTGATTGAGGTAACTTGTGGGAACCGTCATATAGAAGACCTTGAGTAGGGTCAGTCAGGTATGACTTGTATTCCCGGTTCCAACAGTACGAATTGATTCTTGGACTTGAAGGATTAGTGAGATTACCTACACACCGTGCCTGTATCTTAGGTATGGCGAAAGGCTGCTAAGTCGAGTAACTCCGTAGTCATAAGCCCTATCTAGTGCAGTCAAGATTTGTAGCGTGACAGTAGATTCTAAGAGAGGATCCATCTCCTGTCAGAAGGCTGACGGTAATATCTCACTTTACTCTGAGACTCGTCCTTGATAAATCTGTGGCCACAGTAACTGAACAAATGGATAGGACCCCTGTGAGGTTTAGTATGGAGGAGGCAAGGCTTAGGTTAAGAATGGGTACCTACAATTCCATGCCCTAGACTCTAAGTAGTGAGAATGTAGGTGGAAGGATAAACATACTAAAGATCCTAAATGTTCATACCATAAACATTCACCTAGTCTCTAGTGCCATGGACCGTTGCTAGACGGCCACCCATGGTGACCGACGAATTCCTGTCATAAGATGGTTGGGAATTCGACCAAGTCTAGCTGAGGGTGAACCTAAAGAGTCACACATAATCCGCACGCATCAAAGGTATTTAATTTGGAATTAATTTATAGAGGTTGAACGATTAAATTAGATTTAATCGGTTCCCTTTTCTTTCTTGGGATGTTGATTCCTTTAATTGGATTAAGAGGAATTAACTAATAAATAAATTAGGTTTATTGGAATAAATTAAGTGGGCTTGAAATAAATATTATTATTTATTTTATTTATTTAAAGGCCCCATGGATTATTTAAATAGGATTTAAATATTCCATAATTAAATGGATGGATGAGATTAAAGAGGAAAGATCAATGGCATAGATTGATTTGACTAATCTAAGCGTAGTTTGAGTAGGACTTTGACTAGGTCAAAATCCTAGTCAAACCAAGCTTCTAAAGTTGGAGTTTGAAGAGGAATAGGATTCCCCTTCTATAAATACTCCTAGGTCAAGACTTTAGAAAGATGATGATGATGAAGAAACACACATACACACACACTACTCGGCTCTCTCTTTACTCCTCCACCACCTCTTTCCCAAGAAAAGATTTTGGTTCTTTGTTCATACAAGTGAACCTTAAGGAGGATTGATCGCGTTAATTCATAACGTTTGGTCGATCCGTCCTCTCTAAATACATACACTTGATTTTTCGCTAGCACGAGGATCAGGATACGCAGGCGGATTGCGTATGCGATTTAGAGGGTCTCTCGTTCGAGATCTTGGTGCAAAACGGGGAACGACGCGAGTAGCGTTTTGAAGACAAAACTACAACGGGGTAGGTTCTTCTGTTTGGAGTCTTCGACATTTAGACCCTGTGGCCTCCATGATTTTCATGTTTTATTTAGTCATGAGATACACCAAATGCCCGGAAGGTTCAAGGGCACACCCCTTGAACGTGTTGTTTACATTTATGTATGAGCAGGTTTTAAATTCACAATTTATTTTATATTGCGCTTCCGCATTCGCGCTCCTCCCGGGATGATCCACACGCCTTCCCTAGGCTTTTAGGGTACGAGCCCAAGTCTAGTTGGGGGTGAACCTAAAGGGTCAGACACAAATCACTGAGGAGGTGAAGGAATTGACTTGGGGTTAATCTCAGAAGGTGATAAATAATTGGATTATTTATGTGATAGTCCATCGGGTTGGACGAGCCGATACTGTATCGGGCCCTTCATTAATTAACAGATGAGATTTATTAATTAAGTAGAGATTAAGGGATTTGATCATCTAATTGTATTAAAAGATCCATGGGCATTATTTGATTGGACCTTGAATTAAATTAGATTCAATTCTTGGGCTTTTTGTAATTGGATTATAATAAAACCCGATCCATGAAATCTTGGCCCAAGAGAGATATTAATTCCAGATTTAGAATCAAGAAAAGTTGGACTTCTCCCAAAATGGATGGCCTTGATTGATGTAGTTGACTTGTTCTTTTTGCAAACGAACAAATCAATTCCAATCAAGCCTCCTTTACTTGGTATGATTTAATCATACCTTGTAAAGTGGAAGGCTTGATTAACGATTAATGGGGATTAATTGGAATGTATCTAGACACATTTCAATAATCATATTAATGATGTATATATATGAATATATACAATCATCAACTAGAGGATTAATCATTATTCATCTTTTCTAGGAAAAAGAAGAGAACTCTCATATCTCTCTCTGTCTCATTTTCGGCCCCTCTCTTGCTCTCCATCCCTCACATTTTGTTGCTTTGATATATGATCAATTGAAGACAAAGCTAGATTAAGAAGGATACACTAATACGATAGTGTAATCCTTGTCTTGATCTCATCTTCTTAGCTTAGTTTTTCTCTAGCAAGAAAAACGTGACTTCTCCCGGCGTGATGTGGACTAAGTTAGAGGATGCATACGTTTGAATCTTGGTGAACGTTTGTCATCCATTCGAGAGGGAACAACGCTAGTAGCGGTGCATAGAAGATAACTACAAAGGTAACCCCGGTTTATTTATATGTAGTTCTCGTTATGATTGTCTATGTGCCCTATATGATATACTTGCTTTACGTTATCATATTCTACATCAAACGCTCAGTTGAGCACCCAAGGGAACACCCCTTGCAACGTTTTATTATGATATGCGTTTTAAATACCATTAATTCTGCATCTCTCGCTTCCGCTCGCGCTCCCGGGCGGATCCGTTTGTCCTTAAAGTGGTATCAGAGCCCAGTTCGATATAAAGGGCCATAAATATATGTGCTTTACATGTGCAATTTGTTTTTACGGCTTTATTTAGCATGCTTATTGTGAAAATGTATGAATTAATGCACTTGTTTAAATGTTTAAGTTTGATGGACATCATGCATGTATTTTGTAAATTGAGTTTTGAATTACATATCTCATTTTCAGTCTTTAAATATGCAAAAACAGGAAATAAAAAAGGTTTTGATGGATGGAAGAGACAGTGGTTGGCTGCCGCCCCTACTGGCCAGTCACTTGCCAGTCGGCGCACAGCCGGGCACGCGCGGCCAGTAGCTTGCGCGCTACTTGATGGTTCGAGCCTGAAATCAAGTTAAAATATTAGGCTATGATGGACTTCGGTCAAATGGTTTTATCTGTCCAAGCCTTGCATCCATAGCAATGAGATGAGGAAGCTACCGCTACCCAAATGTGATCTCACGAGTCGTGGCACATTTAAAATAAAGAAAAGCTACATTATTGCTATGAACAAAGGATACGCTCGTTGTTTCCCTGTCTCATGAGTCATAGGGGGGACAGTTGAGGTATTATTTGGTTTATGGGTCGGGCCAACACTGAATAGCATGATTCGCTTGGAGTCCTCGGGATCATGTGACGAGGTGAGAAAGGTATTAGATACCTCCCACAAGGCTTTTTCCATGTGAATCGTAAAGCGAGGCATGGCAAATTACGCTTGTGGATCTCAAGCTCACTAGGAAAAGGTTTTCCAAAATCCCACTTGAGAGTGGTGGGCTTTTGTACAAATAGTAGGAGGGGTTAACGACTAGAGACCAAGTCTTAACTTGAACACATTGCTAAGAATAATCTACTTATATTATGCTTTACATTTTGAATGTAGAAATGTCTAAGAATGCACTTACCAACATTCTTGAGATTAATATATTCGATGGAACCAATTACAATGATTGAATGCGAAATTTGAGGATTGTCCTCGATTTGGAGAATCAGGCTTATATCATGGATAAGCCATTTCCGCAGACCTTGCCGAAAAGGTCCTCACTAGAAGAACGTTTGACGTTAGAGGAATGGCTAGAGAACAACCGCAAAGTCCGCAGTGTCATACTTGCTTCCATGACTAATGAGATACAAAAGCAGTATGACAGGCTGGACGATGTCTTTTCGATAATGCTCTCAATGAAACAAGTTTATGCGGTTCCGGACCAGCATATTAGATATGCAGAGATGGAGGCATTATTCAGAAGAAAAATGTCTGAAGGATTGTCTGTACAAGAGCATGGGGTTAAGATGCTATCCCTTGTGGAGAAGCTTAAAGACCTCAAGGCTGATCTTGAAAAAGAGACGTACATTGACATGACCCTGAAGGACAAGCGGATCCGCCCGGGAGCGCGAGCGGAAGCGAGAAAGCGAGAAAAGTGCGTAAATTTAAATCAAATTCAAAATAGGCGAATCCCAATGGGTGTACCCTTGGGTGCTCAACCGGGCGTTCGATGTAGGATGTGTAAATATTGAAAACATATATTTAAACACATAGGGCATAGATATATAAATGAAATCAATCAAAGCGTAATAAACCGTTACCTTTGATTACTTAGCGTATGCTCCCGGCTACTTGCGTTGTTCCTTCTCCGGAATCCTCACAAAATCGAAACTTATGGATTCTCCGAAGGTGATCCACACCACACCAGAAGAAACACACGTTCTTCTTGCTAGAAAAGAACGGGTTTAGGAAGGAATCGGTTTAAGAGAAGAACACTATGAATTACTGTTCTCTTAAACTTACTTTGTTCTTCTTCTTGATTCAAAATCAAGTGAAGAACACAAGTGTAAGAGAGGGAGAGAGCACGAAAATTGAGAGAGAGGAGAGGATTTTTGTCTTCTCTTTTTCCTAGAAAAAGATGAATAATGAATCACTTATGCTTGGTGTTGTATATTCTAATATATATACATAATTAATGTGATTATTGGAATGTGTCTAGGTTCATCCAAGGATGTCTAGATTCATTCCAATCAATCACCATCAATTCTTCAATCAAGCCTACCAAAATTTATGGTATGATCAAATCATACCAAAAGGGAAGAGCTTGATTGGAGTTGATTTGTCTCTTTCCAAAAGAGACAAGTCAACATACCACCTAGCATGCAACATAGCTAATTTTGCTTCCTCCAAGGGAGCATGTCGGCCATGTTTAATTAAGGGAAGAAGTCCAACTTCTTCCTATTCCAAATTAGGAATTATTTCTCCTCTCGTGTATAATTTAACGGACCGGATTTTATCGTAATCCAATTACGACGAACCCAATATTAAATCCAATTTAATGTCCACTTAAATT
Organism: Sesamum alatum; assembly: GCA_034509735.1. Taxonomy (NCBI): domain Eukaryota; kingdom Viridiplantae; phylum Streptophyta; class Magnoliopsida; order Lamiales; family Pedaliaceae; genus Sesamum; species Sesamum alatum. The sequence goes on from JACGWO010000006.1 coordinate 14,453,671, forward strand.
ATTCCCGTTGATCTTTTAATCCAATTAAAAGATCCAACGTCTCAACATCTCAACTTTCCATATTTAATCGAAAATCCAATTTACCGATTAAATGAAAGCTCGATACAATATCGGCCCGTCCATCTAATAGACTTTCCCTTAAGTAATCCAATTACTTATTTTATCCTTCGAGATTGACTCCAAGTCGATCTCTCAACCTCCTCGGTGATTTGTGTGTGACCCTTTAGGTTCACCCTCAGCTAGACTTGGGCCCGTGTCCCACAAGGGCCCGTTACCATGGTGGCCGTCTAGCAACGGTCCATGGCACTAGAGACTAGGTGAATTGGCGTGAACATTTAGGCGCCGATTCCGTACGGGTACGATCCTTCCGTCTACTGTCTCCCGGCCTTAGTCTAGAGTATGGAATTGGGTGTCGATTCCCATCCTCGATTAGGCATCTATGCTTAATACTCGAGACCACGTATGCTTCATTGCGTCGACACAGGAAGCCATTCCCTGTTCGACCAACCACTGTGGCCACAGCTTCAAACAGCATGAACGTGTCTCCGAGTGCATAGGAGATACCTCTGTCACATACTGACAGGGGACGGATCCTCTTCTTGGAATCCACCGTCCTCGCTACACATTCCAACTGCACTGGACAAGGCTTATGATAATCATCTAAGAGAATGATTACCTCTCGTCAGATCCAAGATACAGCCGTCCTGTGCACGCGACTGCCATGATTCCTCAAGTCTGAGGATTACTCCCGTACTATTGGAACCGGGGAAAACCAATCATACCGACCAAGCCTCCAAGGCTTCCATATGATGATCCCCGCGAGTCAGTCCAGTCGGCTCGACCCCAGTCGACCAACCCATCAAGATTGTGTAGGCGTCCCACGCCTGTCGCCGATGAAACACGGCACTCATCCAATGAACACGACTCTTGATGCAAGTCTCAATAGGACTCTCGATGCCCTGTCTCGAGGTCCTCGACTTGGAATGTTTCAGACCCAACTCTTAATCAGTTGGTTTCATGACCACCATCCAATGCGTGGCCCAACTGCATGAGTTGTTATCCATGGTCTGTGGGCTTTGTTGCGATATAAGTTAAACACCGTTTTAACAAATGTAAGATGAGCGCAACAAAGAAGGTACCATCGGTGACGAACACTCATCTTATTCATCACATAATAATATTACATTCACATCAAGTTGTCGGATAGGTTACAAATTGCCAAACCTATTGGCTTTTTGGTCACCTATTCCAACAATCTCCCACTTGACCTAAAACCAATCATCTATTGACCTCGAACCTCTTATTCAGATGGTGAGTATGGGCAACTTGCGACATGGGCTTAGCAAGTGAATCTGCTATATTTTCTGGGGAGCTGACTCGGTCCAACCGAACGTCACTCCTGCTATCCATCTCTCTAAGAGATGGTAGCGTCTAAGAATATGCTTGGATCGTGATGAGATCTCGGTTCCTTTGCTAGCGCTATCGCCCCGTTGTTATCATAAAAGATAATTACAGGCTTAGCAATGCTAGGTACTACATCCAACCCTTGGATGTAGCTCATCAACCAATCCACTCCTTAGCAGCTTCCAAAGCCGATATGTATTCAAAACTCTATGGTAGTCCGCCGTGGTAGCCTGCTTGGAACCCTTCCAAGTAACCACACCAGCAGTTAGTCTAAATACAAAACCAAACTGAGACTTGGCATCATCGTCATCCGACTGGAAGCTATTGTCGCTATAGCCTTCCAGTATCAACTCTCCACCGCCGTAGATCAAGAACATGATCTTAGTCCTTTTTCAGGTACTGAAGGATAGTCTTGACTACACTCCAGTGTGCCTCCCGGCAAACAACTGATATCGGCTAGTTACGCTCAAATCGAAAGCCACATCAGGTCTAGTGCACTGAACAGCATACTGTATGCTGCCTACGGCTGAAGCATAGGGGATGTCCAACATCCTTTTAAGCTCCTCATCAGTCTTAGGAGACTGCTTCTTGGATAACTTAATTCCATACCTCATAGGAAGGAATGCTCGTTTTGAGTTCTCCATCTTGAATCTCTTCAAGACTTTCTCAATATACAAGGACTGGGCCATTCCTAACATCCTTCTAGATCTATCCCTGTAGATCTTGATGCCAAGGATGTAGGATGCCTCGCCCATATCCTTCATGGAGAATTGCGTTGACAACCAAGCTTTAGTGGTCCCCAACATCTTAGCGTCATTCCCAATGAGCAAGATATCATCCACGTAAAGCACCAGAAAACGCAACTGAGCTCCCACTGATCTTCTTGTATACACAAGGATCGGACTTGTTCTTGGTGAAATCATATCCCCGTATGACTTCATCAAAACGTATGTTCCAGCTTCGGGAAGCTTGTTTGAGGCCATAGATGGACCTTTGGAGACGGCAGACCTTCTGCTCTTCTCCAACAGTGTGAAACCTTCCGGCTGATCCATATAGATCTCTTCCTCTACGAAACCGTTGAGGAAGGCCGTTTTCACGTCCATCTGCCATATTTCATAGTCATACCATGCTGCTACAGCAAGCAGTATCCGAATGGACTTGGCCATTGCTACGGACGAGTAGGTTTCCTCAAAATCGACCCCGGGTCGTTGAGTGTAACCTTTCGCCACAAGCCTGGCTTTGAAGGATGTAACCTCCCGGTCAGCTCCAAGCTTACGTTTGTAGACCCATTTACACCCTACGGGTTTAATCCCTTTGGGTGGATCTACTAGGGTCCAAACCTTGTTTGTACCCATCGAGTCCATCTCGGATTTCATGGCCTCAAGCCACTTGTCCGAATCGATGTCCGACATCGCTTCTCCGTATGTCTTTGGATCATTATCCAACTGACCGGTCAGGCCTAGAAATCCATACCTATCAGGTGCATGGGATACTCTGGCCGACCTACGGAGGATTGGAACAATATCAGTGGGAACTACTGGCTCAGATGTCACTGCCGCCTCATGGGGTACCTCACTTGATTCCTCAAGGAGTACCTCATCGCGTCGACTATCCGATGGGAAACCTTTTTCCAAGAACACTGCGTTTCGCGAGACAAAAACCTTTTGCTCAGAGGGATCACAGAAATAATACCCCGCAGTTTCTTTCGGATAGCCGATGAACCTGCATAAACTAGTCCTCGAGTCCAGTTTATCTCCCACTAATCTCTTGACATATGCGGGGCAACCCCACACTTTCAAGTATTTGTAGGAGGCAGGCTTGCCATGCCATATCTCATATGGCGTCTGGGATACCTTTTTAGATGGCGCCAAGTTCAAAACTTTGGCCGCCGTCTCAAGAGCGTATCCCCAGAAGGAAAGGGGTAGTTCGGTAAAACTCATCATGGATCGGACCATGTCCAACAAGGTCCGATTCCTCCTTTCAGACACACCATTAAGCTGCGGTGTTCCAGGAGGGGTCTACTGAGAGAGAATCCCATTCTCTTTTAGATAATCAGTAAACTCACCACTCAAATACTCTCCACCTCGGTCCGACCGAAGGGCTTTGATCTTTCGACCGGTTTGGTTCTCTACTTCAAGTCTGTATTCCTTAAACCATCCAAAGGCTTCAGACTTGTACCTCATCAGGTAAACATAACCATACCGTGAGTGATCATCGGAAAAGGTTATGAAGTACGAGTAATAACCTCTAGCCTGAGTATTTAGTGGACTACAGAAATCTGTATGGATCAAATCCAACAGACCACTGGCTAGTGTACTTTGTCCAACAAAGGGTTTCTTGGTCATCTTTCCCTTTAGACAGGATTCGCAGGTCGGTAGGTTGTCCAAATCGTCAATTTCTAGACTCTTTGAGTCCACCAATCTTCTTATCCTATCTTTAGAGATATGACCTAACCTCGTATGCCATATCTGTGCGTTATTGTCATCATCACGTTTTCGTTTGTGTTCTGCAGTCATAATCAAATTAGACTGTTGAAGTATGTACAGACCGTTGACCAATATACCAAGCAAATGAGAAATACCATCTTTGATAATGAAAAAACCGTTTTTATTGATGGTAAATTCATATCCCTCCTTATCAAGGACCGGGATGGAAACAATGTTTTTAATCATGCTAGGTACATAGAAACAGTCGTTCAGTACAATTCTAACATGACCACTAATGGCTAACTCTAGTGATCCTACGGCCTCCGCAGCAACGGCCTTGCCATCGCCTAGCCTCAGGATCATCTCATCCTTGGTTAGCCTTCTGCTTCTTTGCAGTGCCTGCAAATCATTGCAGATGTGAGCACCACACCTGGTATCCAATACCCATGAAGCAGAATTAGTAATCATATTAACTTCAACCACAAACACACCTGGGTTGGAGAGGAGTTGTGGGCACTCCCTCTTCCAATGCCCTTTCCCTTGGCAATGCATGCAGACATCATTTCCCTACACCGCTGAGAACCATGGACCTTCCCTTTCCCTTTGCTCGGTCCAACCGAAGCAACAGGGACGCCCGGAGTGCGAGTAGGGGCCACAACCGTCTTCCCTTTGCCCTTCTTCCTCTTCCAGCGTCCGGCCCTCTTGCCATTCGCCTTGGAGGTCGAAGCCTCTCCTATCAATACCGCCGGCGCCGACTTGTGGGTCGTTGCCTCGTATTGGACCAGCATGTTGATCAACTCATGAATAGACTTCTCAAGTCCGTTCATGTTGTAGTTTACAACAAACGGGTCATAGGATGGAGGAAGCGACTGGAGGATCACGTCAATGTACATGTCATTATTAAGCCCAGCTTTAAGGTCCTCGAGTTTTTCCACTAGGGAGAGCATCTTGACCCCATGACTTTGTACAGACACTCCTTCAGCAAGCTTGGTGCCAAAGAATGCTTTTGTGGCGGCATATCTAATATGCCTATCCGGAACCGCATAAACCTCGTTCATGCGGAGCATTATGGTGGAGACGTTGTCCAGCCTCTCATACTGTTTCTGGATGTCGTTAGACATCGAAGCCAGTACGATACTGCGTACTTTCCGATTGTCCTCATGCCACTTCTCGAACGTTAAACGTTCTTCAGGCGTGGACCCCTCCGGTAAGTCGCTCGGTGGCGGCTCGTCCAAGATGTAGCCTTGGTTCTCGAAACCGAGGACAATCCTCAGGTTTCTCAGCCAGTCCGAGTAGTTCGTTCCATTGAATTTGTTAGTCTCAAGAATCATGGTTAACGGGTTCTTAGACATATCTACATTAATGAAAATGTAAAGCAGAAATTAGCAGATGATGGTAATATTATTGTTCAAGTTGAACAATTGGTCTTTTAGTCTTCTCGGTGATTTGTGTGTGACCCTTTAGGTTCACCCTCAGCTAGACTTGGGCCGTGTCCCACAAGGGCCCGTTACCATGGTGTTAGAATAGGTGACCAGAAAGCTAATAGGTTTGGCGATTTGTAACCTATTATACAACTCGATGTGAATGTAATATTATTATGTGATGAATAAGATGAGTGTTCGTCACCAATGGTACTTTCTTTGTTGCGCTCATCTTACATTTGTTAAAACGGTGTTTAACTTATATCGCAACAAAGCCCACAGACCATGGATAACAACTCGTGCAGTTGGGCCACGCATTGGATGGTGGTCATGAAACCAACTGAATAAGAGTTGGGTTTGAAACGTTCCAAGTCGAGGACGTCGAGACAGGGCATCGAGAGTCCTATTGAGACTTGCGTCAAGAGTCGTGTTCATTGGATGAGTGTCGTGTTTCATCGGCGACAGGCGTGGGAGGCCTACACGATCTTGATGGGTTGGTCGACTGGGGTCGAGCCGACTGGACTGACTCGCGGGGATCATCATATGGAAACCTTGGAGGCTTTGTCGGTATGATCGGTTTTTCCCAGTTCCGATAGTACGGGAGTAATCATCAGACTTGAGGGATCATGGCAGTCGCGTGCACATGACGGCTGTATCTTGGACCTGGCGAGAGGTAATCATTCTGTAAGATGATTATCATAAGCCTTGTCCAGTGCAGTCGGAATGTGTAGCGAGGACGGTGGATTCCAAGAAGAGGATCCGTCCCCTGTCAGTATGTGACAGAGGTATCTCCTATGCGCTCGGAGACACGTTCATGTTGTTTAAAGCTGTGGCCACAGTGGTTGGTCGAACAGGGAATGGTTTCCTGTGTCGACGCAATGAAGCATACGTGGTCTCGAGTATTAAGCATAGATGCCTAGTCAAGGATGGGAACCGACGCCCAATTCCATACCCCAGACTAAGGCCGGGAGACGGTAGACGGAAGGATCGTACCCTTACGGAATCGGCGCCTAAATGTTCACGCCAATTCACCTAGTCTCTAGTGCCATGGACCGTTGCTAGACGGCCACCCATGGTAACGGGCCCTTGTGGGACACGGGCCCAAGTCTAGCTGAGGGTGAACCTAAAGGGTCACACACAAATCACCGAGGAGGTTGAGAGATTGACTCGGAGTCAATCTCGAAGGATAGACGGGCCGATATTGTACCGGGCTTCCGTTTAATCGGTAAATTAGATTTTCGATTAAATATGGAAAGTTGAGACATTGAGACGTTGGATCTTTTAATTGGATTAAAAGATCAACGGGAATAATTTAAATGGACATTAAATTGGATTTAATGTTGGGTTTGTCGTAATTGGATTACGATAAAATTCGGTCCGTTAAATTATACCTGAGAGGAGAAATAATTCCTATTTTGGAATAGGAAGAAGTTGGACTTCTTCCCTTAATTAAACATGGCCGACATGCTCCCTTGGAGGAAGCAAAATCAGCCATGTTTCATGCTAGGTGGTATGTTGACTTATCTCTTTTGGAAAGAGACAAATCAACTCCAATCAAGCTCTTCCCTTTTTGGTATGATTTGATTATACCATAAATTTTGGTAGGCTTGATTGAAGAATTGATGGTGATTAATTGGAATGAATCTAGACATCCTTGGATGAACCTAGACACATTTCAATAATCACATTAATTATGTATATATATTAGAATATACAACACCAAGCATGTGCGATTCATTATTCATCTTTTTCTAGGAAAAAGAGAAGAAAAAAAATCCTCTCCTCTCTCTCAAACTCTCGGCCTCTCTGCCTCTCTTACACTTGTGTTCTTCAGTTGATTTTGAATCAAGAAGAAGAACAAAGTAAGTTTAAGAGAGCACTAATTCATAGTGTTCTTCTCTTAAATCGATTCCTTCTTAAACCCATTTTTTTCTAGCAAGAAGAACGTGTGTTTCTTCCGGTGTGGTGTGGATCACCTTTGGAGAATGCATACGTTTGGATTTCGTGAGCATTCTGGAGAAGGAACAACGCTAGTAGTCGGGAGCATACGCTAAACAATCAAAGGTAACGGTTTTATTACGCTTTGATTGATTTAATATACATCTATGCCCTATGTGTTTAAATATATATTTCTAATATTTACACATCCTACATCGAACGCCCGTTTGAGCACCCAAGGGTACACCCCTTGGTATTCGTTTATTTAAATTAGATTTAAATTTATGCACTTTTCACGCTTTCTCGCTTCCGCTCGCGCTCCCAGGCGGATCCGCTTGTCCTTCACATGGGTGCCCGTCTAGCAACGGTCCATGGCACTAGAGACTAGGTGAATGTTGGCGTGAACATTTAAGCGCCGATTCCGTACGGGTATGGTCCTTCCGTCTACCATCTCCCGGTCTTAGTCTAGGGTATGGAATTGGGCGTCGGTTTGCATCCTTGACTAGGCATCTATGCTTAAAACTCGAGACTACATATGTTTCATTGTGTCGACACAGGAAACCATTCCATGTTCGACCAACCACTGTGGCCACAACTTTAAACAGCATGAACGTGTCTCTGAGTGGATAGGAGATACCTCTATCACATACTGACAGGGGACGGATCCTTTTCTTGGAATCCACCGTCCTCCCTACACATTCTGACGGCACTGGACAAGGCTTATAATGATCATCTTACAGAATGATCACCTCTCACAAGATCCAAGATACAACCGTCCTGTGCACGCGACTGCCATGATTCCTCAAGTCTGAGGACTACTCCCGTACTATCGGAATCGGGGAAATCCAATCATACCGACCAAGCTTTCAAGACTTCCATATGATGATCCCCGCGAGTCAGTCCAGTTGGCTCGACCCCAGTCGAGCAACCCATCAAGATCGTGTAGGCGTCCCACGCCTATCGCCGATGAAACACGGCACTCATCCAATGAACACGACTCTTGCTGCAAGTCTCAATAAGACTCTCGATGCCCTGTCTTGAGGTCCTCGACTTGGAACGTTTCAGACCCAACTCTTAATCAGTTGGTTTCATGACCACCATTCAATGCGTGGCCCAACTGTATGAGTTGTTAACCGTGGTCTGTGGGCTTTGTTGCAATATAAGTAAAACCCCGTTTTAACATATGTAAAATGAGCGCAACAAAGTAGGTACCATTGGTGATGAATACTCATTTTATTCATCACATAATATTACATTTACATCAAGTTGTCAAATAGGTTACAAATCGCCAAACCTATTGGCTTTCTGGTCACCTATTCTAACAATCTCCCACTTGACCTAAAGCCAATCACCCATCGACCTCAAACACATCTTATCTAGATGCTGAGTATGGGCAACTTGCGACACGAGGTTAGTATGTGGATCTGCTATGTTTTCTGCGGAGCTGACTCGGTCCATCAAAACGTCACCGCTGCTAACCATCTCTCTAACCAGATGGTAGCGTCTAAGAATATGCTTGGATCGTGATGAGATCTCGGTTCCTTTGCTAGCGTTATCGCCCCGTTGTTATTATAAAAGATAATTACAGGCTTAGCAATGTTAGGTACTACATCCAACCCTTGGATGTAGCTTATCAACCAAACCACTCCTTAGCAGCTTCCAAAGCCATGGTAGCCTGCTTGGAACCCTTTCAAGTAACCACGCCACCATTTAGCCTGAACACATAACCAGACTGAGACTTGGCATCATCGTCATCCGACTGGAAGCTAGCGTTGCTATAGCCTTCCAGTATTAACTCTCCACCGCCGTAGATCAAGAACATGTCCTTAGTCCTTTTCAGGTACTTCAGGATAGTCTTGACCGCACTCCAGTGTGCCTCCCCAGCACACGACTAATATCGGCTAGTTACGCTCAAAGCGAAAGCCACATCAGGTCTAGTGCACTGAACAGCATACTGTATGTTGCCTACGGCTGAGGCATAGGGTATATCCAACATCCGTTTAAGCTCCTCGTCAGTCTTAGGTGACTGCTTCTTGGATAACTTAATTCCATGCCTCATAGGAAGGAATCCTCGTTTTGAGTTCTCCATCTTGAATCTCTTCAAAACTTTCTCAATATACGAGGATTAGGCCATTCCTAACATCCTTCTATCCCTGTAGATCTTGATGCCAAGGATGTAGGATGCCTCGCCCATATCCTTCATGGAGAATTGCGTTGACAACCAAGCTTTAGTGGTACCCAACATCTTAGCATCATTCCCAATGAGCAAGATGTCATCCACGTAAAGCACCAGAAACGCAACTGAGCTCCCACTGATCTTCTTGTATACACAAGGATCGAACTCGTTCTTGATGAAATCATATCCCCGTATGACTTCATCAAAACGTATGTTCCAGCTTCGAAAAGCTTGTTTGAGGCCATAGATGGACCTTTGGAGACGGCAGACCTTCTGCTCTTCTCCAACAGTTGTGAAACCTTCCGGCTGATCCATATAGATCTCTTCCTCTACGAAAGCATTGAGGAAGGCCGTTTTCACGTCCATCTACCATATTTCATAGTCATACCATGCTGCTATGGCAAGCAGTATCCGAATGGACTTAGCCATTGCTACGGGCGAGTAGGTTTCCTCAAAATCGACCCCGGGTCGCTGAGTGTGACCCTTCGCCACAAGCCTGGCTTTGAAGGTTGTAACCTCCCCGTCAGCTCTAAGATTACGTTTGTAGACCCATTTACACCCTACGGGTTTTACCCCTTTGGGTGGGTCCACTAGGGTCCAAACCTAGTTTGTACCTAGAGTCCATCTCGAATTTCATGGCCTCAAGCCACTTATCCGAATCGATGTCCGACATCACTTCTCCATACGTCTTTGGATCATTATCCAACTAACCAGTCAGGCCCAGAAATCCATACTCTAGCCGACCTACGGAGGACTGGAACATTATTAGTGGGAACTACCGGGTCAGATGTCAGTGCCGCCTCATGGGGTACCTCACTTGATTCCTCAAGAAGTACCACATCGCGCCGACTATCCGATGGAAAATCCTTTTCTAAGAACACTGCGTTTCGCGAGACAAAAACCTTTTGCTCAGAGGGATCATAGAAATAATACCCCGCAGTTTCTTTTGGATAACCAATGAACCTGCATAAACTAGACCTCAAGTCCAGTTTATCTCCCACTAATCTCTTGATATATGCGGGACAACCCCAAACTTTCAAGTGTTTGTAGGAGGCAGGCTTGTCATGCCATATCTCATATGGCGTCTGGGATATCTTCTTAGATGGCGCCAAGTTCAAAACTTTGGCCACCGTCTCAAGAGCGTATCCCCAGAAGGAAATGGGGAGTTCGGTAAAACTCATCATGGATCGGACCATGTCCAACAAGGTCCGATTCCTCCTTTTAGAAACACCATTAAGCTGTGGTGTTCCAAGAGGAGTCCACTGAGAGAGAATCCCATTTTCTTTTAGATAATCAGTAAACTCATCACTCAAATACTCTCCACCTCGGTCCGACCGAAGGGCTTTGATCTTTCGACCGGTTTGGTTCTCTACTTCAAGTCTGTATTTCTTAAACCTTCCAAAGGCTTCAGACTTGTACCTCATGAGGTAAACATAACCATACCGTGAGTGATCATCGGTAAAGGTTATGAAGTACGAGTACCCATCTCTAGCCTGAGTATTTAGTGGGCCACAGACATCCGTATGGATCAAATCCAACAGACCGTTGGCTAGCGTGCTTTGTCCAACAAAGGGTTTCTTGGTCATTTTTCCTTTCAGACAGGATTCGCAGGTCGGTAGGTTGTCCAAATCATCTATTTCTAGATTTTTTGAGTCCACCAACCTTCTTATCATATCTTTAGAAATATGACCTAACCTCGCATGCCATATTTGTGCGTTATTGTGATCATCACGTTTTCATTTTTGTTCCTCAGTCATAATCCAATTAGACTGTTGAAGTATGTATAGATCGTTTACCAATGTACCAAACAGATGAGAAATACCATCTTTAATAATAAAAAAGCCGTTTTTATTGATGGTAAATGAAAATCCATCCTTATCAAGGACCGGGATAGAAAAAATATTTTTAATCATGCTAGGTACATAGAAACACTTGTTCAGTACAATCCTAACATGACTACTAATGGCTAACTCCATTGATCCTACGGCTTCCGCTGCAACGGCCTTGCCATCGCCTAGCCTCAGGATCATCTCATCCTTGGTTAGCCTTCTGCTTCTTTGCAGTGCCTGCAAATCGTTGCAGATGTGAGCACCACACCCGGTATCCAATACCCATGAAGCAGAATTAGTTATCATGTTTACTTCAACCACAAACATACCTGGGTTGGAGAGGAGTTGTGGGCACTCCCTCTTCCAATGCCCCTTCCCTTGGCAATGCATGCAGACATCATTTGCCTTGGACCGCTGAGAACCACGGGCCTTCCCTTTCCCTTTGCCCGGTCCCACCGGGGCAACAGGGCCGCCTGGAGCGCGAGCAGGGGCCCCAACCGTCTTTCCTTTTCCCTTCTTCCTCTTCCAGCGTCCGACCCTCTTGCCATTCGCCTTGGAGGTCGAAGCCTCTCCTATCAATACCGCCGGCGCCGACTTGTGGGTCGTTGCCTCGTATTGGACCAGCATGTTGATCAACTCATGAATAGACTTCTCAAGTCCGTTCATGTTGTAGTTTACAACAAACGGGTCATAGGACGGAGGAAGCGACTGGAGGATTACGTCAATGTACGTGTCATTATTAAGCCCAGCTTTAAGGTCCTCGAGTTTCTCCACTAGGGAGAGCATCTTAAACCCATGACTTTGTACAGACGATCCTTCAGCAAGCTTGGTGCAAAATGCTTTTGTGGCGGCATATCTAATATGCCTATCCGGAACCGCATAAACCTCGTTCATGTGGAGCATTATGGCGGAGACGATGTCCAGCCTCTCATACTGCTTCTGGATGTCGTTAGACATCGAAGCCAGTATGATACTGCGTACATTTCGGTTGTCCTCATGCCATTTCTCGAACGTCAAACGTTCTTCTGGCGTGGACCCCTCCGGTAAGTCGCTCGGCGGCGGCTCGTCCAAGACGTGGCCTTGGTTCTCGAAACCGAGGACAATCCTCAGGTTTCTCAGCCAGTCCGAGTAGTTCATTCCGTTGAATTTATTTGTCTCAAGTACCATGGTTAATGGATTCTTAGACATATCTACATTAAAAAATGTAAAGCAGAAATCAGCAGATTAAGGTAATATTATTGTTCAAGTTGAAGACTTGGCCTTTTAGTCTTTAAGCCTCCCACTATTTATACGAAAGTCCGCCACTCTCAAGCGGAGTTTCGGGAAACCATTTCCCAGTGGGCTTGGGATCCACAAGCGTAATCTCCATGCCCCGCTTTTATGATTCACATGAAGAAAACCTCGTGGGAGATACCCAATATCATTCTCATCCCATGAGATTCCCAAGATGATTTGCCTCACTTATTCGCATGGTTTCGAGGACTCAAGCGAACCATATTACTCAGTGTTGGGCCCGACCCATCAACCAAATCATGCCTCAAACTGTCGCCCCCCACGACTCGTGAGATAGGAAACAGCAAGTGCAGTCTCTTTGTTCACAACAATGGTGCAACTTTCCCCTAGTCCAAGTGTGCCACGACTTTTGAGACCAAACTTGGGTAGTGGTAGCTTCCTCACCACATTGTTGTGGATGGAAGGCTCGGACAGATCAAAATACCATTTTGATCCAAGTCCGTTCTGGGCCTAATATTTAATTTGGTCCAATCAAATGAGAGTTTAATGTACGACCGAGACCTCATCATATTATGGTGTTTTAGCATGCATAAATATCCAATATTTAAAGCGATAAATAAATATGTTGCATGCAGAAAATATAGCATACCTCTGTTAGGATGATCACAAGCCCAACCTATGCGACCCACTGAGCCCGCAGTGAGTCTATGGTCTGTCCAGGGTGGTCCTAAATTATTACAAAATAATATACCTATTGTCATTCTAATTGGCCTGGTAATGCTCTTATTTCACGCTTTGATGCTTCACCTTGGGTCTCTGACTCCGTAATCTTTAAAAACCTCACCAATCCTATCTACTCTCATTACAATTGAAAGTAATACATGGGAAATTAAAAACAAGCCTTAACATCATGAGGCTGAAATACGGGAGATGATAGTCCCAAAACAAGAGGCACGCAGGCCCCACCAAACAGAAATGTAAATAATCATACATTCATCCATACACAAGGTCTAGGACTTTTTGTGATCATCCCATGTTGATCCCATCAACGCACATAACATAATTATTCCAAATAATCATGCATAAACCATGGATATTCCGAATATCCAAGTGATGTCCAACATTACAAAACATAAATATATAAACAATATGCAAAATTCAAATTTTAAATTCAATGGACATTATAAACAGTGCACCCAATGCATGTATTAATCCTAAATTAATTAAGCAAATTTGATCTAAGGAACAATCCAATTATTCCAAAATCAAATGTGCAAAATTAATACATTTTCAGAATAATGTGCAGAAAATGCAGAAAATCAAATTTTTTGGAAAACGTCGAAAACCAGCACAAAACGGCCCAGTCGTTGTACCTGCCGGCCAGCCATGTGCACAGGGTAACGCGCGCACGCAGGCCGCGCTGGCCTCGGCCGGCAACGGCATGCCTGCGCACAGCGCGGGCGCGCCTGTGCGCAGCATCCGCGCGCGCGCAAGCGCCCGCCTGCGAGCCGCCGTGATATTCACGGCCGCCCCTGCCGCACGCACGCTGGCAAGCACGTCGGTCAGGCCTGCGCACAGGCGTGAGCCCGTGAGCGCCCGACGCGCCTGCAAGCCAGTGACCAACCGGTAGGGGCGGCGGCCAACCGTTGCCGCTGTTGTCTCTTTTTCCTTATTTTCCAACATTATTTTTCAGCACAAAACAGTAATAATAAACTGAAAATTAGCATCTAATTTTAGATCCAATCTCACAAAATTAGCATGCTTAATGTCCACCAAATTTAAACAATTGAATCGTCATATTCATTCATTTATTCATGCAATCTAACATGCCATTAAAGCCATAAAAGCAAGTAGATCATGCCAAGCACATAGATCTATGCCCCTTACATCGACCCGGGCTCTGATACCACTTGAAGGACAAGCGGATCCGCCCGGGAACGCGAGCGGAAGCGAGAAAGCGTAAAATAGTACGTAAATTTAAATCAAATTCAAATAAACGTGATCCCAAGGGGTGTACCCTTGGGTGCTCAACCGAGCGTTCGATGTAGGATGTGTTAATATTAAAAACGTATATATAACACATGGGGCATAGATGAAAAGTTAAATCTATCAAAGCGTAATAAAACTGTTACCTTTGATGATTTTTTGTATGCGCGGCTACTTGCGTTGTTCCTTCTCCGGAATGCTCACGAAATCCAAACATATGAATTCTTCAAAGGTGATCCACACCACACCGGAAGAAACACATGTTTTCCTTGCTAGAAGAAAACGGGTTTAGGAAGGAATCGGTTCAAGAGAAAAACACTATGAATTAGTGTTCTCTTCAACCTATTTTGTTCTTCCTTTTGATCCAAGATCAAATGAAGAACACAAGTGGGAGAGGGAGAGAGAGGGCCGAGAGTGAGAGAGAGAGAGGAGAGGCCGAATTATCTTCTCTTTTTCCTTGAAAAAGATGAATTATGATTCTCTTACACAAGGTGTTGTATATACTCCTATATATACATAATTGATGTGATTATTGGAATGTGTCTAGGTTCATCCAAGGATGTCTAGATACATCCCAAATAATCTCCATTAATTCTTCAATCAAGCCTACCAACTTTTAAGGTATGATCAAATCATACAAAAAGGGAAGGGCTTTATTGAGTTGATTTATCTCTTTCCAAAAGAGATAAGTCAACTTACCACCTTGTATGAAGCATGGCTGATTTTAGCTTCCTCCAAGGGAGTATTTCGGCCATGCTCAATATGGGAAGAAGTCCAACTTCTTCCTATTCCAAAATAGGAGTTATTTCTCCTCTCGGGTCAAAATTTAACGGACCGGGTTTTATCGTAATCCAATTACGACGAACCAAAAATTAAATCCAATTTAATGTCCATTAAAATTATTCCCGTTGTTCTTTTAATCCAATCAAAAGATCCAACATCTCAACTTTCCATATTTAATCGATAAATCCATTTTACCGATTAAACGAGGCCCTTATACAATATCGGCCCGTCCATCCAATAGACTATCCCTTAAGTAATACAATTACTTATTTATCCTTCGAGATTGACTCCAAGTCAATCTCTCAACCTTCTCGGTGATTTATGTGTGACCCTTTAGGTTCACCCTCAGCTAGATTTGGGCCCGTGTTCCACAAGGGCCCGTTACCATGGGTGGCCGTCTAGCAACGGTCCATGGCACTAGAGACTAGGTGAATGTTGGCGTGAACATTTAAGCGCCGATTCCGTACGAGTACGGTCCTTTCGTCTACCGTCTCCCGGCCTTAGTCTAGGGTATGGAATTGGGCGTCGATTCCCATCCTTGACTAGGCATCTATGCTTAATACTCGAGACTACGTATGCTTCATTGCGTCGACACAGGAAACCATTCCCTGTTCGACCAACCACTGTGGCCACAGCTTTAAACAGCATGAATGTTTCTCCAAGTGCATAGGAGATACCTCTGTCACATACTGACAGGGGACGGATCCTCTTCTTGGAATCCACCGTTCTCGCTACACATTCGGACTGCACTGGACAAGGCTTATAATGATCATCTTACAGAATGATCACCTCTCGCCAAATCCAAGATACGGCCGTCCTGTGCACGCGACTGCCATGATTCCTCAAGTCTGAGGACTACTCCCGTACTATTGGAACCGGGGAAATTCAATCCTACTGACCAAGCCTCCAAGGCTTCCATATGATGATCCCCGCGAGTCAGTCCAGTCGGCTCGACCCCAGTCGACCAACCCATCAAGATCGTGTAGGCATCCCACGCCTGTCGCCGATGAAACACGGCACTCATCCAATGAACACGACTCTTGATGCAAGTCTCAATAGGACTCTTGATGCCCTGTCTCGAGTTCCTCGACTTGGAACGTTTCAGACCCAACTCTTAATTAGTTGGTTTCATGACCACCATCCAATGCGTGGCCTAACTGTATGAGTTGTTAACCGTGGTCTGTGGGCTTTGTTGTGATATAAGTAAAACACTGTTTTAACATATGTAAAATGAGCGCAACAAAGTAGGTACCATTGGTGACGAATACTCATTTTATTCATCACATAATATTACATTTACATCAAGTTGTCAAATAGGATACAAATCGCCAAACCTATTGGCTTTCTGGTCACCTATTCTAACATGTTTGTCATCCATTCGAGAGGCAACAATGCTAGTAGCGGTGCAGGAAGATAACTACAAAGGTGACCCCCGTTTATTTATATTTAGTTCTCTTTATGATTGTTTATGTGCCATATATGATATACTTGCTTTACATTATCATCTTCTACACCGAATGCCCGGTTGAGAACCCAAGGGGACACCCCTTGGGATGTTTTATTATGATATGAGTTTTAAATACCGTTAAATTCTGTATCTCTCGCTTCCGCTTGGGTTCCCTGGCGGATCTGCTTCTCCTTCAGCGCTTAGGTCGGTGGCTATGAGACCAACTTTTGAGCGTCAGATTGAGATGTTCCAAGTCGAGGACCTCGAGACTGGGTATCGAGTGTCCTATAGAGTTTTGCACTAAGTATTACACTCACTGAGTGGGTGCCAGAGTTTCTCATCGATGACAGACGTAGGTCATCTATGCAATTTTGATGGGTTTATTCGATCAAGGTTGTCGAGCCGACTGAACTGACTCGCTGGGAGTCATCACATTGAAGCTTTGGAGGCTTGGTTAGTAGGACTGGAACTCCCCAGCTTCGATAGTATGAGATTAGTTCTCGAACTTGAGAAACCATGGCAGTCACATGCATATGATGGTTGTATCTTGGATCTGGCAAGAGATGTCCAAATCTGAGATGCGCTCATTGTAAGCCTTATCCAGTGCAGTCAGAATATGCAGTAAGGACGATTTCCAGGATAAGATCCGTCACCTGTCAGTATATGACAGTCGAGTCCCCTATATATCTTAGGCAAAATGGTTTGTTTTTCGAATAGAAATATGGCTATTCAATTTAAAAAGTCATAACCTTTTACAAGCATCTTTTCCAATTGGACATATCTACTCAATGATACATTTCCAACTTCTATAAATAGGCCCCTCTCGTTTCATTTTTATCAATCAATTCGGAAAGCATTTTAGAGCATTTCAAATTAATTGGAAAAATCAACATTTTGTCTTTTATTAAGAGGGTTCCAATATATTTTTCTGATTTCTTATTTTTCAAAGTTTATTGTGTTGTTATTTTGAGATTCTTAAAGGTGTTGTATCCTGGGAGACGAATTACAGTCATTGTTAGCAGCAGTGACGTGCAATATTGTCTCAAATAAAAAGTTAAACTCTTGCCTCGACTTGCCTAATACACAACTATCACATATCCTTTATTTTACAACACATTACACACACACACACATACTCATCCTCTGGACTTGTATCGAGCTCTTATATCTTTTAACTGCCCTTCATATCTGAAGTGCTGCATATTGAATTCAATTGTTGGATTTACGATGTGCCGAGAAATAGACATTTACAGAAGCTATAGCAAGAAGAGAAATTGCAGCAAGCAAACCGATGACAGTCCATGGAGTTCGAAAATGTGTGTGAATCAGCTCAGCTATCCATGTTTTCATTTTGCTGTTGTAATGTGCTTGGATTTTCTCCTGCAAGTCATGGAAAACAGGTGGATTGCCATAGGTCTTAATCTCTTTGTACACATCCCGAACTTGTTCATCACTGCCGAGCATATTGTATAGGATTTTCTTTTCTCGCAGCTCTTTCACGTCCTCCGTGCTCTCAATCAGTGACTTCATGAGATTGATATACGATGTCACGACACCGTTATTAACATTGTTCGGGCTCATCTCATATGCGAGCATGTTCAAGAAGAAAACCTTGGTGTAGATAGAAACGCCCCACGTTGGAAGCTCAAGCTGTGCGTAAACCAAACTGGACTTGAACTTGGCATCCTTGAGAGATTGAGATGAACTAGGCTTGAAGTAGATGCCCTTCGCCGTGAGGTCTGTAGCTGAACGAAATGAATGGACATACCTTCTAATGTCTCTTTCTTGATCAACTTTAGATCCTTCTCTAATCACACCCTTATGAACTCTGATCCGAGAAAGGAAGTTTGAGAGATGATAGCATCGATTGGTTGCTTGACCAGCTCTCGTTGGTGGACCAATATCAATCAATGGATTAGAACGAGGTTCATTAGCAGGGGTTCTTGGATCAACACTGGTGTTCATGTTTGTATTGGTTGCTTGATAACTCTGAGTTTCTTGAACGGTAGAGCAGCAAAGGAATTTGTTGTATATTGAGGATGTAGTATTACCGTGAGTTTCTTGAACTTTAGAGCAACAGAGGAATTTGTTTTGTATTGAGGATGTAGTTATGGTTTCCAGGTTACTGTGAGTTTCTTGAACGGTAGAGCAGCAAAGGAATTTGTTGTATATTGAGGATGTAGTTGAACGGACACCAGTTGCTGGATTAGCATTGGTTGTCGGACCAAGACGGCATGCTAGATCAGCAGTGTTTTGTTGATCCAAACCAGTTTCTAAATCACCCCCAGTGGATTGATTAATTGGTGGACAAGGACGGGGTTCTTGTTCAACTCTAAAGCAACATAGCCATTTGCATGTTAAACATGGACGATGTTTCTTAGGTTCCATGCACTCAGAGACGAGTAACCTACGGAAGGCTTCAAGCAGATGGAGAGGCTCCTCCATATATTGCAGTGGTAATTTTCTCTTTGGTTCAAATTCCCCAAAAAGTGTCCCATTCAAGAACCTGACCAAGATAACACAATATGTTAATTATAGGAAAAATTGTAATTTTAATCCTGAGTGTAGGGGGTAACAATTTAGATCTTGTTAAAAATTAATTTTAGTAATTTGGTCTGCAATTCAATAAATTGCCAATTTGAGGACAATTTGATGTCAATAGTAGGGTTGCAAAATTCTAATAAAAAATAAAAACTACCAATCTATGTCCTTAATCACAAGATGTGATTTAAAATTATCAAATTATTGGTATTTGCTTCATTATTTTTGTAGCTTGGAGCTTACTTCTATCGGATTCGAACACCATTTGGCGGATCATTTCCTATGGACTATATTTAAACATGTCTTGGTCTAATTAGTTAATCAAACGAAGGAATTAATTTTTTATTTCACCCGGGTTTCATCCTCTGGAAGATTAATAGTGTCCAATTTTGGTATGAGCTTGAATTTCGGCCAATTATTAGCTAATTTATTTGGACTTCTAATTGGTAATTTATCCAAAAAAAAAATAGAAAAATTGAAAATTTAGTCCCGTAAATATATGGATGGCAATTTTGATCCTGTTGAAATCCACTTTGGCAATTTGGTCATGCAATTAAAAATAATTGGCAATTTGAGGATAATTCTGGCCAAAAACTCATAAATTAACTACAAATCTCCAAATTAGTATGTCACGTGCACACACAAGATGTAGGATCAAATTTCCAAAATTAATTTCAGTAGGACCAAAATTAACTTCTCTTATACTTACAAGACTAAAAGTGATTTTTTTCCATTAACTACAAAATATGAGCTACTTCATTTTCATTGTCCAAACTATTGCCTATATTTGTTTGTGAGATATTTCAAAATAATATTATTTATTGAGAAATTTGCATTTGTGGTACCTTATAAATGGGGTTGTTTGTACATTACATACCATCATTAGCATTATAAGGGAATGGCCACATCCACTGCACGTGGCCATCAATCTGAAGCAATTAATTGCATTTTTGGTACCATATTATAAGGCTCTTTCTGTGGTTGGTATCATGCTTTCTAATTAACCAAAAAATGATATCATATAAATGGAACAGTTTTGTATTGTAAATACATTCTTCAAGTTTTTTTAACGAAATGGTCACATGCACATCAAGCATGTTGCTTTGGCGCCCAATCGTCACATGAGTTGAACGTGTTGGAGCTAGGGTTAGATGAAAGAGTGAAAGAGAACTCAGACAAAAAAGAAAAAAAAAAAGAAAAATCCCATTCACCTCCAAATCGATATTCCATCAATAAACTCGAGAAAATTGTAATTTTAGTTCCACGATGTAGGGTGGTTTGCAATATAAGTCCCATACTTTTTGAAATAGTCAATATTAGTCCCACACTTTAGGAAAATGTTGCAAAGTTAGTCCCACCGTAGCAATATTAGTCCCACACTTTTGGAAAATATTGCAAAATTATTCCCGTATTTTAGCAAAGTATTGCAAAATTAGTCCCAAAATTTGTCCTAAATGTTGGGGAAAAAACCTTTTTTAGTAGACTAACTTGGCTCTCGTTCAATTTTAGTACACTAACTTTGGTAATTATCACATTTTATACATTATGTTGTAATTTTGCTTCAATTAAGTCCAATTGAGGGTTTTTGTTCCAATTTTTCGGTCAATTGACCGGAAATTGCTGACGTGTCCAATTTTTGCTTACGTGTCCGGCGAAATTAGCCATGTCAGCACATAACGTGGCCGACGACTGACGTGGCGAGATGACTTGGATGTATTTTCTTCCATAAGGATGAATTTTAGTACACTAACTTTAGCATGGTTTAATTTTAGTCCAATAACTTTGAATGAGGTGAAATTTAAGTCCACTAACTTTGACCATTTATATGGCTGAACTGTAGCTGAACCTGGCTGCTTGCAGCAAGGATAGGATCAATTCTTGCATTCTTGTCGTGAGGCCCATTTATATTTATATTATAAAAAAAATTAAATATAAGTGTACCACTGAAAACGTTATACTTATATTTTTATGACTCATCGCTGGTTGAACTAGTGACCCATCAAATTTTCAAATTTTTTTAACAGTCACCCAGCTCGCGGCCAACATTCTTTTGGGCTAGCGTATTGCAACCAACCCCCAAATTTTAGTTTTTTTTTTATTTGTTAATTATTTATAATTATTAGTTACAGTTAAAATAATAATTATTAATACTTAATCAGATAGAATTAATTAATATTAATTTGATAGTTCTTACTGTAGCTATTAATATAATTAATTAATTAGATATTAATTAATTTAATAATATAGTTGTTAATATTAATTAATTTAATATATATATTAATTATTAAAAATTTAATAATATAGTTGTTAATTATAATTTAAAAAATAGATGATCCAATTGAACTGATAAGTGAGAAAAGGACAAAACCCCGACAACAATGCCCACGTCATACTTATAGGACTCATGATCATCATTATAATTTATAATTATAATAATGATATAATATTTTTATTTTTTTCATACAGAATGTAATATTATTAAGATAATTTTAATTAATTTGATAATATAGTTGTTAATATTAATTAATTTAATATAGATTAATTGTTAAAAATTTGATAATATAGTTGTTAATCATAGTTTAAAAAATAGATGATCCAACTGAACTGATAAATGTGAAAAGGATAAGATCTCGACTATAATAATATCAACTCTATTAATAATTATAAATAATTAACAAATATATTATCAAATTATTAATAATTATAAAATATATAATTATCTATTTTTTAAATTATGATTAACAACTATGTTATCAAATTTTTAATAATTAATATATATATAAAAAATTAATTAATATTAACAACTATATTATTAAATTCATTATTCTCTAATTAATTAATTTAATAGCTATATTAACAACTATAAAATTATTATTCATTAATTATATCTAATTAAGTATTAATAATTATTATTAATAAAGAATTAAAAAATTCAAAAAAATTTGAGGGTTGGTCGTGAGTGCAGCTCGCAAACTAGCTACCAGTCATAAATATATAAGTGTACCGTTTTCAGCGGTACACTTATATTCAATTTTTTTATAATATAAATATAAATAGCAGTGACACCCCCTAGACACAATGACAGGGGACTTAAATTTCACCCCATTCAAAGTTATTGGACTAAAATAAAACCATGCTAAAGTTAGTGTACTAAAATTCATCCTTATGGAAGAAAATACATCCAAGTCATCTCGCCACGTCAGTTGCCGGCCACGTCATGTGCTGACGTGGCTAATTTCGCCGGACACATAAGCAAAAATTGGCCACGTCAGCAAATTCCGGTCAATTAGACTTAATTGAAGTAAATTTGCAACATAATGTATGAAATGTGATAATTACCAAAGTTAGTGTACTAAAAAAAATTTCTCTAAATGTTGCAAAGTTAGTCCCAAAAGTTGCAATGTTTATACGGTGGGACTAACTCTGCAATATTTTTCTAAAATTTGGGACTAATATTGGTTATTTCAAGAAGTATGAGACTAATATTTCAAATCACCGTATACTTTGGGACCAAAATTGCAATTTTCTCAATAAACCCTAACCCTAAGCAAGAATCATACAAAATCAACACAAAACTATATGTGAATTCATCCATTAATTATTCATTGATGCATATACCAAGAACTCTAATCCCAAAATAGAATTTAATCCCTTTAATTCTTAATATATTCAAATCATAATTAGATTTTATCATCAACCGTTCAATCTTATGTCTTTTATACTTACCAGTTGCCCCCTCAAGTTTTATATATAGTTCCTTCTAGCACCTAACTAACCTAGATAAACTTTTAATAAATAGTATAATTCTAAAATAATAAATATACAAAAATAAATGTAATAGTATATTGAAAGATATTATTAAAATAATTTAGTGAAGATAGTACATATCATTCATTATTACAAATAAGGGACGTCACACTCTTCCCGTTAAAAAAATTCGTTAAGAGATGTAGCACTCTCCCCGAATAAATAATTAAATAATGAATGAATTAACATATATTGTTGTGTGACTTTTAGATGATTCCTTTTTAGAGTTAGGGTTCATAGCGATTTGGAATTGAATGAGGTAATTGTTCTTTTTCTTCCCGGCAACAACTCTGTTTCAGCTCTTAACCTAAACCTAACTGCAACACGTGCGACTCACGTGACATTTGGGTACTGAAACAACAAGATTGCACGTGGTCATTCCGTTAAAAACTTGATGAATGTATCTACCATGTAAATGACCCCGTTATATGGTATCATTTTTTGTCAACTAGAAAACATGGTACCGATTTTTTAAAGAGCCTTATAGTATGACACCAAAAATGCAATTAACTGCTTTCAGATTTAACTATAATGTGTGTCCGTTGGAAAACTAATGACAATATATAATGTGCAAATGACCCGTTTATAAAGTACCAAACTTGGTCATTAAAAAAGGATAAAATACATTCATCACCCCTAAACTATTACTCAAGTTGCAAAATGATCCTTACGGTATAAAACGTACCAAAAAGACCTCAGTCATTTGCAATTGTTATTCTAAATGTTTGAAAAAGTTGACATGGCATTGACCATGTGGTCGTTCCGACCGAAATGCCCTCAATTCAACAATAAATATGACTGAAAGTGAAGCATTTTTTCCTTGATTTGCTAATTGTTTGCAACAATTATTCAAATAAATTCACAAAAAATTTAAAAATATTATGAAACATTATTATTCTTTTTATGGCAAAAACTACAATGCCTAGTGGTAGAAGCTCTAGCTCAAAAAATTATTGCTTTTTATATCGTCAGTCACAATATTAATTGTGGATTATATGGTGTGAGATGTGAACAAAAAAGAGTGTGACAATTTGAACGTCATGAACCGAAAATAATCAAGGAAGGAAATTTACAGGTTGTGCAAATTGGAATATAAGTATCTTTCCTTTGTTTTTTATGCTAAATATTTTATGTTATTTTTAACTTGTGATTTTAAATTCTAGATAGATGAATGTAATTTTCAGGGATGCCTTGAACCTGAAATTTGTGAAAAATGATTGGAGATTGGTCAAGGTTTCATTCGATTTTTGGAGCAGAAAAATGAGAATTGGGTGATAATTGAGTTTTGTTTATATTTACTGAAAATTTTGTGTGAGATTTCTTGATTTTGTGGGAAATGAATTTGGGATGTAGGATCTTGAACAAAGCCCTCACTTTGGTTTTTTTAGCCGCTAATATTTTTAGAATCGGACCGAAAATCAAACGGGTCAAGTTACTAGGTCGTCACTGGTTCGACCGATCGAACTGGATTAAAAAAAATCAGTTGACCCAGGTCTTATTATATACTTATATATATGTAATATATCAATAAATTAAATAATACAATTTATAACAATATTTTATAAAAACGGTACAATTTATAAATGAATGCAATTTATAATAATTTAACAATAAAAAATCAACAAACCTTTTGAAGGAAACAAATTAATTCAAATTTCAAACTAACAAGAATTTAAAATTTAAAACCTCCCAAATACATTATATATTAATTGCTACAATAAATACAATTTATAATAATATTTTAGCAACCGTCGCTTCATACATTTTTCTCAACAAAAAAGTCCACAAAAAATTGAAGAAACATGGAGAAAATGAGAAAGATAGCTTACTGTCCTTCCCACATTGAAAAAATATTGGCAAAGCTTAAGCATTTTTCTTATAGATAAAGCAATTTCTCATTGTCCCACATCGAAAAAAGATAAAGCAAGCTTAAAAAATTGGACTATAAATATGGTGTAGTTTGTTTGAGTAGTTGTCCTTGAAGCATTTGCCTATTTATGATTTTTTGGCATTTGTTTTCTTCTATTTTTGTGTATTTTGCTATATTCTTTTTTGGTGGATTATATGTTTGATTAGTGAAATTTATATTTTTCACTATATCACTAGCTTTTAAAAAACAAAAAAAAAAAAGATAAAATTGGGTGAATGGATTTTGCTCGGGTTTGACTAGTTCGCACTGAGTTTGACCAAGGGCCTTTGTACCTCATGAATCGGATTGAAACCTTGGCCGGTTTTCGGTCGGACTGATTGAACCAGCCGGTCCGATCCGAATTTGAAAACATGGTTAGTGCAGATTAGTTTTACTACTTGTTAAATTGTTTTCGATGAGATCATTTTCATAATAAGAAAAATCACTTTTTCTTTTTCTTCACTCTCTTTTGGTATGCAGTAGATTTTCCTCCTCATTTTGGACATTTTCATAATTATGTACACTACATTCATTGATGTGTCATAACATATCATGTTGACTCATTTCTTTGGACTAATGAGAAATGAGCATAAACGTAATTTGCTGCTAAAAATTAATGCAGTTCACCTTTTTGTAGTTTGACCATCAACAAAAGGGTTTTTTTGAGTACATTTTATATTTTAAGGGTCATTTTGCGACTTAGACGATATTTTAGGGATGGTGAATGTATTCCATCCTTTAAAAGCATGATACCAAATGTCAAATTGCCCTATATTATGATACAAAAAATGCAACTTTCTCCCAAATAGAAATTTATTTCCAGAAATATGCTTTCATTTGAAATAATGATTTGTGATGTCAAATAAAAATCGAGAAAAATGCAATCAACCCCTCTGTGATATAGCAAATGTACATATTACCCCCTATGAAAAATAAAATAGTAATTTACCTTCCTATGTTTTTTAAAATGAATCAATTTGTCTCCCCGTATTTTTTAAAATGGAGCAATTTATAGGGAGGTAAATTGCTCCATTTTAAATAAAATAGGGGATAAATTGATATTTCTTTTTCATAAGGAGATAATTTACTCATTTACAATATCACATGGAGGTGAATTGCATTAAACCCCATAAAAATCTAATATCAAGTCAACCAGGAGTTTTTATTATCGGACAGACTGAGTATATGATCATTTCATCAGCTTAAAACTTTCAAATAAAGTAGGATTCAAATACCAACCTGTTAAGTAGCAATTCTCCTTCATTGTTACCGTATCTCCAATTGATCAAAAGCTTGACAACCAGGAACGGAATCTGATTCTCAAGCAGAAACAAGTCACGAAGCACGGTTGCTAAGGTCAACGCGCCGAGTTGTTGAACCATAGCCAATCCTTTGTGCTCCTTCAATGTCTGTGGCCTATACATATCTGGTTCCGGTACGGGTTCCGGTATGCTCAACTCCATGTGAATTATAATGAAGCAGGCATCAAGAAGCATCATTCGGGCAAGTTCATGGTCCGAGTAGTAGAACCCTGTCGGGTGTTCATAACAGTTTTTTATTTCACCAATCACTTCAAGAACCCTGTCGTAGCAGAATTCTAGATTCTGTCCGCCGCCCATAACAAACAAATCCAGGGCTTTGGGCTTGAAGCCCTCAGCCAACCTGAGCTCCGGCTTGCCATGGTGGTAGGGCCCGACTGAAACTGCCACAGGAATATAGTCCTCAGTGTTGTTCTTCTCCTTTAGCAACAGCGGCGGCACTTTCTGTATTAGACGTCGGCAATAGACCCGCCCCGGACGGCTTGTTTCATCATTTCGATCATTTGAGGTTTCTACCTCAACGATTTCGGGTTCTGGAGGAACCTGAAAGCCACTCCGCTGCAGGCTACTCGTTTCTGATGGGTCTTGCCTCCTTCTCCGTCGGGCCTCCATGGAACTCCTTGGATTCTCTTAGGGTTCTTCTTTCTGGGCCATCCTTCATCACCACCATGGAAATAAAAAAAATAAACTACTACCTCACCACTATACTACTCTCATTACAAATTTAAAAAGGAACCCCAGCGATAACCCAAGGGGAGTACAATTGGAGGGAGATAGAAAGCCTTATTATCCCAATGCAACTAGAAAAGGGGAGGAGAAAATAAAACAGGCACACAGGCCCAACATAAAATTAAACCATACATTCGATCTAGGGCTTGTGATCATCCGTTCCCAATCAACGCACATAATTCATGATATCCAATCATATAATTCATGCACATAAGCCATGATATCCAATCACATATTTGATAAAGTAATTAAGAGAACAAGGTATGTAAACTTGGTGTAATATTGGTAATCCTTTTCTTGTTAGGAAAACCTTTCCTCATTATCCAAAAATAGTGAAAAGTTTGAGGTTCCAAACCAAACAAAATAAAACACTTTTTCCAAATAATGTCTTTATGAAAACATGCAAAATAAATAAAACAATTTTCAGAAACTATTCCAAAAAACTAAAGAAGCAAGAAAGCCATCGGAACGGCCAAGGGCCACCGCTGCCAGCGGTGGCCTGCCAAGGCAGGCGGGCCGGCCGGCCCTGCCTACAGCCTGGCACCCCTGCCTCTGCGTGCTGCCCTGCGCGTGTGCGGCCTGACTAGCCGCGCGTATGCCAGTCGCGCACGCAGGTGCCTCCGCCTATGTGCGCGCGCGCCTAGCCACGCAGTTGTGCTCGTCTGGCCGGGAGGCCGGGCGCAAGCACCCCTGGTCATGCGCACTGTGAAAGAAATCGATGGATCGTCCCGAGAATTGCGCGAATGCGGAAGCGCGATAAAAATAAACATACAAAAAATTAAAGCATGCTTTTAATTTAAAAGAACACGCTCAAGGGGTGTACCCTTGAGGTTCCCGGGCGTTCGGTGTATCTCATGATCATATAACATGTAAAGAAATCATGGAGGCCATAGAGTTGAAAAATAAAGAGGGACGAAAAAATAAAACGAGACCTACCCGTTGTCGTTTTCGTCTTCAACGGCTACACGCGTTGTTCCCCGTTTTGCACCGAGATCTCGTTCTTGAGACCCTCCAAATCGTGACACACGATCCAACCACGTATCTTGCACGTCGTGCTAGCAACGAACAAGTATTTTTGGAGAGGATAGATCAATCACACGTTATGAATTAATGGGACTAATCTTCCTTAGTTCTAGTGTTCCAAGAACAAAAGAACTAGAAAAAATATTTTCTTGTAGAGAGAGAGGGGGCGGACGAGAGGTAAGGAGGGGAGAGACCAGTGTGTGTTGTGTGTGTAATTTCAATAATCATCATCCTTCAATTGTTGGAGGCTAGAGGTTTATATAGAGGAGGAGTTTAATCCTCTTTAAACTCCAACTCTAAGAACTCTAATTTGACTAGGATTTGACCTAGTCAAAGTCCTAGTCAAACTAGTGTTTGACCTAGTCAAACCAATCCTAGCCTTCCATCTTCCCTTTCCATCTCAACCGTTGATTTAATTTAATGGAGTATTTTTCCATTAAATATTCCAAAAGGCCAAATAAATATAATAAATAAATTTAATATTTATTCTAGGCCCATTAAATCAATCCCTTTAATAAATCCAATTTATTAATTTAATTCCCTTTATCAAATAGAAGGAATTAATTTCTCCAAGAAAATATAGGACCCGATTAAATCTAATTTAATCATTCCTTTACTCCAATATTTAATTCCAAATTAAATACTTAAGTGTGTGTGGATAGTGTGTGACTCTTTAGGTTCACCTTTCAGCTAGACTTGGTCGGATTCCTAGAATCCGCCCGTTACCATGGGTGGCCATCTAGCAACGGTCCATGGCACTAGAGACTAGGTGAAATAATTGGGGATGAACATTTAGGCTCTAACAGTACACTTGTCCTTCTGTCTTCGGTCTCATCACTTAGAGTCTAGAGCACGGAAAAAGCAGGTACCCATTTTGGACCCAAGTGTCGGTCTGTCCTTACTAAACGCCGCAAGGGAAACCTTTCCCTTCTGTTCAGTTACTATGGCCACAGATTTCAGGGACAAGACACAGAGCATACATGAGACTCAACTGTCAATACCTTTTGACAGGAGACAGATCCTTTCTTGGAAACTACTGTCACTCTGTACACCCGAGCTGCACTAGACATGGCTTATGACTACTCAAGAGTATTTTGGCAATCTCTCACCATATCTAAGATACAGACCTGATGCACAGGTAAACTCAGCAGTTCCTCAAGTCAAAGGACTTGGCCTGTACCGTTGGAACCGGGAATACACGTCATACCTTGCTGACCATACTCAAGGTCCTCCGTAAGACGGTTCCCGCGAGTCACCTCAGTCAGCTTGCTTCCTAGCATGCTGACCCACTAACACTGCTTAGACGACCTTCGTCACCCGTCGATGAAATGCGACAGCAGATGCTTAGTGCAAGTCTCAAAGGGAATCCCGGTACCCATTTTCGGGATTCCTTGACTTGGAGATTTCCGGACTGATTCGGTAAGACTGATTTCATGGACCTATCTCCAAGCGTAGTCCCAGTCACCGAAATCGTTTCTTAGTCCGTGGGCTTTGTTTGCGTAGTGAACAGAAATGTAAATGCAGATATAAGTGAATGTAAACAAAGTATTGCCATATGAATTTTCACTTCTTTATTCATAAATATTTTTATCAAATACCAAAAATTGTCTAGACATAGGTTACATATTCCTGCCAAAATTGACTTACATGGTTACCTATTCTAACACACTGTGCGTGCAGTCAGCCGTTGGCTACCGCGTATGCCGTTTTCTTGTTCCATTTTATTATTTCTACACCGTTTTCCATGAAACCAAGAAATACCAAGAACACTAAGAACTCATGTACGATAAACGACATGAAAACGACATGCTTGAAAAACATAAATCAAGAAAGACGTAACTCATGCTTTAACACACATAAAACCCAAGGTCTATACACCGAACCGAGCTCTAATACCACTGAAAGCCTTTAGTAGGCGTGTGGATCGTCTTGGGAGGAGCACGAATGCGAAAGCGCGATATAAAACGGAATTTACAAAATTTAAAGCATACTCAAACATAAATTAAAACTACACGTTCAAGGGGTGTTCCCTTGAACCTCCCGAGCATTCGGTGTGTCTCATGACTAAAATAAAGAACATACAAATCATGGAGGCCATAGGGTTGTAGAAATCGAAAATACCAAAACGTAGTAACCTACCCGGTTGTCGTTTTGTCTTCAAATTGCTACTTGCGTTGCTCCCCGTTTTGCACCAAGATCTCGAATTGAGACCCTCTAAATCGTACACACAATCCGCCCACGTATCTTGATCCCCGTGCTAACGAAAAATCAAGTGTATATAATTTAGAGAGGATGGATCGACCAAACGTTATGAATTAACGTGATCAATCCTCCTTAGGTTCAATTGTATGAAACAAAGGAACCAAAATAATTCTTGGGAAAAGAGGAAGCAGCTGAGCAAGAGGAGAGAGGACGAGAGGTGTGTGTGTGTGTGTGTTTCTTGAATTCTCATCATCCGTCTAAAGTGAAACCTTAGGAGTATTTATAGAAGAGGAATCCTATGCCTCTTCAAACTCCAGCTTTAGAACTTTAATTTGACTAGGATTTTGACCTAGTCAAAGTCCTAGTCAAACTAGGTTTTAGATTGGTCAAACCAATCCTAGCCATCCATCTCTCCTCTTTAATCTCAACCATCCATTTATTTTATAGAATATTTAAATCCTATTTAAATAATCCATGGGGCTATAAATAAATAAAATAAATAATAATTATTATTTTAAGCCCACAGAATTTATTCCAATAAATTCAATTTGTTTATTTAGTTAATTCTCTTTAATCTAATTAAAGGAATCAACATCCCAAGAAAAATGAAAGCCAATTAAATCCAATTTAATTTCTCTACCTCTCCAAATTTAATTTTAAATTAAATACTTTATGTGTGCGGATTGTGTGTGACTCTTTAGGTTCACCCTCAGCTAGACTTGGTCGAATTCCCAACCAACCAACCATCCTATGACAGGAATTCGTCCGTTACCATGGGTGGCCGTCTAGCAACGGTCCATGGCACTAGAGACTAGGTGAATGTACGTGGTGTGAACATTTAGGCTCTACAATACTTTTATCCTTCCATCTGCAATCTCACCACCTAGGGTCTAGGGCATGGAAACGTAGGTGCCCATCTTAAACCTAAGATTGCCTCGTCCATACTAAACGTCACAGGGGTCCTACCCTTTTGTTCAGTTACTGTAGCCATAGATTTATAAGGGACGAGTCTCAGAGTAAAGTGAGATATCACTGTCAGCCTTCTAAAAGGAGATGGATCCTCTCTCGGGATCTACTGTCACACTACACATCTTGACTGTACTAAATAGGGCTTATGACTACTCAGTAACTACGACTTGGCAGCCTCTCGCCATACCTAAGATACAGGCACGGTGTGCAGGTGAATCCAGCAATCCCCCAAGTCCAAGGATCAACTTGTACTATTGGAACCGGGAACACAGGTCATACCTGACTGACCCTACTCGAGGTCTTCCATATGACGGTTCTCGCGAGTCACCTCAGTCAGCAGTCACCTGGTTGGTTGACCCACTAACACTGCATGGACAAGCCTTGTCACTTATCAATGAAACACGACTGCGGATGCTTAGTGCAAGTATCAAATGGATTCTCGATGCCCTATCTCTAGATTCCTTGACTTGGAGTATTTCAGACCCAGCGAAACTGATTTCATGAACCTACCATCCAATGCGTAGTTCCAGTTTCCCGGAATGTGATTTCAATCTGTGGACTTTGCTTGTGCAATGAACAGTTATAATAAAACAATAAAGTGAACACAGACAAAGTATAAGCCAAATGAATATCACTTTCTTATTCATTACAATTTATTAAAACTCTGAAATTGTTTAGACATAGGTTACATTAGCCCAATCAGATTGGCTTCACGGTCACCTATTCTAACAGACAAAGGAGAGTATGTTCTACGAGAGATCTATGAGGGAAGCTATGGTAATCATTCTGGAGGCAGAGTGTTAGCATGCAAGGCCCCGCCGCGAGGATACCTCTGGCCTACAAGGCGTAAGGATGTTGGGAACTTAGTGAAGAAATCCGAGAGTACTAGGAGCATGCCAACGTCACTCGCGTCCCAACGGCAAATATGGGACCATCTCAACACCCTAGTCTGAGAGACAGGTGGAAGTAACCAGCGGGATAGTCTTCCAAAATTTGAGGACAAGGCTGGAGGAAGCTAAAGGAAATTAGGTGGAAGGACGCTCGGGAGTCCTATGGCCATATCAAACAACCCTGCCACGAGGCACAGGAGAATCCTCGTTCAATCTAGTCAATGGCACAGAAGCGGTCGTCTCGATGGGCATAGGGGAGGAAACACTCAAGGCACGACAATAGGAACCAACCGGCAATGGCGAGGAAAGACGAGCTAACCTAGATTTCTGGAGGAGCTTAGGAATAGCGCTAATGAAATGACGGAAGCCTACAATGACAAAGTACAGCGTCACGAATTCCAGGTCGAAGATCTGTTATTAAGGAAAGCTGATGCGACAGGAAACATTGCCAAACTGGACGCCAAATGGGTAGGACCGTACCAAGTCGTTGAGATAGCAGAAAGTGAAACTTATCGCTTGCAGAGAATGGACGAGAGGGAAGTACCACTCACGTGGAATATTGCTAACCTCAAGAAATATTTTACTTGATGCTTCGTATTTCATTGCGACGTTTTGTAACCTTGACGTACGATAATGAAATGTCCATCCTTTTATTTACTTGTTGTGGGTTCATTATTAATACTTTATTTAGCAAGAGAAAGGGATGGCCCCTTACATTAATATTTTATTTAACAAGAGAGGGGGATGGCCCCTCACATTGATACTTTTAGAGGGGGATGGCCCCTCACATTGATATTTTATTTAACAAGAGAGGGGGACGGCCCCTCACGAGCCCCAAAGCTAAGGCTTCCTTGAGTCACACAAAAGAAATGCCCCGAAGCTATTGCTTTCTTGAGGCATATAAAAGAAAACAATGGAATCATAAGCAGCTTAGCATAAGAAGCAATAGAGAAACAAAGTCTGATAACAAAAAAGAGGGGAGAGACGAAACATCCTAAAAGTTCAAATTACGGAGTAAAAGGGGGCCTAATATCTAAACATATTAAATAAAAGATCCTAATTCTTATCGACTTGAGCCCCATTAATAGGAATGTCGTCAGCCGCCTCGACCTCCCTATTTACATCACCATCATCATCTAGAACCTTGGGATCGAGGAATATGAAATCTTCATCGCCATAGCGCCCACAGTTCCTCAGAGTGGCGCGACACTGTCTGAGCACCTGGTCGTAAATCTCGCTCGCTTTGCCAAGAACAGCTTGGTCGAACTCGTCAGAGCCCACGTACTTCTCCTTGAAGTCATTCAACAATGTCTACCCCAAAGCAACCTCCTGGTTGAAGCTATCTTTCCATTTAACCTGCTCAGCTGAAGCAGCTTTAAGATCCTCTTTGCAACGACTTAGGTCTTTCTTCGCATCTTCAAGGGCATCCTTCAACTATTGGATCTCCTTTTCATCGATTCCTAAGCGCATCTCAGTCACTTCAGAAAGATTGATCACCTGAGAAAATGGAAATCCCTCAACAATGACCTCAAAAACTAAACAAGTTATTTAAAACATAAGTATAAGGAAGAACATGAACCCTAGCTGCTTCGGCCTGAAGTAACCTGGTAAGAGTACCACTAGAAAGAGCACCAAGGCGGGATACATCATAGGGGCTCACGAGATCCCTCGACTTCTCATAGGCAATGTCAAAGTCAGAAGCGTCCCAGAAAGATGAAATACCTCCTTGACGGTTAGTCCCGTAAGTGAAGAGTCATTTCCCGGCCCCATAACAAGGAGGATCAACTTCACCGTCTCGGGGACATTTAGAGCCACTGTCTCCATGACGGGGGAGGAATGCCCTTCCCCTCGTCCCAAGCCACCAAGAGCATCCCTAGCTCAAGCAGGAGGAGAACGACGGCGATCACTTTCCCCCCTCCTCGAGGGGGGCGAGGAGGGTTACGAGACCTTTGAGCATTCTCCCTTTCACGGGCATTTTCCCTCTCACGGTCTATCTTGAAGCGTTGAACATCGTGAAGAGTAACTTTCTTTCCTGCAAGGGGCAACAAAGAGCAAGTGAGATGACAAGGAGAAAAAGTTTGTAAGAAGAGGAAGAGATAACAAAAGAAAAAATCAAGTACCAGCAGAAATTAAAGACTTGACATCAAGGAGTTGGTAAAACAACCATACCCAATAAATACATGCGGAGGTCATAGACAGGATCAGGCAAAAGGGGCGACTCCTTGGGTTTAGGTCTTTTACATAAAAAAAAAAAAAAAAAAATCTTCCAGGGACCTTTCGAGGAAGCACCCCCCTCCGAAAATTTACAGCCACCTCGGGGATACTAGTAGAAGTAGGAGTCTTTGGGGACCTCCCTAAGTGTGAACAGAGTGTAGAAAGCCTCGAATGAGGGGGTCAAGTCGAGATCCCTAAAGCGTTGAAGGAACCCCTCGAATCATATGAAGGAATTGGGGGTAAATTGGCTAATGCTCAGAGTAGTGCGTGTAATTATCTCTAACAATAGAGGATGAGGGGGAAGCGCGAAGCCTGAGGCAAAGAAGGACAAGTAGGCTGTGAAGAATCCCGAGGGAGGATGTTTGATCCTATCACCGACACTGGGGAGAAGGAGGGTGAACTCAGAAGAGGAATTAATTTTGTTGTCAAAGAATGTGAAACTCCTCAGAACTCACACAACTATGGCAATTTTCAACATCCATGATGTGGCAACGAGACTTGGGTTGGGGAGGCTGACGAAGACTCGGTTCCATCAATACCAGACTCGTCTAAGTCGTCCTCAAGAGGGGTGAGAAGATGGACAACCTCATTGGAACTAGATCCTATGGAAAAATTTAATGAATCAAAAGGACACACGGGTAAGTTCCTAATCGCTTTGATAACCTCGTGATCGAAGTCTACACCATCGGCATAAGGGAGAGGTGGAAGGAAGGAGGAGAGGATCCCAGCCGAGGCAAAGAGCCTCGGTCGGATTCTGGCCGAGGCGTGCTGCCTCAACCCGCCACCTCCGTGCCCCCGGCGGCACACCTCCGCGCACTCCCTTGGTCACTAGACATCCTTTTTTTTTCGGACTAACATTGAATGACCTCTTAAGTTCTATAAACAAAATTGCTACAAGAAAAGGGTGGGAAGAAGGGACGAAGAGCTATATACCCGAACCAACATGTTTCGATATTTTTTGTATTATGGCTGGAACCAGAAAGACAGACAAAACAAGAGCAGAATGAGGCAATCAAAATGTTCCTCAAAGTTTATAAGGAGATCAAGAAGAGTCCTGATAAGGAAAGAGTTCATCACAGAGGAGAACTACTAAAGAAAGAATTCGTATCAGAAGAGAACTGTTAAAAGAAGACATTGCATCAAGTACAAACTGCTTATTGGAACTTTCAAAACTTTTCCCGGCGCATTTGAAAGTTGGGGGCCTGCTGATGGTGTCAAAATAAGTCCATATACCAAATTACCGAAACACCCCTGAACATACGTGTAATTACCGAATTGCCAATAGGTAGTTATTTTCCTTATGAGTTAGTGGGGTGATGTAAATTACTAAGATGCCCCTAGTGATTAAATTGTAACTATTAGATAATAGACGGTTGGAGGATAAATCTGTCTTTGCGCCCCTCCACATTTATTATAAATAGGATGTTTAGTGCATTGTAAAACTTCACATGCTACTTTTTGAATAATAAGAAATAGAGGAATCTTGGAGTTCTTGGCTCGTGACGTGTGATTATGTTTTGATCAAACGCTTCCCGATTTTTGCCCCATCACTCGTATTCCTTTTAAGTTCTGTTCATAGAAGAGCATTCAAAAATTGAAAAATTGTGATTCATGCCAATAACCTAAAAGCAACAGTTAATACCAACAATAAGCATTAAAAGTTGCAAACAAAGCCGAGGATGCACATGAGCGGTTGATTCTTATTGCCAGTGAATAGAGGTGAGCATCCAAGCTTTATACCTTTTTTGTCGTATTATTACTTATTGAAATCCAAACAGTGATCGCATCTCGAACAAAGATAGTTCGACTATTTGTTTTCCCTTACAATTATTTCTTATTTTTATCGTCTATCATCGTCATAAGTATTTTCGTCTTTCAATTCTATGACGTGCTCGACAACGGCTGAGACTGTAATATTTTTTTTTTA
Organism: Sesamum alatum; assembly: GCA_034509735.1. Lineage (NCBI taxonomy): Eukaryota > Viridiplantae > Streptophyta > Magnoliopsida > Lamiales > Pedaliaceae > Sesamum > Sesamum alatum. Next base: position 14,489,844 of record JACGWO010000006.1, read on the forward strand.
AATTGAGTCATTCTCAAATTTGAACTGAAAGTATATATTTATACTATATATAAAAGTATGAATCTCTTATGTGTTTGTTCCCATTGTGAAAAGATGTTTATATATCACACGTTTGTAATGGAGGGTTTTCTCCTCTTTAAATACAATTAGTTGATAACTGCTCTTAACTAATTCTACTGACTCCTAACTAATTATGTTTGACTAGCCCGCACACGTGGCTCCACCTATTCCCATATAAAATGTATAGCAAACCAGAAAAAACGTGTAAGCAAAAACACGATTATGAAGCTACTCTCTTATCCTGCATCCAACGAGTTTGAGAGTGTGCCATCATCAGTTGCATCAACAATCTGCACAGCCCCCCCCCCCCAAGTGGGAATGGGGTCGACAGAGACCAATCCCAACTTGGAGAGGAAGGAAGAGAAAGGACCAACGGACAAGACCTTGGTGAAGACGTCGGCGAGTTGATCCGAACTACGAACATGGGAGGGAGAAATAAAACCGGATTTGTAACAGTCCCGAACCACATGGAAATCGATCTCGATGTGTTTAGTGCGCTCATGAAAGACCGGGTTCACCGTAATGTGAAGAGCGGCTCGATTATCACAAAATAGAGCAATCGGAGTACGGATGTCAATACCAAAATCCTGCAGCATGTAGGAAATCCACCTGAGTTCACACACGGTAGCCGCAATACTATGGTACTTAGCCTCTGCCGTAGAACGGGACACCGTTGTCTGCTTCTTAGTCTTCCAAGATATAAGTGCCGGACTAAGAAAGATGCAAAAACCAGTAAGAGATCGGCGTGTATCGGTGCATGACGCCCAGTCCGCGTCACAATAGGCCGTGAGCTCAAAAGAATTATGGGAGAGAAAGAAGACACCTTTGGAAGGACAACCCTTCAAATATCAGACCACATGTAACGCCGCCGACCAGTGAGCATCACAGGGACAAGTGAGAAACTAGCTCAGTTGCTGGACCGAGTGCGAGATGTTCGGTCTCGTGAAACTGAGATAAAATAGCCTCCCAATGAGCCGCCGGTAAACTTCAGGATTGGGAAGAGCAGCCCCACAATCCGTAACCAACTTCAGCCCCTGCGGAAAGGGAGTGCTCGTGATCTTGGCCTTCTTCAAGCCTAAATCTGCAATGATGTCCAATACATACTTGGTTTGAGCCACATACAAACCATCCGGGCTACGTGCAATCTCCAAACCGAGGAAGTAGTGAGCATCGCCGATGTCTTTGATAGTGAACAAGTTATGGAGATAAGCCATAACCGATTGAATCAAGTCCAAGGTAGGGCCTGTGAGAAGGATATCATCTACGTAGACAAGCAAGAAGATGCAGCCCTGTGAAGTATTTTTGACAAACAGACAGTAATCGTTCTTGGATTGACAGAAGCCAAAACTCTCCAGTTGGGACGTAAATTCCAAATTCCATTGCCGAGAGGCTTGTTTAAGGCCGTAAAGAGATCGTTCAAGCTTACATACCATGCGAGAAGGTGCCGTATATCCATCCGGAGGTACCATGTATATATCCTCATCCAAGTGACCGTGTAAATGCGTTATTTATGTCCAGTTGTTGAAGAGGCCAGCCTCGTGCAGCCACAATAGCAAGAAACAACCGCATACTAACGGCCTTCGCAACCGGCGAGAAACTGTCGGTAAAATCCCCCCTCCACTTGATGATACCCCTTAGCAACCAAACATGCCTTATAGCGATCAATGCTCCCATCCGCCTTCAATTTAAGCTTATACACCCACTTAGACCCAATCGGTTTCTTACCCGAGGGCAGGGGCGCAAGCGTCCAAGTGTTGTTCCGCTCAAGAGCATTAAGCTCCTCGCCCATAGCATTCCTCCATTCAGCATGTTGAACGGCTTCTCCATAAGTTTTAGGTTCCTGCAAAACCGATAACGAGATTTCAACACCAACCACAGATCGTGTGCCGATTTCACATGCATGAACGCCTCGACTAACTCCTTGGATATTGAGTTCCACATCCATGAGGTGACCATAAGATCCACCCGCTTCCATTGTCTATACGTAGTGGATCTCGCAGCAGGTTCGGGAAAGCTACCATCAATGAAGCCTAGCTTCATTTTGGCGCCCAATGAGACATAGATCGCTCGACTCCAGCAAAAAAAGTTCGCACCGGTTAACGGCGCAGAAGATAGTGTTAATCCTGGATGATCCGCCGGATGAAGGAATAGAATTTACTTCTCGTATTCCGCCTCTGTTGCTTCATCCACCTGCACGACCTCAGTCGCCATCGGTCCCACAATACTCCTTGCTGAACGAAAAGACGCAGCAGTAGCGCGGTGTATAGGATCGGTATGCAGAGACCTTAAGATCGAAGGCTCTAATACCATGAACAAATTGAAAGTGATCATCAAGAGGTAGCAGATCAAAGACATATCTGGAGACTTTAGAAGAGCTGAGTAAAATTTTCATATATCACACGTTTGTAATGGAGGGTTTCCTCCTCTTTAAATACAATTTGTTGATAACTGCTCTTAACTAATTCTGTTGACTCCTAACTAGTTCTGTTTGACTAGCCCGCACACGTGGCTCCACCTATTCCCACATAAAATGATACAGCAAACCAGAAAAAACGTGTAAGCAAAAACACGATTATGAAGCTGCTTTCCTATCCTACATCCAAGGAGTTTGAGAGTGTGCCATCATCAGTTGCATCAACAATCTGCACAAGAGTCCTAAATCATAATTCCTCTATACTATTGGGACATTAATGATCAATATATCCATCTTAAAAAAATATATAGGCAAATAATATTTCTACATGATTCATTTCTTAGAAGTTATTTTTAAACATTAAAAATATCAATTATTAGGCACATTAAATTTTAAAATGAATAGCATTGGAATAATATATAAATTACTAATATAAACTTCAAAAACTAAATATATATCTATGGAACAATAAATATCATGAAATTTTGAATAAAAATTATCAATCTTACTAAATTAGAAATGCTCTTAAAAAAATTAAAATGAACGACTTCTAACTAATTGATTTTAGGAAATATTGCATTTTGGTCCCATGTGCCAGGGTCTTTTTCAATTCAGTGCTATTTGTTACGATTTTCTCATATTGCATACCGTAAATTGAAAGTTCTATCAATTTTAGTCCTCAAGTGCATTTTTTGCCCAATAATTAACGGAGTCATTAGCATTTTCTGTTAATTATTGGGGCCTTTTTCAATTTAGTCCCATTTGTTACGATTTTCTCACATTGCATCCTATAAGTTGAAAGCTTTCTCAATATTATGTTACCATCTTCCGTACATTTTTCATTAATTATCAGATGAAAAATGCACGTGAGAACTAATATTGAGAAAATTTTCAACTTATAGGATACAATTTTACCAAAATATCGTAACAAATGGGACTAAATTGAAAAAGACACTAACATATGCTATCAAAAATACGAGTTTCCCTTGATTTTATCTTAATAGGAATAGTAGAAATTTGTTCTCAGATGTTACTTTAATTCACGTACTTTTGATTTTTATCATAATATACTAGAGGTAAAATAATACTAATATAAGTGCAATCATGACTAAATATATAATAGTGAGAATTTCTTAAGCATTTATTTCTATTGTGAGAAAACATTCGTACTCTTATTGAGGTATTCTTTTGAATTTTGATACTTCTATTATATGTATATATATAAATATATATATAAGTGATCACATAACCGCATCAAAATTATGTCATACTAACATTTCACATAATGTATATTTACAGTCATACTACAAAATTTCACACATTATTAAAATATATTAATTTTCAACTTCTCATGAAAGAAAACAAATAACCCAAAATAAAAATATAACAGATTCTGTCAAGTTAAAAAAAGCATAATATGAAGTGATTAATTTGCCCTTGGAAGATACATTCGGAATTATCCCCATCCCAATGTACACGAGGAGTGTTGTGCAAAGAGAAATTCTAATTTAAATCGAGTTTGGTCAAATATGAACCAATTATATGGTACATATAATATATTCGTGATGTGCTTGACATCCAATTGAAGAAGAATGATCAATTACATGTCAAATATACCACATTTATTGTATGATTTATTGTATTTGACCGAACTTGATTTAAATTAAAAAATTTTACTGTCCGTATATACAAATTTGAGTTCTTAAATGTGAAACAAATCATCATTCTGTGAAACATTTTTCTTGTTTGAAGTGACACTAACTCCAAGTTGACAACTTATAAACTGAGGAACTAAAGTTCTTGGGGGAGGGGAGACCCGTATCCTTAATTATAATATAGTCAGAGGGATCAATTTGAGACAACATTAAAGTTTAGGAATACTAACATCAAGAAATGAATTTGCTAAACTAAAGCGATTCTAAATGACAATTAAGGGATCAAGTATAATATTTAATTCTAACAAAAAAGAAAAATATATGGCATTTCTAATTCCTCTAAACTACTTAGAAATTGAATGATATATCTAACTAAAAGATAAATAGGCAAATAATATTTTAACACACTTAATTTGATAGGAAAGATCTTAAATATTTATTTAAAAAATGATTTACTAGGGCACTATAAAATTTTAAATGAATAGCATATGAGTAACATGTAAATACTAATCCTAACTTCAAAAATTAAAAATTTAATATAGAATAAATATCTTCAATTTTATTAAATTAAAAGTGTTATTGAAAAATTTAAATTAAATGACTTCCGAGTAATTGATTTTATCTTGATATTAATATTAGATAATTAATTATATTTAGATTTTAACCTTTTTCCATAATATAATGGATGTATCATTTTGATAAATAACAACTTGTGATTAAATACAAAATACCAAGAATCTCTTAAGCGTTTATGCCTGTTGTGAGAAAATATCCATACCCTTACTGGGGTACATGGTTAGATTGTACCCAGTAGTATATTGTTAATTGTTATTAATGGAACTTCTTTTATAAACAATCCAAAACAAGGAGCTTTGACTAATTATTTTATTTTACTATTGAATTTTGTAATATTATTATTATTTTTTCATATTAATTGATTTGATACAAGATAATCAAATATAATCATTAGTGAATACGAAATACAAAATTTTAATTTGAAATTTTTTTTTATTTTATAGTACCAATTAAGTTTATAAAATAAATTATAAATAATAGAAGTAAATAGTTTTCTTATCAATTAAAATAATATTATCAATTTATTTTGAAAATATAATTGTATGATACTAGTGTTTCAGTGACGGAAACATAACTAATATCATGAACTTAATATTTATGACTACTATAAATAATATATTTACGTATAAAAATATATTTGTACACGTGCATCGCATGCTTTCTAATATATATATATATATATATATATATATTTTAATAAAACATAACTTTCATTAAGTGGCATACGGCCAACGAGCAAACCCACTGTATGCGAACATAGGCCAATTACACATGTTGCCAAGCTCAGAAACTAAAAGTTAGAAATCCTCTGAAATTGCAAACAAGAAAGAGCCGTAATACAGATTAAAAGTCATGTGTTAAGTAACAGTTTTTATCCATTATTGTAATAATTTTGGCTGCAACAACATATGTATGAGTTTAACTTTAGGCGAAGAACAACAATTTAGAACTTGGGAATCAAATTGTTTCTTCTAGATAATGAGTTTTCTGAACCTGAAAGTCATATTGTTTTTCCCTGCTAACAACAATCGTTAATTTCTTGGTTTGATTGTTGAGATCAGTATGCAGGTGTTTTTTCTTGAGGAACTGATGATTTAGTGTGGATTATGGCTTCTTGGAAATGACTGAAAAGGTTGTTCCACTTTTCTGAACTTGAGAACTTTTTTCTTGCATGGTATATTGTATATGATATGTGTCAAAAAATCAGTTCAAAATCGAGACTCAACAGCCCAAAGATACTTGTAAGAATTCGAAAGAAGGTGTTGGAGCCCTACACGTAGGCCCACTTGTGTTTAGGAGGAGGCCCATTCGAGGCACCAACCCACGCCCAAGGGTGTACCAACCAGGCCTGCCCCAACCAGGAGGAAGTCCAACCCAAGCTTACTGACTTGAGCGTCGGAGTGTTAATGTTTTTTTTGCAAGTTCTCGTTTCATAGTTTGTATAAAATCAAAGATTACTCCGTTCAAGTCCAAGAACGAGTTCTTTCAACTCACATCAGTATATATAATAAAATTTTATTTGCCCCAATAGATTACTACGGAGGTTTGATTTGTTTATATATATAGATATTATTAATCACAAATTGCGTACGAACAGAATACTAATAAATTATATGTAACATATTTGGCAAGAAGATAGCATCCCAATTTATTCATGGTGGTGGAAACTATTTAAATTGTATTTTGTATTTATTTGTGAAGAGAATGTTGCCAGAGAAAAAGAAGTTTGTGAGGAAAAAAAACGTCAAATAGTAGGTTGAGAAAAGTAACTAATTGTAATGTGCTTATTAAAATTAATTAAAATTACTATCATAATATTTTTAAGAAATATATAAACTGTATGATCAACTGGTTTTCTTTTATAATAGTATAGATAAATATATTTGTCTTAGATATATTTTCTTGGAGTAGATAACATGGACTAACTTCATTTGAACTGTTGTCCTGGGTACATAAATGTGTAATTTGTCTGATTTTTCTTAGGTTATCAGCACGATTCTTTGTTCTCTTTCACCTGATATATATCCATACTATTATAAAATAAAACCCCTTGAAGTACCAATTTTAGAATGCCCAAATTTAAGTTTTAGTTTATTCCATTTCTTTAAAAATATTTGACCATAATAGTAATTTTATTATTTTTTTAGAACACGTAATTATAATTTTTTTTCTTTCAACCCACTCTTCCACTTTCTCTCTCACATTGCTTCAACGCGTCTTTTTCCTCACTAACTCCATCTTCTCATCACAAACTCCCTCTTCTCACAAACTTCTTTCTACTCCCTTTTTAATCTAACTTCTCCATATTTTTTTCCTCACAAACTTCCTTCTTCTTCTCTAATGTATATAATAGTAATTACAATTTACTCACAAGGGCATAAGAGTAATTTTCGAGGTCTACCACATGGTTAAAAATATGTACCCTATCACACCATAAAATAACCAAATCACTATAAATACAAGATATATTATTTTTTAATCCTAAGTTACTATTCATTGATTTGACCACTCATACAATATTTCTCTCTCTAAGGACTTGGGGTGCAATTGTGTCGAGGCAATTTTTCCGATTAATCCTTCACTAAAAACCATTACCACATCATTGGCGCCGTCTGTGGGAAACATTGCCCCGACATTGAGAATGCAGACCAGGTCACGAGCACGCGACGTTCAAGGGATGGACATTGCCCCAGAGACTCATGATAACGGGGCAGAACTGCAGCCACCCCATGAACAATCACCACCCCATGAACAATCACCACCCCATGCACAAGATCCCCCGAACAGAGTAGCTGGACCACCTCTCGGCCAGGAACCACCCTATGAGCGACAACCACAGAACGAAGCCCCCCCTCTAGGAGGCGCCCCACCCCAAGGAGCAACGATCCAGCTGACACAAGAAGCATTGTTAGCGTTAATCCAAGACGCTACCACTCGTGCAGCCGCACAAGCAGTGGCACAATTTGCGAACAACCACCCCATGAACCCGCCCCCTCCTTCCCCTCGCCGAAGTCGAGAAAAATCCTCGGCTCCCGAGGGGAATGAGCAGAGGCGGGAAGAGGTGAACAGCAGAGTGTCCTGACCAGAGGTTGCCCAGGACTCGGACCAGCGCCCCCCACAATCAAGGGAGCCCACGGCACCTTTACCTTCAAGAGTGATGGAGGATCCCTACCTCCCTTTGGCAGTGGCCCCCCCAAGGCGTAGTCCGTTCAGCTCGGCAATCCTAGCCGAGGCCCTCCCAGCGGGAGTGAAGGTCTCGAACCTCTCAGAATATGACGGCACGGGAGACCCCTAAGAACATCTAGACAAGTTCTACGCTAAGATCGATTGGTATGATTTGAGTGATGCGGCGTACTGCAAAGTCTTCCGCACCACACTCTCAAAACGCGCTCTGGCTTGGTTCAACCAACTGCCCGCTGGAACAATTTCCAACCTCGAGCAGTTGACACAGCACTTCCTACATCATTTTTCTATGAACAAGAAGGTCCCAAAAACGGCCGCGTACCTGTTCACCATTCGGCAGAAGGAAAGAGAGTCGCTGAGAGACTATATTCAAAGATTTGTGGAAGCAGTACACGAGGTGCCCCATGTTAACCATGAGTTGTTGGCCAGCATTGTCCAACAAAACCTACTCCCAGGAAGATTCAAAGAGTCGGTAGCCGGAAAGCCCCCGGCCACTTTGGAAGATTTACTTATGCGATCACAAAAATATATCAGAATAGAGGAGTCCAAGGCCGCAGATCCTTCCCCCGGTTTCAAGAGGAAGGGGAGAGAAGAAGAAATTGAGCCGAGAAAGAAAGAGGAGCGTAAGCACCAGCCGCTAACTGGATTCACGCACTACACTCCCCTTAATGCCTCTAGAGGAGAAATTTTGGTAGTGGCCGAACAACAAGGGTTGATCTATCAATGGCCAAGGAAAATGAAAGACAACCCCAAGAGATTTAAATCGGACAAATATTGCCATTTTCATCGGGATAGGGAGCACACGACGGAGGACTGCCACCACCTCAAAAACGAGATAGAAAAATTGATTCAACGAGGATACTTGAGGGAATATGTGAATCGTCCAAGAGGACAAGCATTCAACCAGGGGCCCAGTCGCACCCCCTCTAGCTCGACTCCCGCCCAGGACCCGAACGAGGACAACCTCCCCACAGCAGGAGTCATAGCAGTGATTTCGGGAGGACCGGCAGGCGGGGACTCCGGAAATGCAAGGAAAGCGCTAGTCCGGGAAGCAAGAGGAGCCCATTGGCAGACCCCAATTCAAGTCCACACCGTTGGCATAGAGAAACAAGAGGAAATCTCATTTACCTCGCGAGACGTGGATCCCAGGAGAGATCGGAACAATGATGCCTTGGTCATTTCAGCGACGCTATCCAACTTCTGGGTCAAGAAAGTGTTGGTGGACAGCGGAAGTTCAGCGGACATTATATTCTACGATGCATATGTCCAACTGGGGATCGACAATGCCCAATTGCGGAAAATTAACACCCCACTCATCGGGTTCAGCGGCGAGATGATCGAACCATTGGGGGAGGTGACGTTACCACTTTCACTGGGCTCCTACCCTAAAAGATCAACTAAGATGGTGAAATTTCTCGTGGTTAAGGCTGAAAGGATGTGTGGATCGTCCCGGGAGATTAACGCGAATAGCGGAAGCGCGAAATAGTGCGTAATAAAAATTACAAAGCATAATTAAATGGAATTTAAATCATGCATAACGTACATAAACGAATCAAGGGGTGTGCCCTTGATTCTCCCGGGCGTTCGGTGTATCTCATGTTTAATAAAACACAACATGAAGGCCATAGAATTGAAACCAAAAAAAAAAAAAAACGAAATTAAAGAACCTACCCGGTTGTAGTTTTGTCTTCGTTTCGGCTACACGCATTGTTCCCCGTTTTGCACCAAGATCTCAAATAAGAGACCCTCTAAATCATCTCACTCGCTCCACCGGAAAGCAAACAACCCTTGTGCTAGCAAGAAATTATTTTGGGGAGAAGAGACATCGATACACGCTATGAATTAACGCAATCAATGTCTCTTATGTTCTTAACTTGAATAAATCAAGAAGAACAAAGTAATATTCTTGGAGAGTGAAAAATAGGGGTGGACGAATTTGAGAGAGAATTTTGAGAGATGAGAGTTGTAGAGAATAGTAGGTGTAAGTGTGTGTTTTTTAAGTATTTATAGAAGATGGAATTCCTATTCCTTCTCAAACTCTTCCAAAGAGACACACTTTGACTAGGATTTTGACCTAGTCAAATCCTAGTCAAATTAGGCTTTGATTAAGTCAAATTAATCATGGTCATTCATCTCATCATTCTCTAGATCAAATCTTGTCCATCCATTTTGATGGGCTTTATGGAATGGGCTTTATTTAATTCTAAATTAAATGATCCCATGGACTTTATATTAAAATCCTATTTAATATACTAAGCCCATTAATTAATTAATGGAATGGACTTTATTTAATTCCAAATTAAATAGTCCATGGACTTTATATTAAATCCTATTTAATACCAAGCCCATTAATTAATTCCATAGAATGGGATTATTTAATTCTAAATTAAATAGTCCCATGGACTTTATATTAAAATCCTATTTAATATACTAAGCCCATTAATTAATTAATGGGATGGACTTTATTTAATTCCAAATTAAATAGTCCATGGACTTTATATTAAATCCTATTTAATACCAAGCCCACTAATTAATTAATTCACCCTTTTAATCTAATTAAAAGGAAAGCCCATGCTTTGTAAAATTCATAAATCTAATTTATGAACTCAAGCCCGATTATTCCAAATAATTCATCGAAGCTTGAATCTCCAAGAAGTATAATTTAATTCCATTAAATTAAACCTTCTCCCGGAATTAATTCCAAATTAATTCCCCTTCATTTGGTGTAGCGGGTGTGACTCTTTAGGTTCACCTTTCAGCTAGACTTGCACCTACTTCTTGTTATTTCATAACCAAAGTAGTCCGTTACCATGGGTGGCCATCTAGCAACGGTCCATGGCACTAGAGACTAGGTGAATTTATGGTGTGAACATTTAGGCTCCGAGTTATACGCAGGTGCGGTCCTACCGACGCTCGATACGTACGGGTACGGTCCTACTGTCGCCTGTCTCCCGGCCTTTAGTATAGGGGTCGGTTCCCATCGTTGACTAGGCAACTATGCATAATGCTCGAGATAGGTTTAACTCGACGTAGGAAATCCTTTCCCACTACATCAAGTGCTATGGCCATAGACTTTGTGAGTCTAAATCATCTCCGAGTGCATAGGAGATCTTGCTGTCATATCCTTTGACAGGGGACAGATCCTATTCTTGGAATTCACCGTTCTTACATACTCCGACTGCACTGGACGAGGCTTATGATGACCATGTGATATAATCGGTCAAATTTCACCAGATCCAAGATACAGCCTTAGTATGCAGGGGACTGCCGTGATCCTCAAGTCTGAGGACTAATCCCGTACTATCAGAACCGGGAATACGAGTCATACCGACCAAGCCCGAGTAGCTTCTATATGACGATTCCCGCGAGTCACCTCAGTCGGCCGCTCCCCAGCAGGCCGACCCACTAACACTGCTTAGACGATCCTCGTCACCCGTCGATGAAACACGACAGCAGATGCTTAGTGCAAGTCTCAAATGGATTCTCGATGCCCTGTCTCGAGATTCCTTTGACTTGGAGTATTTCAGACTGATTCGGTGAAACTGATTTCATGAACCTACCTCCAAGCGTAGTTCCAATTTCCCGAAATGTTATTTCAGTCTGTGGCCGTTTGTTGTGACATCGTAACGATGCAAGCAGTAAGTACAACAAACTCATGCCTATGAATCCTTACTACATTCATTAACATAATATTACTTGTTCACAGATTGACGAATGGTTCTCAGAACAGCCAATACCATTGACTTTCTGGTCACCTACTCTAACAATCTCCCACTTGACCAATAAGTCAATTACCCACTTTGTTCAAAATCCTCTGAGTATGAGTAATCTACGATACCGACTAAGGTATTGTGAGTCCACTTATATTTCCTTGCGAAGCAATACGGTCTAACCGTGTTACCTCTATCCACCATTGCCTCATAGAGATGGTGGTTGTCTAAGAATATTTTCGTGGATCTTGTGATGAGATCTCGTGCCAATACTCCCATAGCCAAGTTGCCTGCCATATAGGCGAACATGGCTTGGTCGTGCTAGGCGCCACGTCCATCCTATGGACGTGGTCTTCATCAGTGACCACTATCTGATGCACTCGTCATTGGGCCTGACTGTGCATACCTTTGAGACTAACTGGTTTTCACTTATGCTCTGGAAGCTAGTATCACTTTAGCCTTCCAAAGCAACTCTCAACAGACGGTGCATCATGAACACATCTTTAGTCCTTATTCAGGTACTAAGGATCATTCTTGATTGCTGTCTTCAACCCCTCAGTGCATTACCGATTTATGTTGAGCCATGCTAGAAGCACTCTCAACATCGGTTCCTATGCACCGAGTAAACATATCATATGTTTGCCTAGGGTTAAGACGTAGGGGATACTCAACATCCAAGCCTTCTCATTAGTCCACCATGACTAAGTCTTGAATGGCTTGATGCTTTATGCATAGTATCCAAGTTTTCTCATCAGTCTTACTATGACTGAGTCTCGAAAAACTTGTCCCTCTACATATATGAGTTTTTTTCTCATCAGTCTACCATGACTGAGTCTTTGAAAAGCTCAATTCATGATATGTATGTGGGAACCCTAAAAATGTCATGGAGAATTTTTCGTGAGTTACAGTTTATGTTTTAGTGATTCCTAATGCCTTGAATTCATCCATGAATCAAGATATTACACACTTAAACACTTGAAATGCCATTTCTACTCCCACTGACCACCTACGTCGTTTAAGACCGAGTCATGCTCCGTATGAGCTCGTCAAAACGAATATTCCAGTTATGCGGTGTATCAAACCTTGTTTGAATTTCCTAGTGGATTCTATGGCTCCTCTCCATAAATCCTACTACGATGTCCAACATCACGTTCCGCAGGTCATTTGGATTACTATCCAAATTTGACCGAACATATCCCGATCACTCATACCTCTTACGACATTCGGGTTCGTTCTTAAGGGGACTTGGAATATGATCAATTTAAGAAATGCGATTCTAAGCAACGTTAGTATTATTCTGTCGTAAACTTGTACAAATTAGATACCGAGTCTAATTTGTCTCCCACTAGTCCCTTGACGTATGTAGGATCCTTCTACATGCTCAAGGACTTTGTCGGGACATAGGCTTGCCAAACCATGGCTCCTTGTGCGTGACTCTTGGCAAAGTGCCACGTTCCTTACGTTGGCAATTTTGAGTCTACGTCTACACGGGCTAAGGTAATTGGGCGAAACTTCGATCAATCTTCGTCCAACGAGATTCGATCGTTCCCTTTATCAGAGCCGTCATACTTGCCCTTTATAGGAAATGTTTCATTGAGAATTCCATTCTCAACTTGGATGCTCAAGAGCTCCCACTAAATACACAGCCTTTTCGATCCTATCGAAACAGGTTTAATTTTGCAACCATTTATGGTTCACCTCCTTAAGTCTAATTCCCAAACCTCCTATGGGACCCTTAGACTTTTGAACCCTCTTATGGTCTTGTGTATTAGTAACCTACAGTTGTCTTATTGGCTCCCTTCCAATAGACTATTTGGCAAGCCTACTTTGTCCAACAAAGAGCTTTCGGACTTTCTTCTTCATAAAAGACTTGTAAATTTAGTCGATTCGAATCATCTATTTCTAGATTCATCGAACTTTCCAATTTACTTATCTTTTAATAAGAAGAAACGTCCTAGCTGTTGTAGATGCCAAATCTGTAAGTTGGTCTTGATTAATCCATTTAGATAATTAGAATTTTGAGTATCCATAAACCTTTTATGGGATGGTGTTCTAGGAATTCACGTGTAACTACTAGCAAACATGAATCAATATTCAATAATTTTGTTTGATCAAATATGTATGTAATAAAACCTTTGTCCAACAAAGAGACATACTTTTGATCATGCTAGGTTACGTAATTCCTATATTATCCTAACATGATCACGATTATGGGCCTAACAAGTCTCTAGTCCTTTTCATCAATGGACCTTGCCATTGTTGAATCCTAGAACTGTTCTTGGCTTTTAAGTCCTTATTCACTTTCTGCAAACCACCCGCAGATTAGTGATAGGAATGGTATCAAATACCAAATAGAGTAAAAGTGATCATGTCAATACTCAATATCAAATTTTACCTACATTGGAGAAAGGTTTAGGATACTCCCTTTTCCAATGGCCCTCTTTACGACAGTGAATGCTTACGTTCTTAGAATCTATGAACTTGACTGCTTGAACCTTTTATTCTTTCCTTTACCTCCACCTTGTGTTGTAAAGGAACAACACTTGAAGTGCTGCAATAGTTGATGTTACCTTACCCTTCTTCCTCTTTTAGCGTCTGGCACCCTTGCCTTTCGCTATGGAGGTTGAAGCCTCTCCTACTAGTACCGACGGCGCAGATTTTGCAATCGTTGCTTCGTACTAGACCAACATAATTACCAACCTATGAAGATCTTTTCTAAGCTCATTCATGTTGATAATTAATGGTTCATAGGAGGGAGGAAGAGACTGAAGGATCATGTCAATGTACGTCTCTTTTTCAAGACAGACGTGGAGGTCTTTTGAGCTTCTCCACTAGGGATTGCATCATCACTCCATGTTCTTTGTACCGACATCCCTTCCGTCATCTTAGCTCCAAACATGCCTTCGTTGCATTTTACCCCACATGCTGGTCCAAGACCATATAGCCATGATGCAAACGAAGCATAGTTTGAGCCAACATCATTATATCCTACTTGCAGGTGGTCATCCTTCAACTATTGAACGCCAAGCGTTGCCTTAGTTGTTGACCCCTCCGGCAAGGGTTGAGGAACATCCTCATCCGGTTATGTGAGTTAAGGTTCTGGAAATCTAAGACCATCTTAAGATTTCGCAATCAATTCGTGTAATTGGTTCCCTTTTAATGAGCCTCTTAGTGATGTGTTTGGTGGATTCTTAGACATTCACAACATATATGAAACAGAAAATAATAAGCAGAATGAAGTAATATTTTGGTTAAGTCTCGGTCTTTAGTCCTTAACCTCTCCCACTATTTCTACGAAAAACGGCACTCTCAAACGTTGTTTTCGGGAAATCCTTTCCTAGTGGGCTCAGGATCCACAGCGATCTCCCCCATACCCCGCTTTTACGATTCGCATGGGAAAAGAACCCGTGGGAGGTATTCCATACAATTCTCGTTCCACGAGATTCCCAAGATAATTGCCTCACCCTTTCACGTGATCCCGAGGACTCCAAGCGAATCACGTTATTCGGGCGTTAGACCCGACCCAATCAACCGATTCATAGACTCACTGCTACCTCCACGACTCGTGAGACAGGTAACAACAGTCTACTCATCGTTCATGACAAAGTGCAGCTTCTTTTAAGCACGATAGTCGTGCCACGACTCGTGAGACCACGCTATCGACCTAAAAGATCTTCCTCACTTTTGCCATGGATGGAAGGCTTGGACAGACTCCCAGAGTCCTAGTCCATTTATTAAGGGTCTATATTTAACTTGGTTTAACCAAGTGAGAGTTTTGATAGAACGAGACCTCATCACATATTAAGTATTGCATTGCGTGCGTTATGGCAGAAATATTCTAAGCATGAATGTAACCATACATAAAGCATATAGAATAATCATAAGCATATAATACGCATCGCATGCAAAATAAAGCCTAGCACGCCCCTGTAGGATGATCACAAGCCCAAACCTATGCGACCCACTGAGCCCGCAGTGGATCTATGGTCAATCTAAGGGTAGGCCCTACACTATTACAAGATTCAATAACCCATTACATGCAATGGGCCTTGTAAGTCCTCTTTATCTTCTTGGGCTCTCCATCGTGGGCCTACACCGGGCTTCTTCTCCATGGATCCTCCGTGGGCCATCTGATGGCAACCTCCATGGGCCTCCAACACCTTGGGCTTGTCTTCTCTTGCAGCTTTTATTTACAAAAAAATAAAGCCTCACCACTAATTCTACTCTCATTGCATCATAAAATAAGAAACCCCAATTAAACATTTGGGGGGAGTACATTAGGAGGGAGAGAGAAAGCCTTATTATTCCAAGGCACTAGAAGAGAGACAAAGAGGAAAATAAAGAGGCACACAGGCCACAACCCAACAAATAAATGTAAATAAACCATACATGCGGTCTAGGGCTTTGTGATCATCCTTTGTCAAATCATTTAACACAAATAGCACAAATACATATCCCACGTAAAATATGCTATACCAACATCCATGATAATCCATACCATAAAATAAATGCAGAAACTACATGTAAAATATCCACACCAAATATTGGATAACAGTGCAACCTATGCACAACGATTTTTGTTGGAAAAACCTTTTCCATAATTAACAAGGCAATATTAATTCTATGAAATATAAAATCTCAACCAAAATTAAAATGCCCCAAGTTAATTAATTCAGAAAAATTCCCAGAATTATACAGAAAAATCAAATTTTTCTGAAACACAAAAATCAACAATTCAAGAATATGCCCATTTATTCAAGAATTCCAAAATCCAATAATTTGTGCAATATTAATACATGTCAAGATCTACTCATACTCAAGCCATAAAATAACCATGATGTCCAACATCATAAAACGCAGAAATTATTGCGAAATTTCACATGTGAATTTTGATCATTGGTGCAACCATTGCAAAAATTAAATCTTGTTAGGAAACCCTTTCCTCATTAACCAAGCAATATTTATTTTAGGAAATTCCAAATCTCAAAAAATAAATATTCTAAGTCAACGGGTTCAGAATAATGCAGAAAATATCACAAAAATAATTCAGTAAAAACAGTTTTGAAAAACGAGCCAAAAACGGGAGAGAAACGGAAAACGGCACAGCCGGCCGGCCAGGCGCGCGCGCGCAGGCTCCTCTGCCTGCGCGCACAGCGCGCGCGCCCAGCGCATGCCGTGCGCGCGCCCAGCGCGCGCCTGCGCCTAGCGCTTGCGCGCGCGCGCACGCGCGCAGGCGCCCATGCCTGCGCGCGCTGTCCGCGCACGCTGGGCGCGCTGGCCGGGCGCGCGCAGGCCCCTGCCTGCACGCGCGGCCAGCGTGCTGCTGCTGCCGGTTCGCCGTTTTTCACTCCTTTTCGACTTTTCATGCAATTTTTCTGAACCACAAGATAAATTAAACCCTAGAACATGTATAAACACATTCAAGAAAACCAAGATCCAAAATCCCATGCAAAATTAAACGCCAATAAATATCTACGATAAACATGCTATAAGCGTAAATTAAAACACGTTTATCATGCTTAAGCGCACATAGCACATAGAATTCTAGGCCTATAAACCGAACCGGGCTCTGATACCACTGAAAGGATGTGTGGATCGTCCCGGGAGATTAACGCGAATAGCGGAAGCGCGAAATAGTGCGTAATAAAAATTACAAAGCATAATTAAATGGAATTTAAATCATGCATAACGTACATAAACGAATCAAGGGGTGTGCCCTTGATTCTCCCGGGCGTTCGGTGTATCTCATGTTCAATAAAACACAACATGGAGGCCATAGAATTGAAACCAAAAAAAAAAAAAAACGAAATTAAAGAACCTACCCGGTTGTAGTTTTGTCTTCGTTTCGGCTACACGCATTGTTCCCCGTTTTGCACCAAGATCTCAAATAAGAGACCCTCTAAATCATCTCACTCGCTCCACCGGAAAGCAAACAACCCTTGTGCTAGCAAGAAATTATTTTGGGGAGAAGAGACATCGATACACGCTATGAATTAACGCAATCAATGTCTCTTATGTTCTTGACTTGAATAAATCAAGAAGAACAAAGTAATATTCTTGGAGAGTGAAAAATAGGGGTGGACGAATTTGAGAGAGAATTTTGAGAGATGAGAGTTGTAGAGAATAGTAGGTGTAAGTGTGTGTTTTTTAAGTATTTATAGAAGATGGAATTCCTATTCCTTCTCAAACTCTTCCAAAGAGACACACTTTGACTAGGATTTTGACCTAGTCAAATCCTAGTCAAATTAGGCTTTGATTAAGTCAAATTAATCATGGCCATTCATGTCATCATTCTCTAGATCAAATCTTGTCCATCCATTTTGATGGGCTTTATGGAATGGGCTTTATTTAATTCTAAATTAAATGATCCCATGGACTTTATATTAAAATCCTATTTAATATACTAAGCCCATTAATTAATTAATGGAATGGACTTTATTTAATTCCAAATTAAATAGTCCATGGACTTTATATTAAATCCTATTTAATACCAAGCCCATTAATTAATTCCATAGAATGGGATTATTTAATTCTAAATTAAATAGTCCCATGGACTTTATATTAAAATCCTATTTAATATACTAAGCCCATTAATTAATTAATGGGATGGACTTTATTTAATTCCAAATTAAATAGTCCATGGACTTTATATTAAATCCTATTTAATACCAAGCCCACTAATTAATTAATTCACCCTTTTAATCTAATTAAAAGGAAAGCCCATGCTTTGTAAAATTCATAAATCTAATTTATGAACTCAAGACCGATTATTCCAAATAATTCATCGAAGCTTGAATCTCCAAGAAGTATAATTTAATTCCATTAAATTAAACCTTCTCCCGGAATTAATTCCAAATTAATTCCCCTTCATTTGGTGTAGCGGGTGTGACTCTTTAGGTTCACCTTTCAGCTAGACTTGCACCTACTTCTTGTTATTTCATAACCAAAGTAGTCCGTTACCATGGGTGGCCATCTAGCAACGGTCCATGGCACTAGAGACTAGGTGAATTTATGGTGTGAACATTTAGGCTCCGAGTTATACGCAGGTGCGGTCCTACCGACGCTCGATACGTACGGGTACGGTCCTACTGTCGCCTGTCTCCCGGCCTTTAGTCTAGGGGTCGGTTCCCATCGTTGACTAGGCAACTATGCATAATGCTCGAGATAGGTTTAACTCGACGTAGGAAATCCTTTCCCACTACATCAAGTGCTATGGCCATAGACTTTGTGAGTCTAAACCATCTCCGAGCGCATAGGAGATCTTGCTGTCATATCCTTTGACAGGGGACAGATCCTATTCTTGGAATTCACCGTTCTTACATACTCCGACTGCACTGGACGAGGCTTATGATGACCATGTGATATAATCGGTCAAATTTCACCAGATCCAAGATACAGCCATAGTATGTAGGGGACTGCTGTGATCCTCAAGTCCGAGGACTAATCCCGTACTATCAGAACCGGGAATACGAGTCATACCGACCAAGCCCGAGTAGCTTCTATATGACGATTCCCGCGAGTCACCTCAGTCGGCCGCTCCCCAGCAGGCCGACCCACTAACACTGCTTAGACGATCCTCGTCACCCGTCGATGAAACACGACAGCAGATGCTTAGTGCAAGTCTCAAATGGATTCTCGATGCCCTGTCTCGAGATTCCTTTGACTTGGAGTATTTCAGACTGATTCGGTGAAACTGATTTCATGAACCTACCTCCAAGCGTAGTTCCAATTTCCCGAAATGTTATTTCAGTCTGTGGCCGTTTGTTGTGACATCGTAACGATGCAAGCAGTAAGTACAACAAACTCATGCCTATGAATCCTTACTACATTCATTAACATAATATTACTTGTTCACAGATTGACGAATGGTTCTTAGAACAGCCAATACCATTGACTTTCTGGTCACCTACTCTAACAAAGGCGCCGTCCGCTTACAATGTCATTTTGGGAAGACCGAGTCTGAACCTCTTTCGGGCCACAGCATCCACGTTCCACATGAAACTTAAGTTCCCAACCCCGGAGGGAGTGGGAGAGGCCGTAGGGGATGGACGAATGGCAAGAGAATGTTAGGCGAACACCCTGAAGAGGTCAAGGGATAAGCTGGACGGCCGAGGATCAAATGAAAAAGGAAAAAGGATCATGACAAATACAGTTTCCAAAGCATGGGAAACCGCGGAGGATCCCATGGACGGGAAATTCGGAGAAAGAAGAGTTGAAGCCATCGAGGAGATGAGGGTGATTAATCTCGCATGGGAAGGCGAGGAGAGAAATACGAAAATAGGCACCACAATGAGCCCCCTCGCTGAGGAACGCCTGAGTCGTTTTCTTAGAGAGAACCAAGAAGTGTTCGCATGGAGTATGGAGGATCTCCAGGGGATCTCACCCGATGTTATTATGCACCACCTCAGCGTGAACCCCGACGCAAAACCCGTGAAGCAAAAGAAGAGGATGTTTGGAGCAGAAAGACATCAAGCTATAAAAGAAGAAGTAGACAAGTTGTTGAAGGCCAAGTACATACGCCCCGTGCAACACCCGGAGTGGCTAGCTAACTTAGTGTTAGTCCCAAAACCAAATCGGAAGTGGCGTCTGTGCATCGACTTCACGGACTTGAACAAGGCGTGCCCGAAGGATCCTTTCCCCCTCCCACGGATCGACCTGCTAGTCGATTCCACCTCCGGATGCGAAATGTTGAGCTTCTTGGATGCTTATCAGGGGTACAACCAGATTCCGTTGGCACCAAAAAGACCAGGAGAAGGCAAGCTTTGTAACGGACCAAGGGGTCTTTTGCTACAACGTTATGCCATTCGGACTAAAAAATGTGGGGGCAACGTACCAGCGACTTGTCAATCATATGTTTCGAAATAAAATTAGCCGGAACATGGAGGTGTATATAGACGACATGTTGGTAAAGAGCGTGAAGGAGGAAGACCACGTCAATGACTTGCAGGAATGTTTTTCAATATTGAAATCATATGGTATGAAACTAAATCCAGCAAGTGCGCTTTTGGGGTGCGCGGGGGAAAATTTTTAGGGTACATGATCTCGGAAAGAGGGATAGAGGCTAACCCGGAAAAGATTAGTGCCATCATGAATATGCCCCCACCCAAATCGATTAAAGAAGTGCAGAGGTTAGCGGGCAGATTGGCTGCCCTTAATCGATTCATCTCGCGATCTGCGGACAAAGGCCTTCCCTTCTTTAAGGTCCTCCGTGGAGCCGCGAAGTTCGAATGGTCAAGCGCCAGCCAAGAGGCGTTCGATGAACTGAAAAGATACTTAGTCTCGCCGCCGCTGTTAACAAAGCCCAAAACAGGAGAAGTGCTAAATCTCTACCTAGGGGTCTCAGATAGCGCCGTCAGTTAAGTCTTGGTGCGGCAAGAAGGCAAAGGGCACCACCCAGTGTATTATGTGAGTAAGGTGTTGCAGGGGGCGGAGTGCAGGTACTCACAAATCGAAAAGCTAGCCCTCTCCTTAGTTGTGGCAGCAAGAAAGCTAAGGCCGTACTTCCAGTCGCACCAGGTGATTGTCTTGACAAATCACCCCTTGAAACAAGTCCTATCTAGCCCGGATCTCTCCGGAAGAATGGTCAAGTGGGCAGTAGAGCTAAGTGAATTCAGACTGGAATTTCGACCAAGGCCAACCATAAAAGTGCAGATATTGGTTGACTTTATAGGTGAATTAGAGCATGATGAGGCAAGCAATTCCGCACCCACCTGGAGCTTATATGTGGACGGATCATCTACATCCGAGGGAAGTGGTGCGGGAATAGTTCTGGAAAGTCCGCAAGGAGATAAGCTAGAATATGTTATTAAGTTGGAATTCCCCACGTCGAACAATGAGGCCGAATATGAAGCGTTGTTAGTAGGAGGAGAGTTAGCCTTGGCCGCTGGAGCAAAAAAGATTGTTATTTACAGTGATTTACAACTAGTGGTGAACCAGGTTGAGGGCTCATACGAGGCGCGGGGAGAAAAAATGGCCAAGTACCGCCTGAAGGCCAAAAGATTGCTTGAGAGATTTGATGAATCATCCATCATACAAGTGGCAAGAAAGGATAACATCTTGGACGATCAACTAGCCAAACTAGCAAGTTCGATGGCGGCAATTCGAAGTAGAAGGATTACTTTTCTCTCTTCAGATCGGGCCGCCACAGAGGGGGAAGTGGACGTCTTGTGCACGAACCCGACACCGGCGAGTTGGAAAGATGAGATCATTAAGTTTATAACCGACGGGACAACACCCGAGAACCAGAAAGAAGCTCGAGCTTTGAGAGTGAAAGCATCCCGCTTCGTGATGATTGACGGTGAACTATACAAGCATGGTTTCTTGCAACCCTTCCTGAAATGCTTGACCCCAGAAGAAGGAAACTATGTCCTGAGGGAAACACACGAAGGAATTTGCGGAAATCACCTCGGCGGAAAGGCACTAGCGGGAAAGGTTTTGAGACAGGGTTTCTTTTGGCCCACTATGCTTCTAGACTCCCATGAGCTGGTGAAACGATGCCGAGCATGCTAAGAGCACGCGAACATCAACCATCAGCCGGCCACACTAATGCAACCCATCAAAAGCCCCTGCCCATTTGATCAATGGGGATTAGACTTGGTCGGACCATTTCCGCAAGCAACGGGGCAGAGAAAGTTCCTAATTGTGGTTGTTGATTACTTCACAAAGTGGGTAGAAGCTGAACCTTTGGCCAAGATATCTGAGAAGGATGTAATCAAGTTTCTCTGAAAGAACATCGTATGTCGTTTTGGCATCCCCCGCGCCCTTATGGAACTCAATTTTCGGGGAGTAAGCTCAAGGACTGGTGTAAGGGGTTGGCGATCAAACAGTTCTTCACCTCCGTGAGTTCGCCGCAAACAAATTGTCAAACCGAAGTTACCAATCGGACTATCCTACAACACTTGAAAACCAGGTTGGGAACCGCCAAAGGAGCATGGGCGGATGAACTTCCTAGTGTTTTATGGGTGTACCGAACGACGCCGAGAACTACTACTGGGGAGTCACCCTTTTCTCTGTCTTACGGAACAGAAGCCGTAGCACCGGCGGAAGTAGGAGAACTCAGTTGGCGAGTCAAATATTATGATCCCAATTCCAACGAACAAGGTTTGAGAGCAAACCTGGACTTAGTCGACGAAACGAGGGAAAGAGCCGCGGTACGCGTCGTGATGTACAAGGCCAAGATGGCAAAAGCATACAACGCGAAAGTAAAACCACGAAGTTTTCAGGTGGGGGATTTGATGTGAGGAAAGCTGAAGCTTCAGGTCCCGTGGGAAAGTTGGACCCCAAGTGGGAAGGCCCCTACAAAATCGTAGAAATCGTGAACGCAAGTGCATACAAGTTGCAACATCTTGATGGAAAAAGCGTCCCACGCACTTGGAATGTCGCAAACTTGAAGAAGTACTATCCTTGACAGACGGCGGGGAAGTGAAATCCCCCTTCTGGCTATGTAATAGAACTAGTATGGGTGGCCGAGTTTTCACCCCCCCCCCCCCTTTTTCTTTTTGACTAGTTCTCTCATCTCTTGTAGCACTGAATTCAAAGTTGATGAATGAAGTTATTTTTCCGCCGTAGTATGAAACTTATCTATATGGAGATCCCTGAAGTTTCGAGAGGTCCCCTGAGGCGTCAACGAACGCCCCGGACCACGCAAACGAAACCTCACCGAGATCCTCCCTAATAGCGTTGCCCTGGAAAATTTGCCCCCCTTGAAGTTGGTAAAAATCAACTCCGGGACTCGAGCAAAAACATCCCTTGAGGCGACCTCCGATAAACATGACTTAAAAAACACAAGTTTCATATCATGCGCAACCGCTGAATATATATCATAAATATCCTCCCATAGTAGTCGGAAGAAAACATGCAGGTACGACATACTGCCGATAACATATCGAAACATCCGACTATAAAAGCCGAAAGAAAGTCATAGGAAATTCCTAATACATCGATTACAGGAAATAAAAGCCTAAAATATCAATTTTCAAGTACAACCAGAGGGTTAGCGGTCGGCAACCCCCCTCATCTCACTCCCCGTCCTGGGGGGCTCCGCCGCATGCCGGACCGGCCTCCTCCTCTTCCTCTTCACTTAAGTCGGGGTCAATGCCGACTATGTCCTCCTCGGTAATTTGGCCCTTGTCGCGAAGAACACCGCGAAGAAAACGGCGACACTTATATATGGCAGACTCATAGACGGGGATGGCCCTCTCCGTTACGATACCCTCAAAGCTATCGGATGCCTGAAACTCGAAAATGGCCTCCTCCTTAGTCTTGCCGACAAAGGCAACTCCAGATGAAGACGCCAGAAACTTCCTCCCGGTACTCACCTCTCGCTCGTAGCGGCGCTCCATTCCGGTGAAGTCTTCGAAAGCCTTGTCTCTCTCCTCCCTCAACTTCGAACATTCCTCCTCACGCCGCTTCGCAAGTGCATCCAATCGTTCAGTTTCTCCTCTCCTCGCCGAGCGCCGATTTCGGGCTAGTGTGTTCAGGGTGAGGGACTACACAAATAAAATAACACACCAGTTAAACAAAGTGCATGGAAGTTACACGTAGAGCAAAAACATAGTGAAGTAAAAGGATAAGCCACTTACTCGGGCGGCATCCCCGGCCAACAATTCATCCACCTGCTCGTCGCTTAGAGTGGAAAATCGAGTTAGATCATCGTTGCTCACTACATCCCTTGTGCGGTTCCAAGCCAAGGAAAGGTCGGCAGTGTCCCAATATGACTGTATGCCCTCCGCCTGATTCACCTCGGCGGTGAAAATGCCACCCCGTGGAACACCCGCGGGAAACGGCCCCGAATGGACATCCCTCGCTCTCTTCGGCGGGGGAGAAACTCCGGAGTGAACTCCTGTGGCCCGAGAATCGGAGGCGCCGCAAGAGAAAGAGGGGAGCCCACCCCCACCCGAATTCGCGGGTGCACGGAGTCTACCATAAACCTCTCACGGAGTCTACCAAATTCCATACAATGCCCATGCAAAATCGGCGAACTACACCAATCCGTCGCAAAACCCCCACCGTCGTCCCGGACGTAAAAACACTTCTCTTTCCAAGGGCCTTTGGAAGAAACGAGCCCGTCCAAAAACATACACCCCATGCGGAAACTCAGGTAAAAATATCAACCATCATCCGTAGAGAAAGATGGCTCGGGTACGCGGCGGATGCTAAACAAAGCATGAAAACTATCTAACGACAGGGGAAGTCCCATCTCGATGAAACGCCGCCGCCAAGCCTCGAAATACATGAAGGAGTTAGGTGTGAGCTGGCTAACACAAACCCCATAACTCTTGATCAACGCTACTAAGAGGGGATGGGGAGGAATAGAGAATCCGCTATCAAAGTACGACGAATACACGGTGAAATACCCATTGGGGGGGTGCCTAATCCTCTGCCCGGGAGAAGGAAGAACAAACTTATGCGCGGAAGACACCCTATACTCCCTCCGTATAAAGGCTAAGCGTTCACGTGTAAGGACGCTGTCGCAAGTCCCCACGTCCACCACTCGGGGTCTTCGGCCGCCCCGCCCCCACGGGCGTAACGAGTCTTCAGCTCCTAGGGCCATAATTACACTCGGGCGCCCAGCTACCTCGAGAACCTCGGACCCCTCGTCCTCCCCCTCACTCTCAGATTCCCCCCTCTCACTACTAACTTCATCGCTCTCACCCTCGTTCTGGTCGTTATCATCGCGCTCATAATCATCGGCCTCCCATCCGCCGCGACAAGTGTCCAACCCACTTGAGTTAGGTGAATCAAAATCAATCAAATTCTCCAAGTCATCTAAAGAGCCGACAGGACACGGGGGAAAGTCCCTCGTCATCGCACCGTGGAAACCATCCCAAATATTTTCTGAGGAACCAAAATCACTCGTCGACAGAAAACGCACCGGAGGGCAAGATGGCACCGGAGTGGGGGATGGCATCCCCTCCCAGCCCGAGGCATGGCCTCGAGCTAGAGGGGACGCCCCCCCCCCCCCCCAGCCCGAGGCACCACCTCGGGCTGGGGGGGCGCGTCGCCTTGAGCCGGGAGGGAGGCAGCCTCCCCCCAACTCGAGGCAATGCCTCGGGCTGGAGGGGGCACCTCCCCCCAGCTCGAGGCAGCGCTGCCTCGAGCCAAGGGAGATGCGGCCTCCCCCCAGCCCGAGGCCGCGACGCCTCGAGCTGGGGGAGGGCCACGCCCCCTCTCCCATCTCAGACACGCTCCTCGGACCCTCAAACCACGCGTCCGCCGACCCACCACCACCCACTTATAGTGTGTCGCCTCACTACCCCCTCCCAAACCCTCGTCACTAGACATGGCAATGCAATATACTTCTACAAAACACAAAATATGGAAGAGGATTGCGTGTAAGAATTTAGTAAAGGAGGAGGAAGTTACCTTTGGAAGCCATGAGTGCTACTTGAGGTTTTTGCTCTTGAAGAAGGGGGGAAAGAATGAATGTGGTAAGAGGGGGGGAGACTAATTAATGAACTCCCACCCACCCACCAACAAGTATTCAATGCACCAAATTTTTTCTGCTACAGCAACTACTCTCGCTCAGATTACAACTTCATCCAACGTATTCTGTCCGAGAGGGGGGGGGCTGTATGATGTATATAATAGTAATTACAATTTATTCACAAGGGCATAAGAGTAATTTTCGGGGTCTACCACATGGTTAAAAATATGTACCCTATCACACCATAAAATAACCAAATCACTATAAATACAAGATATATTATTTTTTAATCCTAAGTTACTATTCATTGATTTGACCACTCATACAATATTTCTCTCTCTAAGGACGTGGGGTGCAATTGTGTCGAGACAATTTTTTCGATTAATCCTTCACTAAAAACCACTACCACATCATTCTCTTTCAATCTACACCTGATATGATTCTTAGCTCAAGTTGTAGAGTACTGGTGCAGGGACAATGAGGGGAGTAAGAAAATTTACATGAATGATCGCGAGATCACTACAATTAACCTCAGAGTGTTAAAGGTAAGAAAAGGTTCTTCACATAGTGCTTATTTATCAATGGAGCTCTGTTTTCTTTTTTTTTTTTTCCCTTGCTCTTCGAATTTTGTTTACATAATATTTGTTTTTTCTTAACACAATTGCAATATTTCAATTACTATTACTGAAAGTGGCAGTAAATATCCGTGAGTACAAGTATGCGAGAAAGTCAATCAAAAGATAATTCTTTTTTGGGTTAATTACACTTACACCCCCTCTGAGAATGTATAATTACACTTTCCCCCAAAAAAAAATTGAAATTACACTTACACCCCCTCCGAAAATTCTCTGTTTACACCTAACCCCCATCCGTTAGAATTTGGACGAAAAATATTCACGTCGACAACAATAATTACACAAATTTTCAATTTTTTCCATCATTTAACATTCACATGTATATTTTTGTACTTATAAGAGGATAAGTGTAACGTATATATATGGAGTGAGGCCAATATTATTATATTTTTTCCTTATAAGTACAAAATTATTGCACGAGAATGTTAAATGGGAGGTAAAATTAAAAATTTCTGTAATTATTTTTGTTGAAATGAATATTTTCCGCCCAAACTTTAACGAATGAAGGTCAGGTGTAAACAAAGAATTTTTAGAGGGGGTGTAAATGTAATTTCAAAACTTCTTTGGGGGAAAGTGTAATTATGCATTTTCAGAGGGGGTCTAAATGTAATTAACCCTTCTTTTTTTGAAAGAAGAGTTTTATTCAATAATCAAAGTGTCCGAAACAATTAGATTGATAATGACCGCCTAAGGGGCGAGCAACTCTTCACCAACCACAGCCAAATTGGCTAAACTACGAGCAACCTGATTAGCACTCCTTCTAGTGAAGTGCATCTGGAAATAAAAATTATTATCTAGTTACGACAAATATCTCTGATAATAGGGCCAAAGTAGGAATGGTCTCCACTTTTGGAGTTAACATCCTTAACGACAGTTAGACAGTCGCCTTCTATGATCACGTCTGATTATAGTATAAGTTAGATTATAGTATACAAATTTTTGAGATTATAATGCTAACATATTTAATTTTTCTCCCAATACAGGCAAAAGTAAAGAGGTTGTATAATCTTATTGACAATGTTTATGGTTTTGTCTCAGTAAGTATTAGATTTATGTATCACGAATCACATATTTATTTGGATGATATATGTACATGCATTTGATCTTTTTTTTCGTTTCACTTGATGCTATATATGTAGTAAAATTGACAAAGTACGTAATTTAAACACATTGATTAATGTATATTAATATTTTTTTGTAACTTTTTATTTGTTCATACATCGCATGTGCGTGAACTGCTAGTTTAAAAAAACAGACTAAGAAAGGGGGTCACCAATATTTATTTCTAATTAAAACTATAGAATTTGCTCTCTTATGAGCGGCCTTGTTTAGCGGCCTTGTTTTTCGTCTAAGGTTGATCATCTTCTTTATCATGTGCTTTGCTTTGTCGGGCAACGTGGCTTTTGTTGGTGATCGGCATCTGGTAGTGTGATAAGAGGACTTGGTTATGTGTTTTTGTTGTTGTTGTGGACTAGGAACTTTTGTTTGTTTCATCGTTTCCTTTCTTTTCTTGTATCAATCTTGCTCCACTTGGTATTTGTGTCTTGGTTGTTGTCTTGTGTTTTTCCTAACCTGTTTGTTTTTTGTTCTCGTTGGTACTTTATCTAGGTGTGTCAGTGAGTGGAGGCATGGGTGTTTATTTCATGGGGTCACCAATTGGAGCGGAGGCCTCACTTGGTTTGTGCTCATGCTCTCATGGAACCGAATGTGGATAGTTTGGGTAAGTCGCTCCAACTGACAAAAGATGAGGAGTTGGGATTGAACATTTCGCCCTCGGCATGGGCGGGAGATACAACCCAAGAGATATTTCTGTTGGTTGGTCGGCTACTGATGCCACTGCCACATCGATATGATGTTTTATAGAACACGTGCAGTCTATTATTAAGTTGGTAAGGGTTATGAATGTCTAGTTGCTTGAGGCGAATAAGTTCTTGTTGTCATTCAATCACATGGTGGATAGGGATCGAGCGCTTGGGGGTTGTCCTTAGACGTTTAATAAGAACCTTGTGATTCTTTGTAAGGTGTCGGAGGAGGAGAATCCAATGGAGGTGGAGCTGAATTGGTGCCCTAACCATGTTCATATTCATGGACTTCCCATTTGAATAATGACGCGGGAGGTAGCTGAGTCTGTAGGTAATCAGCTGGGGGTTATTGTGGATTCGGATCATGCTCAATCTTCATTCTCGTGGGGAGCGAGTATACAGGTTAGGGTGTCGTTGGATTTTCGGGATCCTCTTAAGCGGTTTTTGCGGGTGAAAGCATCGGAAGGGGAGCAGACTATCCCGTTCACCTATGAGCGTTTGCCTAACTTTTGTTACCGGTGTGGGGTGCTTGGCCATATCTTGAGGGATTATCCTAAAGCATTGGAGCCCTCATTGTCAATACAAGGAAATGAACTTCTATGCTTCGGGAATCTAGAGCGGTGCAACAGTTTTTTTGCGATAGGGTGGCACTTCAGAAGTGGGCTCATTGAGCCATCGTCGTGATTGATTTTGTAATAGTGTTGGGGGTGGAGGTGATGGCAGAAGATGGAGGGGGAATTTTTAGATTGGACGTCAATTACGAGGGGATGGGAGTGGAGGGAGGAATCAGTAATTGAAGGTGACATCAGCGCCAGCGGGACTGAGGCAATTGTCAGGGAAAGTGGAGACCTGGAACAGGGAGTGAGGGCTTGGAACAGGAAGTGGGGGGAAGGGACGGGGGAGGGGAGTATGAGTGTAGGGTGGCGTAGTGGAGGGATGAAAGAAAATCCGGTGGATCGTCCCGGGAATTGCGCGAATGCGGAAGCGCGGTAAAAATAAACATATTAAAATAAAAGGCATGCTTTTAATTTAAAGAACACGCTCAAGGGGTGTGCCCTTGAGGTTCCCGGGCGTTCGGT
This sequence comes from Sesamum alatum, assembly GCA_034509735.1. Classification (NCBI taxonomy): domain Eukaryota; kingdom Viridiplantae; phylum Streptophyta; class Magnoliopsida; order Lamiales; family Pedaliaceae; genus Sesamum; species Sesamum alatum. The sequence goes on from JACGWO010000006.1 coordinate 14,519,382, forward strand.
GTATCTCATGATCATAAAACAATTAAATAAATCATGGAGGCCATAGAGTTAAAAATAAAGAGGGACGAAATCTTAAACGAGACCTACCCGTTGTCGTTTTCGTCTTCAACTGCTACTCGCGTTGTTCCCCGTTTTTGCACCAAGACCTCGTTCTTGAGATCCTCCAAATCGTGACACACGATCCACCCACGTATCTTGCACGTCGTGCTAGCAACGAACAAGTATTATTTTTGGAGTGGACGAATCAATAACTCGTTATCAATTAACGGTATTGGTTCGTCTAAGTTCTTGATGTTCCAAGAACAAAAAGAACTAAGAAAAATATTTTTCTTGCTAGAGAAAGAGAGAGGGGGCGGACGAGAGGTAGGAGAGGGAGAGTGTGTGTTGTGTGTGTTTTTCAAGAATCATCATCATTTAAATGTTGGAAGCTAGGGGTTTATATAGAGGAAGAGTTTAATCCTATTTAAACTCAAACTCTAAGTAACCTAATTTGACTAGGATTTTGACCTAGTCAAAGTCCTAGTCAAACTAGTGTTTGACCTAGTCAAACGAATCCTAGCCTTCCATCTCCCCTTTCCATCTCGACCGTTGATTTTAATTTAATGGAATATTTAAATCCTATTAAATATTCCAAAAGGCTAAATAAATATAATATAATAAATTAATATTATAATTTATTCTTAAGCCTATTAAATCAACCCTTTTAATAAATCCTATTTATTAATTTAATCCCTTTTATCAAATAGAAGGAATTAATTTCTCCAAGAAAATATAGGACCCGATTAAATCTAATTTAATCATTCCTTAACTCCAATATTTAATTCCAAATTAAATACTAAGTGTGTGTGGATAGTGTGTGACTCTTTAGGTTCACCATTCAGCTAGACTTGGTCGGATTCCTAGAATCCGTCCGTTACCATGGGTGGCCATCTAGCAACGGTCCATGGCACTAGAGACTAGGTGAAATATTCGGGGATGAACATTTAGGTTCTAACAGTACACTTGTCCTTCTGTCTTCGGTCTCATCACTTAGGGTCTAGGGCACGGAAGATGCAGGTACCCATTTTGGACTTAAGTGTCGGTCTGTCCTTACTAAACGCCGCAAGGGAAACCTTTTCCCTTCTGTTCAGTCACTGTGGCCACAGATTTTAGGGACAAGACACAGAGCATATATGAGACTCAACTGTCAACACCTTTTGACAGGAGACAGATCCTTTCTTGGAAACTACTGTCACTTTGTACACCCGAGCTGCACTAGACATGGCTTATGACTACTCAAGAGTATTTTGGCAATCTCTCACCATATCTAAGACACAGACCTGATGGACAGGTAAACTCAGCAGTTCCTCAAGTCAAAGGACTTGGCCTGTACCGTTGGAACCGGGAATACACGTCATACCTTGCTGACCATACTCAAGGCCCTCCGTAAGACGGTTCCCGCGAGTCACCTCAGTCAGCTGCTTCCTAGCATGCTGACCCACTAACACTGCTTAGACGACCTTCGTCACCCGTCGATGAAATACGACAGCAGATGCTTAGTGCAAGTCTCAAAGGGAATCCCGGTACCCATTTTCGGGATTCCTTGACTTGGAGATTTCCGGACTGATTCGGTAAGACTGATTTCATGGACCTACCTCCAAGCGTAGTCCCAGTCCCCGAAATCGTTTCTCAGTCCGTGGGCTTTGTTTGCGTAGTGAACAGAAATGTAAATGCAGATAAGTGAACGTAAACAAAGTATTGCCATATGAATTTTCACTTCTTTATTCATACATATTTTATCAAATACCAAAGAATTGTCTAGACATAGGTTACATATTCCTGCCAAATTGGCTTACATGGTCACCTATTCTAACAAGGGAGACATAGACGAGACTGTTGGGTCAAAAGGGGTGGTTGGGCCTAATTAATCCCAGCGGGCTGACCCACTTAAATCCTCAGCCTGGTGGCCTTAGTAACACAAGTGAACTCCCTTCAAACCAAAATACTAAAACACATAACAATGGGGGTGCAGCCCAAACCCCATCCATTTGCCGCAGCCCATTTACCTTGCATCACAGCCTACCCAATCCAATTAATCCGAATCCAGATACTAATTTTGTCCATCATAGTCCGGCCTACCTATTACCCTTCGGCCCAGCATTTCTTCTCTTGTTCACGACCTAATCTAAATTACATCTTTTAATCCAGGCCGAGAAAGTGTGTTCCATATTCAGCCCACATCCCAAATATTGTTTCTTCCCCCGTGAAACACCTAGCTCACAACACTGTTTTCTTTTCTCCAGTCCTTGGTCACTAATCTCGAAACACACTACGTTTAGTTTTGTTTTCAGCCCATTTCTGAGATGGCCGGAAAAAAAAAAAAAAAAAACAAACAAACAAACAAACAAACATGGCCTAACCCCAAAACACCTTGTAAATGTGTTTTGGGAGGTTTTGGCCTAATTCCCCAGGAAGTATCATTTTCCATACAAACATACACAAAATAATATATTATATAATCCAATCCACCCACAAACAAACAAATATTAATATATATATATACATATATACATTTATAAAAACAATAAAAAAAAGACATGATTTGACAATGAACAGTATTTTTACTCTCAATATACATTAACACAATACATACAACAACTTTTTTTATACTATTTTTAAACTATCTCCAAAAATAAATCCAAACATACACATCTCTACCACACACTTATTTATCTTTGTTTTTCTCTCTCTATCTCCACAAAGCAATTGGTTCCTGAAAATCAAGCAGTGGTCCCCATACAATTCCGAACGAGAGGAAGTGGGTCAAGGGGAGGGAGATGGCAGGGTCAAAGGGGGGAATTCCATCTGCAAGAAAGGGGTTGGCTAAAGCAATCAATAATGAAAATATAATGGTTTTAGATAAGAATTTGAGGTGAGAAGGAGACACAGAGAAATTCAGAGATGAGAGGATAGAGAACAAAATACTTCATTCATAAAATAATGTTCACAAACCCATACAATTCAGCCATTTAACTCTCAAGTTTAGTTCTCTAAAATCAAGTACAAAAGCAAAAAGTTGAGCAATAAATGTTTTGCAGAGTCAGCCTTCTCTCTCTTCGTCCTTAAGCTCAAAATTGTCTTCTTCTTCCACAAAAGGAGTTCAAACAACAGACCCAGGCGACACCTTGATCAGCTACTCTACTCCTGACGCGTGTCCTTTGGTTGGGTCAATTAGGGCATCAACTCCAGGTGCAGATTTCCCAATTACTTCCTCTTTCAATTTGCGCCCTAGTTCCTTCAAAACGTTGTCGTTCCCTCTGCCAGATTGTGAACATTCCCCTAAATCGATTTTGCCCTTGTGTGGATGGTCCAGATTGCCTGGTTTCATCATGCAGTCACCCTATAAAGTCGCATTTTGGCTCAAAGGCGTGAGTTTTCTTCCTTGTCCCCAAGGATCAAAGCCAGAAAATTTGGCTTCAATGTTGTTGTAGTCCTCCCAAGTAGCCTGTTCAGGGGAAGAATGAGACCACTGGATGAGTACTTGTGGAACCCCAACGTTGTTCCTGGGAATTAATCTTCTGGCCAGGATAGCTGCAGGGTAGATTTTGAAGATGTCATCCTCCAGTTCAGGTAATTGCTCTGAAGGAAAGTACTTCGCACCTATCTTTTTCTTTAACAAAGAAACATGAAACACTGGATGAATCCTTGATTCTGGAGGTATCGCCAGCTTGTATGCCACTTTCCCAATCTTTTCCACCACTGTGTAAGGTCCAAAGTATTTTGCTGATAATTTAAGTTGCTTTCTTAGTGCTACACTTGTCTGCCTGTAGGGTTGTAGTTTCAGAAATACTTCATCCCCAATCTGAAACTCTCGTTCTATCCTCTTCTTGTCAGCACACATTTTCATTCTTTGTTATGCCTGTTATATATTTTCTCGCAACAATTGAGTGATCTTGATCCGTTCCTGTATCAGTTCCTCAACATCTGTGTGATGATTCTGTAAATAAGGCCCTATGGTTAAATGATTAGGTGGATAACCATATAAGGCCTGGAATGGTGTGACCTTTAATCCAATGTGGAAGTTGGTATTAAACCAAAAATTCAGCAAGCGTGATCAATTTAGCCCACCTCTTAGGTTGTTGGTGACACATACACGTCAAGTAATTCTCCAAACATTGGTTAATCCTCTCAGTTTGCCCATCACTTTGTGGGTGATAGGCTTAGGACATATCCAGTGAAACCCCTGTGAGTTCAAACAGTTCCTTCCAAAATTTGCTAGTAAAGACCTTGTCCCTATCAGAAATAATGCTCACAGGAAGACCATGTAACTTATAGATGTTGTCAAAAAAAAAAAAATTTGCAACCGATACTGCAGTGAAGGGGTGTTTGAGTGGTAAGAAGTGGGAATACTTAGTCAATCTATCCACCACTACTAAGATAGAGTCCTTACCTTCTGAGTTAGGTAGCCATTCTATGAAGTCCATAGAAACACAAGACTAGGCTTGTTCAGGAATTGGAAGTGGTTGCTCAATCCTGGAAGGCAGTGTTCTCATGTTTCGTCCCCTGACAGACTTCACACTCTTTTACCCATGCCTGAACCCCTTCTTTATCCCAGGTCAATAGAACAATAATTTAAGCCTCTGGTAGGTGCCATTAATCCCAGAATGTCCCCCTAAGGCTGAGTCATGCATAGCTTTTATGATTCTGGTTTTGATATCCCCATGACTTCCAACACAAATTCTATTACCTCTCTTCAAAATGCCTGTTTCATAAACATAATGGGGATGAGCCTGATTATCCACAACCTTGGCTTAAATGATAGCTTGAAAGAAGGTGTCTCCTTCATAGTTGTTTTGCAACTCCTGCACTCAAGTCGGAATCTGAGTAGAGATAGCATTAGATTAAGCCTCACTGTTATGCTCTAGTCTTGAGAGAGCATCTGCAGCCCTGTTCACATTGCCCTTCTTATATTGGACTTCATAGCTAAGTCCCAATAGTTTTGTTATCCACTTCTGCTGCAAAATGGAGTCAACTCTTTGATCCAAAATGTATTTCAAGCTCTTTTGGTTTGTTCTTATGATAAAATGATTGCCTTGCAAGTAGTGCTTCCATCTTGTGACTGCAAAAAGTAGTGCCAAAAATTCTTTTTCATAAGTGGACAGCCCCAAGTTTTTTGTTGCTAGTGCCTTGCTCAAGTAGGCAATGGGCCTGCCTCCTTGCATGAGTACAGCTCCTATCCTTTTCCACAGGCATCAGTCTCAACCACAAAGGGTTGAGAGAAATCAGGCAAGGCAAGAACTAGTGCACTTGTATCACCTCTTTCAGTTTCTGAAATGCAGATTCAGCTTCTTGATTCCAAGAAAATGCATCCTTTTTTAGTAAGGAGGTCAATGGTTTACTTATGACTCCATACCCCTTAATGAACTTTCTGTAGTACCCAGTAAGCCCTAGGAAACCTCTTAGAGCTTTCACATTGTTAGGTGTAGGCCAGTTCCTCATACATTCTTCTTCTGTGGACCAGTAGCCACCTCTCTCACTGATAGGATATGCCCCAAATACTCCACTTGCATCTGAGAAAGGAGCACTTACTCTTCTTGGCATATAGCTTATATGCCTCAGTAACTCCAGAACTTTTCTGAGGTGTACCATGTGTGTACCCCATTCCTTACTATAAATCAAGATGTCATCAAAGAAGACTAACACAAATTTTCTGAGATAGGGTTCAAAGGCCTGATTCATCAAGGCTTGAAAAGTGGATGGTGCGTTACATAATCCAAAGGGCATGACTAGGAATTCATAGTGGCCACTATGAGTTATGAAACTAGTCTTTGGTATGTCCTCCTCTTTCATTCTTATCTGGAAGTAATCTGACCTCAAATCTATCTTTGAAAAGTATTTGGCACCATGTAACTCATCTAACAATTCATCAACAACAGGAATAGGAAAGTTTTGTTTGATAGTAAGCTTGTTAAGATACCTGTAATCCACACAAAGCCTCCATCCTCCATCCTTTTTCTTCACTAACAGCACAGGGGAAGCAAATGAGCTCTGGCTAACTTTGATTATTCCACTCTTCATCATTTCCTTGAAAATATTATCAATTTCTGTCTTTTGGCCATAAGCATACCTGTAGGGATGTTTCTTTGGTATTGCCTCAGGGATAAGTTCAATGCTATGCTCAGTACTCCTTTTAGGGGGTAAAGTGCTTGGCTCCTGGAATACATCTTCAAACTGGTGCAGTAACCTCAATAAATTTGGATCCTCCTTGTGATACTCCTCTCTACAGACAGTAAAGAGTTGCCCACCAACACTCGTAGGTTTCCTCCTCAGCAATGTACTCAAGGGGTGGCCTGTTAGAGTCTTAAAATCTCTTTTCTCAAGTAGTGCTTTCAGAATTACCTTATTTCTAGAACGATTGATAGTCACCTATAATTTATGGAAGTCCAACTCAATGGGGTTGTTAGCACTAAGCCAATCACACCCTAGTACAAAGTCACATCCCCCCAGTTTCAATACTCTCACAAGATGTGAGAATTGCTGCCCTTGTATCTTCCAACAAAAGGTAGGGCAAATGAACTTGCTTAACATCTTACTACCATTGGATACTCTTACCATCATAGGTGTAGTTAGTTCCAGTTTAGTTCCCAAAACTTGAATCACCTTTTCATCAATGAAACAATGAGTGCTTCCAATGTCTATAAGAATGTGGATCTCTTTGCCATTTACAACACTCCTTCACTCTCAAGGTGTTGCTGCTAATGTTTCCTCCTAAAGCATGGAGTGATACAGTCACATGTTCTTCTTCATTTGACTCATCAGATTGTCCAGTATCTTCTTCATATGTTTTTGCTTCCTCTTCAGACATCAACATATAAACATGCCTGATTGTGCACCTATGTCCAGGTGTGTAAGGTTCATCACACTTGTAGCAAAGATTCCTTTCCTTCCTGGCCTTAACCTCAACTTTTGTCAAATATCTTCTAACTAATGGTTTTCCTCCCTCGGTTTCAAGGAGGGTTTGTAGGAAGGTTTGTAAGGTTATGCCTTACTCTGGGGTTTTGTAAGGAAGTTTAAGCTGATTGCTTCTATGGTGCTGGTTGGTTTTCTTAAGGAGAGAATTCACCATGTTCTCTTGCTTCCTTGCTAGCACAATAGCTTGATTTAAGGAGGTAAGTTTCATTGTGGCAACGTACCCCTTAATCTCTTCCTTTAAACCACTAATGAATTTCATCATAAAAAAACTCCTCATCTAAGTTCTTGTTAAATATCATCATGTGGGCTTCCAATTCATCATACTTCTTTAGATACTCATTCACTGTAGTCTCTTGCTGGAGCATGTTAAACTCAGTCACCACCTTCTCATTATCAAGATCCTCAAACCTTTCTAGAACAGCCAACACTAAATCCTGCCAAGAGATGACTCCCTTCTTTTCAACATGGCCTCGATACCATAACTCAACTCTTCCTTCCAAATGGATGGAAGCCAAGGGAACCTTTTGATCCTCTGGTATAGGAATCATCTGGAAGTACCTTATACATCTTCTGATCTAAATCCTTGCTTCCTCCCCATTGAAAAGAGGAAATTCATTCTATGAATAACATTATAACTTGTTGTATTAGACTTATTAGTGCTCTCATTTTCTGTTAGGTGATGCACAGTCAGTCTGGAGGAAGATCCTTTCTCCAACAAAGTTGTAAGTCCTTCCCCAAGGATGGACTTATTCTTGTTGTACTGTTGCATCTGTTCTGCCAAACTCTGAAGTTGTTGCTGCACTGCAACAAGAGTATGTTCCATGTTCATCATAGCAGCTTGCATACCATCTTGAGCTTCATTTAATTGATCCATTCGAGCATGAATCTGCTCTTCTCCAGCCTGTCTTCTAGCTCTTTCATCAACCAGTAAGATTTCTATTTTTCTTTGGGTTTCTTGTAACTCTCTTGTTCCATCAGCCATTAGTGTGTAGTTTGGTCCAAGAATCGACTGGCTCTGAGGCCAATTGTAATGGTTTTAGATAAGAATTTGAGGTGAGAAGGAGAGATAGAGAAATTCAGAGATGAGAGGATAGAGAACAAAATACTTCATTCATGAATAATGTTCAAAACCCAGACTACTCAGCCATTTAACTCTCAAGTCCAGTTCTATAAAATCAAGTACAAAAGCAAAAAGTTGAGCAATAAATGTTCTGCAGAGTCAGCCTTCTCTCTCTTCATCCTTAAGCTCAAAAGTGTCTTCTTCTTCCACAAAAGGGGTTCGAACAGCAGAACCCAGGCGCCACCTTGGTCAGCTACTATGCTCCTGACGTGTGTCCTTTGGTTGGGTTAATCAGGGCATCAATTCCAGGTGCAGATTTCCCAATTTCTTCCTCTTTCAATTTGTGCCCTAGTTCCTCCAAAACGTTGTCGTTCCCTCTGCCAGATTGTGAACTTTCCCTTAATCGATTTTGACCTTGTGTGGATGGTCCAGATTGCATGGTTTCATCGTGCGGTCACCCTGTAAAGTCGCATTTTGGCTCAAAAGCGTGACATAAAAAGTTGGTGACTGGGGTGGATAACAGAGCTTCTGAACCGGCGATTGCGGTGTAGCTCTGCCAGTCGATGATTCCGCTAGCATGCAACTGTCAACTCGGTGATCTAATCCAAGAGTATAGTTATGGGGTGCTCTTTTTGTCTAAAACAAAATGTGGGAATCATCTATTTGATGGGGTGAAGCGGGATTAGGCATGTTTAGAGTGTGTGTTACAGCAAATGGGAGGTTAGGAGGGCTTGGTTTGTTGTGGCAGAAGGATGTGATGGTGCAGTTGAGGTCCTCGTTCTCTCGGTATCACATTGATGCCGAAGTAATCCCATCTAATGCAGTATCGAGGTGAGGTTTTACGAGGTTCTATGGTGATCCGGATCCGAAGAAGTGTAAGGTATCATAGGACAAGTTGAGGGAACTCATTGCACAGTCTAATTTTACCTGGTTGTGCGCCTGAGACTTCAACAAAATATTATTCCAATCTGAGAAAACAGGTGCAGCTAGACCTCCATGGCAATTAAATACGTTTCGCCAGGCTCTGTTGGATTATAAGTTAAGTGATATTGGTTTCCAGGGTTAACAGTAAACATGGTGCAATCGGCGGGAAGCTCCGGAGACAGTGAGGGCACTATTAGACAGAGCTTGTGCTAACCCAACATGGCTAAGTAGGTTTCCGAAAACTATTGTTCCGCATTTGCTTGTTTTTAGTTCTGATCATAGAGTGTTGGTCATTTATGTTTAGGACCGAGGTAGGACTAGGCAAGTGAGGATGAAACCTCAGTTCAGGTTCGAGGCATGTTGGCTGCAATCAGGGAGCTGTAAAAGAGTGGTTGAGGCAACTCGGGGGACATGGTGATAAGCGACGCGCATTCTATTGTTTGGCCGCAAGCGTGGCATTTTTATTGTGATGATGTGCCGACTCTCAAAAATTTGGCTCATCGACATTTGACGGAGGATGCATACTGTGCGCTTTGTGGTGCTGGAGTAGAGTCAATATGGCATATTTTGTTGGAATGTCACTTTGCCAGGTTAGTGTGAGTTGTCTCTAATATATATACCTTGGTGGACCATAGCCGACTGGGGAGACAGTGTTGCAAGGTGGATGTCACGAGCGCTTCAGAAACTCGATAGAGAGGAGGCAGCTCGTTTCCTTACAATCTGTTAGCTCCTTTCGCCGTGTCAAAACAAGAAATTGATGGAAGATAGGGTGCGAGATCCGCAGACGGTGGTGAGCGAGGCATTCCTATTCCGGGAGCAGTATCAAGCGGCACAGGGTTAAAATGAAGGTGGGGCTGCTTAGTTCATTTGTCTTTGTCAGATGCTTGAGCTTAATTTGGTTACTTTCATTCGATTCTGTTTTAGTTGGTCTCGGAGGGGAAATTCTAACTCATGTCAGGTTTGGTCGGGTCTGAACCAATTACATAACAAGTGTAATACACTTGTCATGTGATTGGTGTATAATTTAACATGTTATCATATTTATTTTGTAATCAATTTAGTTCGGTCAAATCTGATTTAAGAAAGTTTTCGTTGGAGATGGTGTTTAAACTTAAGGTAGCATTTCCTTTTGTAGCTGGTTTTGTTTCAAACCATGTTTCTTTTACTGAAAAGCTATTTAAAAAAAAAAAACATCTCGTATTCTTCTAATTAAATTGTAGTTCTAAATTTATTGCTTACTTGATGCAATTCTTAACATAAGGATGAAACTAATTTTGAAATTTAACTACAATTTGCACTTACATAATCAATGTATACTATATATAAAAGTACGAATTCTCAAGTGTTAGTTTTCTATTGTGAAAGGACAACTACACATTTACTTAAGTACTCCTTTTAATAATAAATCAAGATTAGTTATAAGAAAATAAATTTCTATTTAGAAAAGAGAGGAAAATTATTTAGTAGTCCTATGCTCTAAACTACTATAGAGAATAAATAATATATCCAACTCAAAAAATGAATATGCAAATAATATTTCAATGCAATTACATTGCTTGAAGAAATCTTAAATATTTTAAGAAATTTTAATTTACTATGTTGTGAAAAAATTTAAAATAAATAATATATAAAAGACTAATTTAAATTTAAATCATCACTGAAGTACTCCTTTTGATAATAAATAATAATTAGTTATAAAAAATAAAATTCTATTTAATAAAATAAAAAACTATTTAGTAATCCTAAATTTGGAAAGAATTACATTTTTAGTCCTAAAACTAAACCATTTATTCACTTTGGTTTTCAAACAATCGAGTTGACAGTTTTGATACTCAAACAATTTTTTTTTTTTTCACGAAATTAGTCATTTCCATCATCTTGCCATCAAATATAATGAAAAACCTTATGTAACAAACTCGTGAGGCTATTTGGAGGGAGCGGGGTGAGATTACAAGTTTCCCGCCTAAAAAGTGGCCCTTTTCAAGATTTAAGAAGAAATTACTCATTTTTGTTTATTAAGACATTGCACATACAAGAATGAAGAGCATTGACAAAGAAAAGACCTTAAAAAATGAGTTCAAGCTCTTTTTTTAGAAATAATTATTCTACTCATTCTCAGTCCCCAAAAATATGAGAATTGGTAACAATGATGCAGGTAATTTTAAGAAACCAAAGTGATTTTAAACACAAACTTAAGTGACTTATGTAGGTCCATATGAATAAGATCAATAAGTCAAACTAAAAATATGAAATTAAAAATTGTAAAGTAAAGGTGAAAAATAAAATTTAAGCAATAATATTTTACAGTTTAGAAGTTAATTATTAACACGTGTAAAAAATACTTGGACAATACTTAAAAATTGATACTGAAACATAATTAGCATATTTTGTAGGACCTTGCAATACAAATTAAGAGTTATACTATGGTTCAAGTGGATTACATTTTTATTAACCATAGTCAATAAATAATTATCTTGAAATCGCTCAATGCCAATAAATTAAAAACATATGACATTTAAGATATAGTATAAAAGAAAAAATATAACATACACATAGATAAATAAACCAAAATTAAAGAAAATGGCACATAGGTATAATAAAATCTATAAATAAAAATTGATCAATTTTATTAAATTAGAATTCTTGTAAAAACTATCCAAAATTACGAGCTTTGACGAATTAATTTTATTGTAATATTGATTTTTTTAATATTATTACTTCTATTTTCGTAATAACTGGTTTGATACAAGATAATGATATATAATCATTTGTGGATAGGAAAGCCAAAATTTCAATTTGGAAAATATTATTTTTATTTAATTATACCAATTAAATTTAGAAAATGAATTACAATTAAAAGAACTAAATAGTTTTCTTATCAATTAAAACAATTATTATCAATTTGTATAAAAATATAATTGTATATACTAATGTTTCACATAAACATAAATAATATTATTAACTTAATATATTTTATAACTAACTACAAATGATAAATTTACCTCGAAAAGTATATTTGTACATGTACATCACACGTCATTCTTCCGAGTTAATTATAAATTTGTGAATACAGACGTCGTAATCATTTTTGTCTAAAATAATTATTTCAAAATTAACTCTTTTATAACTAATTGTACAACCACCAGGCCTAACTGAACATTATTAGACAAAATATAATTGTCTCATAATGTCATGCTAAGCTTTATCTGCATAGGAGATCTATGTTCTCACAAATCATCGTGTGACTTAATCACTGGATTTGCCTTTGAAGTATGCATCAAAGGCAAGGATGAAGCAATGGGAGTTTTGGTACATTCTTGAATCCAGTTCCACAACAGAAGTAGATATGGCGAAGAAAAGACCAAGAAACTACCTCCATTAACAAGAAAAGTAAGGTTATCGTAGTAAACTACAAGCTAAAGAGAGGGAGAAGCCGAATAAACATTCGCTCGATACGAATCAGAGGGAACAAAGATCATTTCAAAACTAACCTCATGCATTGGGCAAAAGCTACGTCTGCGCCACTTTGAAGAGATAATTACAATGGCACATTTAGCAGCAACTTTTGTCACACCAGCAAAAAAGTTGAAAATGAGGTCTAGGAGGAGGTCAAGAGATCGCAATCCTCTCGTCCAAGACCTGGCTCTACGGGAACAAATCGACACTTTGTGAATGCATGTACACAGCTAGAGCTGCAGACCAACAATTCGTTGCCTGGACAGAGTCTGTGAGAACTAAATTTGATTGAAGCTTGAGGAACGGCTCCATCTGCCCCTAAGTAGTCCTCCACCGAGATGTTCTGCTCAGTGCTGCTAATAGAAGCGGTATCGTGTTCCAAATTAAGCAAAGCAAGATTAATGAAGGATTGGATGTTTGTTGCAGATTGTTCGCCGTTTATGGCATTAATGTCTTCTGAAGCATTAGTTTCCTGTCTTGCCCAATCAACAACTTCTGGATCTCCTTGAAGGAGTTTGAGAACCTGATTCATGTAGCATACAGCAAAAATATAGTTATTGAGTTGGCTTTATCACAACTTTTAACAATGTGTAAGGTAATAAGAATTGCTTACAGAGCTAATATCAGGACGTTCTTGGGGTGCATCTCTGATACAAAGGGTTGCAGCTAAGACCATTCTCTCAAATTGATCAGGGTCACAAGCATTAACCAAATTTGGATCTTGCAATTCTGAAATTTTTCCTTCTTTCAGAATGTGTTTCGCCTGAAAATATTTCACAGTTATAGCTGGATAAATAGTTCAACAGAGGTCATTTCAAGTACACATGTGATGGCACTTGGATCAACGATGGACAACATAAGCCAAATATCAGAATTCCTGATATACACAACATACATGTCCACATAGCTAAAACAATTCCAGATTGAAATAACTGAAAGCCAACTAATGTCAAATTCACGCCCATGAGATAAGTACTCACCCACATTACCAAGCTCTCCTGGCCCTTTGGGTGTCCGTTATCAATTGACTTTCTACCTGACAAAAGCTCAAGGAGTACAACTCCAAATGCATACACATCAATTTTTTCGTTCAGTTTCCCGTGCATAAAATACTCTGGAGCCAAGTAGCTGCCACCAAAAAGAAAGTCTTATCTAGTGATTTGGCAATGTCTAGATATCACTCTAAGAATATAGAACTTACCCAAATGTTCCAGCAACATCCGAGGTGTCCATATGATGTGAACAGCTTGAAGCGCAGGTAGAAAGTCCAAAATCTGATAGCTGTAAGGACAAATGAGAATTTACCATGATTACTGGAGCTCATAAATGAAGTCAATGACGGCACAGCAAAGATGAAAGCAATGAACAAGCACATGGTACCTGAGGGTCAAAATCATCTGAAAGAAGGATATTTGAAGATTTTACATCTCTATGAATAATTGGCTCAGCTCTATTATGTAAACAGTCCAGTGCATCAGCAACTCCCAAGGCAACCTTATACCTCTCTTCCCAACCAAATAAATTTCCAGTTCCGGGAGTACCTAACCAGTGCAAAAGGATTAGGTGGCATATCTATTGTCAGTAATGTTAGTGGATCCACATAAAATCGGGAAGAAACATGATATATGTACCATGGAGATTCTCTTCTAGGCATCCTCTGGACAAAAGATTATAAACCAAAAGAAGTCGGTCTTCCTCAAAGCTGAAGCCAACTAAAGATATTATGTTTTTGTGATGCAAAGATGTAATGATTTCAATTTCTGAAACAAATTGTCTCAATACATCCTTTGAGGGCTTTAAAATTTTCACAGCTATCTCCCAGCCTCCTGGCAGACAGCCTCTGTAAACCTGGCTGCTTCCCCCCCTTCCGATCAAATTTTCTGAAAGTATTGTCAAGAGTAACAATTGAGACATCTAGAAGTGAGAGAGAACTAACATAATAAGAAAAATTAAGAGAACAAACCAGGTTGAAAGTTATTTGCTGCTAACAAGAGTTCTTGGTAGCTAAACAATCGGCAATTTGCTGAGTACTTCTCTCCAAGATCTTTAAGTTCTTCCAAGAAATTCTTAGAATAAGCATCAGAGTTAGAGTCATCTGAATACAGTACAATAGCACCCTTCTCTCCGTCCAAACCTAAACAACAATCATCCGTATTGGATGCACTAATCTGTTTCTGATCAGGATAAACAGCAGCATCTGATTGTCGCCTTGGCGTTCTCAATAACCATTGCACTACTGACGGTTTCTTAGTAGAAGACGCTTCGGATGCACTTCGGCGACGTAATAATAACCTGCGAAGTAGTGTCCATCCAGATTTAGATTCAGGCATTTCTTGGGTTTTAATGGGTACCAGAGCCATCGAGAGGTTCTCGTTTCCAGTGCTTGGTGATGCAACTTTCTGTGATGACAGGCTCAAAGGGCTTTTCGACAAAGACTTCCTCTTTTGGAATTTTGATTCTGATGCATCAAGACTTCCAACCTCCAGGTCAGTGGAAGCAGTTGATTTTCTTCGGAAAAGAATTTTACCATTGTCAACACATATAACTGACACATTCTTTTGGAGATTCTTGGCACAATACTTGGCAACAGCAATCCTGGAACGGATTGTGCGACGGACTCCTGAAGTTCCAACTATTACACTTGTTGCACCACATGATTTTGCCTCCCGGGACAGGATTTTACTCACTGGGGATCCTCTACAAACCTTCAACCTTAGATCCACCTATAGATTTATTATATTTTAGCAGGGCGATTTACTTTCGACATAAAAGGAATACAATGTTATGATAATGAATTTGTAATGCCCTCATGCTTCGGCCAACAAATTACACAGCAAGGACAAACGATAGATCTAATCTCTAAATGTCCAGATATAGCAAGAAATTTACATAGACCTCTTGACAAAAAAGGGAACTGGAGAGAGAGAGAGAATAAACAAAAGGAAAAGTAATAATAAACAGAAAGAAACAGCAAAGAACAAACCTCATACGTGACTCAAGTTATTAAATGCGTCACCTCTAAGGCGCTGAAAATGGAAAGTTAATCAAGATCAACGGAAAGTTCTCGAACTGAGATAGAAAAATGGTAAAAAGGAGGAATTCTTTCAAACTCACGAGATTTCACTTGTTACTAAATCTTGCTCGTAACTCACTAAAGTTTATGAGCTTCTAGATTCAAAACCTTTCATTCAACAATCTATTGAAAAACAAGTGAAAATTACACATATTGTGAAAAATATATGGGAGAATATCATAAATACCTGTTTTAGATTACAGAAACCTTCATAAGCAGCCAGTAATGAATCGAAAGTCTTCACTAGCGAAAGCAGGCTCGATTTATCTTCTCCACCCACAAATTAAAAGAAAATGGAAAGAACAATTAGTCAGAAACCAAGTGAAAACAAAATTATTTACATTTCTAAGAGTTTTTAAAAAAACACACACACACACACACTCGAAATTCACAAAATTCATGTTTCGCCTGCGCGGCTGCGCCTACTCCCGAGATCTCTCAGGCTACAAATTTCAACACACGCCCGCACACCAATACTACATTAAAAATGAAGGAACAAACGACACCATCAACCACCAAACACTACTCAAAACACATGCGCGCTTGCCTCGGCGTGTAAAAATTCTCACCAGCGGTGGGATCGAGGATGTGGAGAGCAATGACGCGATCGCCGGGCTGCGCCACCTTAACCAACGCCCACGTCAGCAACTCTCTGCTCCGCGCGTCCAGTTTCACTCCCACCACCACCACCGCGCCGCCTCCGCCTTCGCAACCACTACATTCCAGAGCTCCAGCACCCTCCGACACCAGTCTCATTCTCGACAGCAAACAGATCAAGCAAAAGCCGACGCTGTCTCGTTCTTTCCCGTGGTGCCTGCGAGGGATTAGCTCTACCCTCTCTCTCTCTCTCTCTCTCTCTAAAAGTAAGCAGTTTTTACAGTATTCTGTTCTTTGTCTTTCTCTGCATCGAAGTTGGGGGAGACAAAACAATCCTCCTTTTTCGGGATTGTTATATATAACGAACCACAAAAAAAAAAGTAAAAATAAAAAAAGGTGGCCTGATTCTGTGTTATTCGGAACATGGGGCTTCCCATACGCCCCTGAATCAGGACTGTTGCTGGATTTTGTCCAATTACAATTACATCATAAATATCAATATTGACATCTATTTTAATCAAGATATCAATTATCATTGTCTAATAATTTACATCTAAACTAATATTAAAAAAAAATCCAATTTTTACGCACAAAAATTAGTTATTTACACAGGGTACTAATTTTTCGTTATGTCAGTATACCCCTAAGTTGATTTCTTTTTGTTTCTTTATTTTATTTTATTTTTTTTATTAAAATGTGATGTATTGGTTTATATATATATTTTTTTATTTATAATATATTTTAAAACATGAAATATTATTTATTATATGAATGTAGAGACGACGTGCCAAGTCAACTAGTTTATCTAAATCTATACTAATATAAAAACGAAAGACTTTTTTCACTTATAAATGGTAGTTTATGACATTTTGACAATAATTTTCTTATTATGTCCATAATACCCCTATATTAATTTTTTTTCTTTATTTTGTTTTTACTAGCTATCGTGGCACGTCGTTCCTGCGTGCATATAATAAATATTTTTTTACGCTTAAAAATATATTATAAATAAGAGTAAAATATATAAACTAACACATCATATTAAAAAAAAAAAGAAGGAAAGAAAGAAAAAACTAACTTATCAATTAATATAAAATTTGAAAGGTTGAATAAAGTGGTTATCTTATCCGTTGGGGGTTATTTTTTACATTACAAAAAGTGGTGCGGTGGTGTCATTAACCGCTATTTGAGTAAAAGAGTGGTTTCTTTTAGATAATAGTATAGACTAAAATAAGAAAATGAGAGAGAGAGAGAGAGAAAGAAAGAAAAAACTAATTTATCAATTAATATAAAATTTAAAAAGTTGAATAAAGTAGTTATCTTATCAGTTGAGGGTTATTTTTGACATTACAAAAAAGTGGTGCCCCAGTATCATTAACCGCCATTTATGAGTAAAAGAGCGGTTTCTTTTATATAATAGCATAGATATAGATTATGAAATGTTATGTATTGATTTATATACTTTGTTCTATTTATAATATATATTAAAGCGTGAAATAATTTACTATATGCATGCAATGACGGCGTGTCACGTCAACTTTAAAACTAAAAAAAAAAATAAAAAGGTGTTATAGACACAAAGTAGCGGTTTTGACACTATAGCACCAATTTTTTGTAATTCCAAAAATATCTTTAACTGATAAGATAGCTAACTTTTTTAAATTTTTAAGTTTTATATTAATTTAACTGTTCAATTAATATACTTTATATATTTTATTTTTATTTATAATTATTTTAATACATGAAAGATTATTCATTACATGCATGCAGAGACGAATGTCACGACAACTAAAATCCCATAATAGGAAGCAACAGAAAACTTTGTACCACCAAAACCAAATGATTAGAGACGAAGATCCAGTGACAAATTAATCGATAATAACTACTATTACAGTATATAAATAAATATTATTATAGTAGACTACCCACAAATAGAGGATTTAAATACATGATCTAACGAATTTTCGCAACTAAGCTCTGATTCTGGTTGTTTTTAAATTATGAGAGTCAAATTTAAATTAATTATAAATAAATTCTTTTTTTTTTTTAGGAAAAGACCACGAGGGTACTTATATTAATAGGCAAAGATGTCACATGCGTACAAGGGAAAATGCACATACGTAGGAGGAGGGATAAAGCACCAGCCTAGAAAACGAAAGAAACAGAAAGGGAAACTAGGAACAGAAGCAGCAGAAAAGAAAAACATGTAGAAAAAAACAACTAGGGAACCGAAGTGGCTCGGCGAACCAGTGCTAATAGCTCCAGAGTATCCCCCGCGCCGCCTTCGTAGATGCAGCGGTTCTGGTGAGTCCAGCGCCCAGCAGATAGTGAGGAAGCACACTAACTCGCCACCGTCCAGCTTACGGTGTGCTCGGCGCATCCAGGCTTCAGCCCCGGCCGACAGGCCACGAATCGCCGCGCCAGGAAGCAGAGATTGCGCCCAAGTCAACCGTGCGAACGGGCAGTCTTCCAGGATATGCAGGATGCCGTCTTTAGTTCCACCGCACCATACACAGACGCCATCCACCGCCACTCCCCGCTTTCGTAAATTCACCTAGGTCGGTAAGGCATCGTGGCAGCAGCGCCACGCGAACAAAGAGACCTTGGGGAGGACCTTGGCGCGCCAGATGAATCTCCAGCCCTGCCTCGTTGATCCCTCGCTAGACCCCGTCGGGCGTCTCAGATGCGCCGCAAGCCGATAGGCGCTCTTGACCGAGAAATGGAGATGCGGGTCAAAGTGCCATCCCCATGAGTCCATAGTCCCGTCCCAGATCTGTGTGACCAGGATCCACTCAGCATCGGAAGGCTCAAACTCAACCCGGACGCGTTCAACATCCCACAGCCCTGGTCCAGCAATTAGGTCCGCCACTCGAGCAGCGATAGGCAGTGTGTGCGCGGAGAAGACGCAAGTCGGCCTGGGGACCCAAGGATCAAGGAAGATGCGGGTCGTAAGGCCGTTGCCAATAAGGTGTCGAAGGCCGACGCAAAAAAGGGAGCGGGAGCTGTCGAGGGACCGCCAGGCGAAGGATGGATTGCCACGGATGTCCGAGTAGCCGAGAATGGAGGCCGCCGGAAAATACTTCGGCTGCAGCACCTGGTGTAATAGAGAGTCCGTCCGAGTGAGGAGCCGCCAAGTCTGTTTGCAGAGAAGGGCATCATTGAAGTCCTTGAGCACACAGATCCCCAGTCCGCCCTCGTGCTTACTTCGGCACACCTCATGCCAGGCCCTCCAGTGAATCTTGCGCTCCTGATCCTGGTTTCAGAAGAAAGCCACAGTCATGCTCTCGATCTCCTGAAGAAGGGAGTCCGGTAGGCGGAAGCAGCTCATGGCGTACGTGGGAATAGCCTGGATCACGGCTTTAATCATCACCACCCGTCCGCCTTGCGAGAGGCGCTTGGTCGCCCAATTGTTGAAAGCCTTCCAAATACGCTCCTTCAGGCCCTCGAAGACTGCCCTCTTTGATTTTCCCACCACCGCTGGAAGGCCGAGGTACTTATCATGCTTGTCCACCACCGGGATCTGAATGAAGCTGGCGAGCGCTGTCCGAAGCTCGGGAGGAGTGTTCCGGCTGAAAACCGCGGCCGACTTGTCAAGGTTGATCGCAAACCCCGAGACCACCTCGAAAGTGTGCAGCACGGATTGGATACAGAGTAGGGCTTCCCGTGTGGCTTGACAAAATAGGAGGGTATCGTTAGCAAAGAGAAGGTGTGTGAGACGCGGGCCTTATCGGCTTGCCTGGACCCCGCGGAGAAGGCCATGGTGCTCCTCCGTCTGAATCAGCCAACTGAAGACCTCTGCACAACAAAGAAACAGGTAGGGGGAGAGGGGATCCCCTTGGCGGAGGCCTCTCCCCAGGATCAGAGCACCAAAGCAGTCACCGTTAAGCCAAAAAAGAGTAAGACACAGTAGACACGCATTGCATAATAAGTGACACAAATCTATGGGGAAAGCCTAGTCTAAGGAGCACTAGTTCAAGGAAGATCCACTCTACCCGGTCATAGGCTTTACTGATGTCGAGCTTGAGGGACGCGTAGCCGGTCAGACCCTGATATTTGTGAGCAAGAAAGTGGTTAAGTTCGTGGGCAACGAGGACATTATCGGTGATGAGCCGACCAGGGATGAAGGCCGATTGATGGGGCGAGGTGATGGTGTCAATGAGGGGCTTCATGCGGTTAGCAAGGACTTTGGACGCAAGTTTGTACGTGACATTACAAAGGCTAATAGGGCGGAAGGCCGACACAGTTTCAGGGTTGGCTACTTTGGGAATAAGGACAATATGAGTAGAGTTCAGAGCAGGGTCCAGGTATCCCCCATTAAGAAAATCAAGCACACATGCAGTAGTAGCGGGGCCAACAATATGCCAGTAAGTTTGAAAGAAAATAGGAGACATACCGTCCGGCCCCGGCGATTTCAACGGGTGCATGCTGGAGAGCGCTGCCTTCACTTCGTCCGCGGTGAAGGGACGGCTGAGCTCAAGACCGCCCGCGTCCGAGACCTTGGGCTGCACGCAGGCAAGGCAGTCGTTGATCGCTTGAGGGTCCGGGGCTGTGGATCAAAAGATATCGGAGAAGTGGTGATTGGGGGAAATTATACAACTTATTCCTATATTTTCACCCTCATTTTATCTCGATATAATGCTTGTTCTTGGGTATATTTGTGGTTTTTAGGAACTTTGGTGGGCAAAAAGGGCAAGTGCAAGACAAGAGTCCAAACATAGAAAGAAGAGTCAAAAATTCTGCAGAAATGACTACGAGTTAGCCCGTGACCCACGGGCTATCAGAAATCCGGTTTCAGAAGCGCAGGAAGCATAACCCGTGACCCACGGGTTATCAGACATTCGCTGGGCGGAAATTGGCAGACGAGTTGACCTACAAAAAATGAGAATTCTGATTATAGGTCAACCAAAAAGAAGTCCTACTTCCTTTGTAATTCACCTTAGAGTCTTGGTTAGAATAGGACTAGAAAAGAAAAAGAGTTTCTATGCTAAATAGAGTCATATTCCTCTCCTTCCTCAACTAGGATTGTCCCTCTATATAAAGAAGGAGGGAGGAGAAGACTAGATTCAACTTGTTTTTCCAGCAATTTTCTGCATCTTTTCTCTTGTGTTTTTGCTAGAATTAGGATGAACTAATTTTCTTTTTGTGCTAAGGCTTATGGAAATCCTAATTGATACTACGTGTTAAATATTTTTCTGGATTAATCTACCGTTATTTTCGCATATCCATGAGTTATTGTGTTTATTGCTATTATTTAAGAGCTTGATCACCTCTTAGATTTTCTTAATTATGTTAATGAACCGAGAGGGAATTTAGCATAGTGGAAAGGGTAATTCATGGTATGGATTGAATGATGTGTAGACATACACAGGCATGATCTATCTGGTTCCATAGGTTTTTCATGAATCTTAATGCATTATCACGAGTCTTGGAGAGGAGAGATCCCCTAATTCCTTGGTAGTAATAGGTTCGATATAGCTCGAGAGAGTATATTGGATTAAATTAGGAAAAACCTCAGTATGCGAAGATAATTGTCTGTGTGATTGATCCGTTAATATTAAATGCATTGTGTTGATTAGGTGGACCTATAGCCGTGGCACTCCTTCCTAAATCTGCGTTTTTCCTCACCGTAATTGCTTGCTAAAGTTGATTTTATTGCTTTTTAGTAGTTCCATAAACCATTCAAATTCTCGATTGTCCAAATAATTAGGGATTAGTCATAGTTGTGGTAATTGTTTCATTAAATCCTCGTGGGATCGACAATCTTTATACTACTTGATAGCTAGTACACTTGCTAGTATATATTTTTGCAATCAAGTTTTTGGCGCCGTTGCCGGGGATTTAATTCGCAATAATATCATAACTCGCTGGACTTAATTAATTTGGATTTTTTTTTCTTTTTTTTATTTTACTTTCTCTTTTTACCTCACTTCTCTTCTTTCTTTGGTGCACAGTTTAATGATACGAAGTGGTGGTGGAGAGTTAGCACAATTCGACCCTGAAATTGAGAGAACTTTCCTCCAACAAAGAAACACCATCGAGAGGGGTGAAGGGAGTGGAAACTCCAACACCAAGGATCAACTTCTTCTCATAGAACCGGCCATGGCGAATGCTTTAGGGGTCGTGGAGAGGCCAATGATGGAGTATGCGTTCCCAACAGCGGATGGGGTGATATCTAGCATTGCCAAACCTTCGATCCAAGCCAACAATTTTGAGATCAAGCCGTCCATCATTCAGATGATCCAAACACGTGTGCAGTTTTCCGGTTTGCTTGATGAAAATCCTAATCAACATCTCTCTAACTTTCTTGAAATTTGTGATACTTTTAAGTTTAATGGTGTTAGTGATGATGCTGTTAGGCTTAGATTATTTCCGTTTTCCTTGTGTGATAAGGCCAAAGATTGGCTGCAGTCGTTGCCTGCCGGTAGTATTACAACTTGGCAAGAATTGACACAAAAATTCCTTGCTAAATACTTTCCCCCTTCTAAAACTGCTAAATTGCTCAATGACATCACTTCTTTTGTGCAGTCAGATAGGGAATCACTATATGATGCGTGGGAACGTTTCAGAGATATGCTTAGAAAGTGCCCTCATCATGAGCTCCCAGTATGGAGGCAGGTCCAGACATTCTACAATGGTCTCACGTTGGCCAACCGAGCTACCATCGATGCAGCTGCAGGTGGTACTATCATGAAGAAACTACCATCAGAGGCATTCACAATCGTATTTCCTGGAGGAGGACTTGGTCTTGGAGATAAAAACCAAGCCAGGGTTATGTTGTCGGATGAGATCCCGGAGCTTGTGAACTGTCCAAGGGGACCCCAACCCCTGGCAGTTCCATGCTAAGATCTTCATGGCTAGCGGCAGGGCTGCCCGACAGCCTCCGCCGACAAAATATCTGACTCCTCATCCACAAGCAATAGACGACGCTTACCACTTCGCGGGACTTCCCCTTCTGGACCCAACACTGAGCAACCCCTCGGGCGTTTCCGCGAAACTCCCCGACTAGACCCACGCGGCCTACCACGTCTGTCAGACCCCCGCCTTCCTGGTGGGCCCTGAGCTGTGAACTGAAGCGGCACTGAGACCAATCTATCCTCCTCATTGCCCATAGCAGTACCCTGTGACGGTAAGGCCCTCACCAGACGATGAGTGGAGAGGGTCGACGGGACACACTCCGCAGAGTCCTCATTCCTGGCTCACCCATATCCGACTGCCATGCATCGCGCCGAGAGTTAGCGGCGCCCTTGGACCCAACCCTGCTGGTGCCGTCATGGAGCCGTCCGACCTCGAGTCGCTGTCTGCCCCAATGTCCTGCACTAAACCCTCGGGTATCTCTGGCCGATCCTGCCGGATCATCTTCTCTGGACTGAAACTCGCATCTGACATAGGGATGCCCCCACGCGAGGTGCCGTTCTGCCTCTATGTTCCGCCGAGGTCCCTTGTCCAAGGCCTGAAAATCCACCGAACACAGCCGCCCCTCTCAGAGACCCTGAGCCCGAAGCAGACGTTGACCTGGAACTCCCCATGGGTTCTTGAGGCTGAGAAAACTTACGGCCCCGAGTCGGGAGCGGAACTCGGAGCCATGGCCCGTACGGTGCCTCCGGGCTCGGATCCACAAAACCATCCTCAAATTGTAGCGCACAGTACTTGGCAATATGACCCAGTTTGCCACAAAGGTAGCAGAAGTTCGGAAGCCGTTCATAGGAGAGATGCACCAGAAGCTCATCCCCAACAGCAGAGCATATCGGGATGGCGCGCGGAAGGGGCCGGGAAACATTGATGGCCACACGCAAGCGGAGGGTCGCCCCCCAAGCACAACCAGAATCATCCATGTCAAGGTCTCAGAACCGGCCAATTCGATTCCCAAGCAGAGTCGCAACTCCCAGATTCATCATACTCAGTGGTAACTCGTGAACATGCACATGAAAGTCACACCAGTCCAGATTCACCCGCAAAGGGTTCTCATGCTCCCGGATCTCATTCAGAATGATGATGTTCTTTTCAAAGCTCCACGAGCATCCCTCAAGCGCCCGATTGCGGTCGATGATGTGATTGAACCGAAGAAGAAACCGACCACCCCCTAGCTGCCATACCTCCATTCCTTTCACCGGATTGATCATGTCCTGAATAGACGTGCTGAACGCTTCAAAGCGAGGGACCCGAGAGGAGAGAAGACGGCCAATGAAACACAATCTGTGAGAGTCTGAATCTGCATGCCATAATCCCCCTGGCAGCACCAACCATTGGTCCTCTTTGTTAGTCAGACGCAAGCGCCCCGACAAGCCAGCAATAGCCTCATCCATACCCTAACCCTCAAGCGAAACACCACTGCTCCAGCCTATCCATGTCCGTCGAGCCCCGGCCACGGCGTAGCCACCGGTCCAGCCGCCCTCACTTTGGGCAACCCCACACCCACACACACACCTGCAGAGAAACACCAAGGCCAAAGACAGAAGAACCAAAAAAAAAAAAAAAAGAAAAGAGAGAAAGAAAACACGATGACAGGAGGAAAAAAATAGAGAGAGGGCCCGCCGGGGGTGATGACACGCGGCTTGGAGATAGACGCCAAGAGAGAGGCCTCGCCGACGGAACAAGACCACGTCCCGCCCAACATAAACCAAGACCAGACCGCCACCAGCCGCACCGCTCACGCGCCAGTATCGCCCAAACCGCGCAGGAGGAGGCCCAAAACTCATAGGAGGGGCTGTCAGAAGAAGCCCGATGCAGCCAGGCGAGAGGGAAAAGAGATTGAAGGAAGGAAAAGACTCTCAAGGTAGAGAGAATGCAAACTCTCAGGGAGAGAGAACTGAAAAATTATTTTTCTGTGGCATTCATAAGTAAATTCTTAATCAACAAAAACATCACTATTTTCTTAAAAAAAATAGATAAAAATTGTAATAAGGTAAACTTTAGATTTTTGGGGTTAAGTTGGAAAAGGTTTTATTTCCTTTTCAATTAGGTAATAATAATGATAATAATATTATTATTATTATTGGTCATTAAAGAGAAGAATCTAGATCCATCCTTAATTAAGAATGATGTTGACCATTAATAAATGCATTTGCCTAACCCTAATTTTGTGGTCTCCCCCCTACTTTGTGGACTCTAATATATCTTAAGTCAGGGGACAAATTTTGCCTTTCAAGAAAAACTAAGGGGGTGAAAAATATATGTTATATCAACTCTAATTATTTTTATTTTTAATCAAAACAATTACATATTATATTATATCTAATATTTTACCTATATTTCGCATTAGGACGTATTTCTTTTCTTTTTTGGGGAGGGGGAATAGGATTTCAATCCCTAAAAATAAAGAAAAGAAAAATAAAAAAGAGCTCAATTACATAAACATTATTTAAAAATACCTATTTTCAGGTTCGACTTTACTGGAAATATGTAGACAGAAAAATCTACTTTTATATAAGGGATAATTACATTTACACCCCCTAATATATGGTCTGTTTACATAAATCACCCCTACCTTTTGAATAATTATACATACATCCACTAGAATGTAAGCATTATATACACAAATCACCCCTATTTTTTAAAAAAAATTACACTTACACCCCTCAAAAGTATCGACATTATTACACAAACTACCCCTATTTTTTAGCTATCAAAGGTGATTTATATAATTATACAAAAGGTAAGGGTGATTTGTGTAAATAAATTATAGGTCAAGAGATTTAAATGTAATTATCCCTTTATATAATTATTCAGGTCGGTTTTAGTTTCATCCCGCGAATAATATAATAGATTGTAAATATTATTTTTAATTTCTTGAATAAGTAGGATTAATTCTAAATAATTTATTATCATTTATTTTATTAGTATGAATAAATAATAATATTTTGGTCAAATATTGCTTTTAGTCCAGTCTAGTTGTTTAGTTTGGGTCAAAAGGAAGTGATTGTGGTCCTGATGTTACACTATTTTATGGTCAAAAAGAGAATATTTTCCTTTCCCAATGTTGTTCTTTCTTTTTCCTTTTTTTAGCCGTTGACACGAGTCAATTCTCATGAATATAAATGATGAAATCTTCTATCACATTTTGACACCGTATATCACTATCATGTTAATGTGTAAGTGATTTATGTCCGTTTTGATAATTAAAATATATAATTAAATTAAATTGGAATCTAAAAAATATGAATGCATACCGCACACATTGATGCGATAACACTACGTAATATAAAAGCGGGATAGAAAAACATTCGCTTATCATAAATAAATCAACAAAAAATTTGAATGACTTTGTTTATTAATCGAATTGTCAATAATAAAAGGATAAATACAGACGCCCCCAACGTATGGGGTCGTTTGCACTTTGCTCCCAACCCCCCTTTTTTTTTAACAAATCACCCCCCCCCCCCCCAACCTTTGTATATTTTGCATCTTACGTTTATTTTTAATTTTCCGACAATATAAAATACACGTGCGTAGAACCAATTATTTAAAGAGTAAATTTGTACTTTCACCTCCTTGCTGCCTAAATTCCATGCCACCACCCAACACCCTTTCGTTCTTAGAATCCGCGTGGTTGTGTCGACTTCACTTGCTTCAAACAGTGACTGGTAAAAGGAAAAGAACATAGAATAAGATTTTTTTTCGTAGTTTTGAGCTTTGATTTTGTTCTTTTTTTATAAATGTGTATACGTCGTAGAATAAGATTTTGATTTTTTGTCAATTTCACTTCCTTCAAGCACTGCAATTTTTACTATATTTTCATCTTTAGTGTTTCTATAAATTTAGTTCAAGTGGTTACATTTTACATTTCTTCGTCAGATATGCTAATGGAGGCTAAAGAATTAGGGGGTTTTCATTTTAAGGTTCCATAAAAAAAGTGATATCTCCTTATGTTTCAGTGTTTGTGTCTGTACTCAGCATTTCGGTTAAAGGAAATAGCAGTGGGGTTGGAAAGAAGTGGGCAAAGGTTTCTATGGGTTGTGCAGTCGCCTCCAACCGACGACACCACTGGTGGCTCGTCGTGAAGTCGGGGAATTTAGGGGGGCAAGGGCCGGGTGAAAGTACAAATTTATTGTAACATCCTCGAATGTAAATACATGATTATTATTTATTAACATAATAAAATAGATTGTAATATGGTGATTTATATAAAATTTGGTACTTAATTAGAAATTATGTGATAAGATGTATTTTTGAAGATACTTGAAATTTGAAGCAATAGAAAGTTATTGAGAGTTTAAATAGAAATACTTGTAAAGATGCGGGAAAATAAATAAAGTCCTAAGACTATATATAAATATTAGCACTATAGGATATCTATGTGAATATGCACAACACAACAAAACACTTAACTTTATCAACATATGTGTTTAATATTATATTTATACATATCTAGACATATAAACACACACCTACATACCTAGACACACACACATATATATATACTTATATAAATATATATTGATAACCATCAACTATAGAAACTTATAGAAGGGGGTAGAAGATAACAAAGGACAAAGAGAGAAGAGGTGAGGCGGTGAGAGAGTGTGAGAGAAGAAGACAAAAAGAGATGAGGATTCTAACTTCTTTCATTTACCATCTTCAAACTTAGGTGTATGTAGAGCTTCCCATATAGATTTGGCAAGTAACTTTATCTCTAAGTTTCTTAAATTTGAATTTGAGCTAGGATGAAGGCTGAAATCTAAGAAATGAATGAATCACATGATAACAAAGTAAACTCTGTCGAACTGTCTCTATTTTTCCAGAAAATATTGAGTTTAATCGGTCCAAAATTAGTGATTTTGGTGTTTATGAAAACCTTAGGATGTCTGCTATAACTTTCTAGTTTTGAGTAGAAGTTAAATCGTTCGTTTTAATAGCTAAATTGGAGGATATATTCTATTACCCTGTTTCTGCGGTAATCCAGACTGAGTGTGTTAAAAACTTTGTAACTCGAGTTAGTGGTTTTATTTGTATGATTCTTTCGTAAAATGAATCTAGAAACCTATTATGTCATATTCTGTAAATATCATAATTTTTGAGCGAGTATTCGAATTTTGGGAGAATTTTAAAGTAGAGACTATGGATCTGTGCAGTACAGAATGGGTTGTGTTAAAACCTGAATAACTCATTATATACCGATCCAATTCATATTATTCTTATTGGAGATAAAACTAGAGACGTATTAGAGTATCTTGAGTAAAACTAATGCATTTATAAATTGTACTTTGGTCTGGGGAGAATTTTAAGTTAGTACACAGATTCTGTCCAAGAAAACAATGAACAGGAATAGTAGATATTATTAATAAATTATTCCTATAATTTAATATACGTATTTTATACCATTGGAAAGCCTAGGATGCCTATCCTATGATACTAAAACAATTTTTAATTTAGATTAGTATAATTAAAGTTATGATTTAATTAGTGATCAGTGTTCATGCTGGCAGGATTCACAGGTCAAAGGGCGGTAAAGAAAATTCTTAAAAAATATAAACACTGATTTATATATAGCAAGATATATACTGATGGAAAGACTATTGAGTCTACTTTATGTAGAAGGAAATGAAAAAAGGATCCGAATTTTATAGAACAAGATATTAAAAGATTAGTGAGAAGTGTACGAATATTGTCTAATGCATTATTAAGTTATTACAATATTATTTATTCATTGACTGTACATCTTAGGATACGAAAGCAATGTACAAGATTGAACACATCATTTTACTAAGTAAATCATTGTGGAATTGAGGTAAGTATAGTTGATTGGATATATATATATATATATAAAGATGTATGGTTATGTGTAATCTTGATCGTAAATTGTTATATGCTAAAATGAATTATGTGGTTGTCTTGTGAAATTGTTGTTATGTGTTATGTCTATGTTTCAGTGTGATGTACATGGTAAATACTTATGATATACTTTGATTCTGTTGGTTAACGAAAATGAATGATGGAGTGGTCGTGATTGATTGACATGCTTCTATTTGATTAATGATTGGAGTTGAATTATAAAATCGATAAATGGACAGATGATGAGTTGAGATGAGAAGATGGCTTGCCTAACCTGGGGCATATTCAATGGTTTATGATGACGTGATTGATGACGAGCTGTGTGTTGTCATGATGATGTGATATGTGATGGGAGAAAATGAATATACAGCTAGGTACCATGGCGCGAAGGGTACCAGGGTATTTCGGGTAGCGGGGAATATCCTGTGCTGACGGCTACACACTGGGATGGTGTGGGGGTGTCATGTTCAGTGTGATGTCTTGTGATCAAGTGCTACACACTTGGCAATATGGGGATATCACATACGATAAGTATCATGTGCCGGCTATTATATGATATTGATTGAGATTATGAGAGCCGGCAAAACCATTGAATATACTCCAGCTAGGTTAAGCGGGGCCCTAAGATAATAAATCATAATTTTGTGTATATTATGTTGTTGTTGATGGTGATTCCGGCGTTCGTATTCAAATGATTGATAGTATTGATTACTTTGAGATATTGTGAAATTGTGTAATGAGCATGGTTGATTGGTGTTATCGCATGAAATTGATCTTCTTTGTACGTGCTCATATGTGTGTGTGTGTGTGTATAGCTAATTAGCTATACTTATTGAGTTGGCAACTCACTCTTTACCATGTACTTTTTCAGCAGATAGATTTCAGTGACTCATCTAGCTACCTTATAGCAGTTGTCAGTCTTATTAGGTGGGTCAGCACTGAAGTGTCATCATGAGTCGGGAGCTCTAACTACATATTTATGGAAATATTAAAACTCTGACTGAATTGATATCTTAAGTTTTGTAATAGTTAGAAACTCCACTTTCGTCGTTTTCATTGCTATGGTCAAGTATGTTATATAAAGATCTTGTTGAAGTATTTAATCGATTGAGGCTTATATAGAATGTTGATATAAGATTATTTATCTTAATAGGGTTAAATGTGAATTAATTGTGACATGGAATGTGATTACGAAGGGAATGTCACATTTACCCTTTAAATAACTGGTCCTACACACGTGTATTTCATATTACTGGAAAATACACGAAATTAGTTGACCGAAAAATTAAAAAATAAAGGTAACGCGCAAAATTTACAAAGTTTGGGAGGTGATTTGCAAAAAGAAAAAGATTAGAGGGCAAAGTGCAACTGACCCCATACGTTGGGGGTGTGTCTGCATTTTACCCATAGCAAAAATAATTTACTTTTTTTTCATCATATGGTAAATATGATAATATTTTTAATATGATTGACTGAAGTACATATTTTGCACTTGAAAGAAAAAAGAAGAAAAAAGGTTTGATTGGTTTGCATGGAGATTTTATTAAGATGACCTTATAAGACCAAAAAATGTGATGCATGTCCTTGACCTTTAAAAAAATAATAAATTGAAATCCAAGTTTACTTAAAAGCACAATTTCCATAGAAATAAGACAATAAATCAATCACCTATTAACACATGCAATATAATGAATGTTTCTTTTTTACATTAATCGAGTATGAAAAAATCAAATTGTGTGAATAATATCGTATTAGCACAATGTAAATCCTATCATTTGTGTTGATTATGGATGGTAAATAAGATAGATGGATCAGTACGGGTCCGAGTTCAAGTTCCACAAAGCATTTTTGTCTGATGAACCTGGTTGATTCGAGTAGGGCATTGTCCAAGACCCGTCCCAGCTAATATTTATAATAAATTTAATTTGTTCAAACTTTTAACTCTTTAATGTATATAATTGCAAAATAAATTATATTTCTATTATAATAATAACTTTAGGCATTTATAACTAATAGATTTAATATTTTCACAAAATTATATTGATTAATTAAAAAATATAAAATTTAGTCAACTTTTTCGAATTAAACTCGTTGGATCTTGAGTCAGGTCGGAGTGAAAGCAAGTTTAATATAAAGCATGGTGGGTTTCAAGTGTTGATGTCCTTTAATTCTCATTATGTAGTACTTTTATACCCAATTCATGTAAAAACTTTGATCGTAATCGAAGCAGTCTTGCTACACACTTCAGTAATATATATATATAAGAAAGGGTAAAAAAATATTTTCTTCTTCGAACTATACCCATTTTTGTACTTTGACACCTAAATTTTGTTTTGTTTCAACTTGTCATACCGACTATACTAATTTTGTAAGTTACCACCTTATATCACTTTTTGATGAATTTTTCACTGAAAAATGATCTCATGCAGCTCACATTTGCAAGAATCTTTCTTATTTCTAGAAAACTATTCACTGATTTGTTAAATTTTACTTTAATTTGGCAAAATAATAAAAAATATTTATAGTTCGGACAGCAAAATATTTTTTACTTGAAAGAAAAAAAGAGAGTAAAAAGTGAAATAATGAAGTATCATATACTATGGTGCAGAAAGTGATGGCAAATTGGCAATGACACACCATAATTTCTTGGACAAAGGACTATATATGAACCCTTCAATTGAAGAAGGAATCAATACTCTTTTCCTTGTAACTTTATTCCTTTGTTGGATGGTTAGGACTCTCCACAAAGCATAATTAAATGAAAAGTAGGGTATCTTTATTGTGTCTTGGGATGCACATTGAAGTTTCCCCATACTTATCACTACCTATTGTAGTGTTTAATGGAAAGTTGTAATTTACACTAAAAAATTAAATAGCAACTTTAATGCTAGGTCCAGCTCAATTGTCGAATTTGATGCTCTATGACTGTTAAGATTATGAGTTTGAATCCCATTAATATGGGATGTTGTTCTACTTAATCGTATGTGTAATTCTATTTATAGTAGGTGATTAACGTAGATTGTATAATTATTAGTACGGTATTCAATATTTGATATGAATAATTATAATCTATTTATTCGAAATAAATAATAGTTCATTGCGTCACTTAAAGTTTTTTAATGCTAATTAATTTCCAAGAAAAAGAGAAAAACTTTATGTTGTGTTTGAAGCGATGGGTTCGGACTACGGATTCCGAACCCATAATAACATACTAGTAATTTGTGGCACACTATATGTGTGTGCGTGCAATTTTTACAATACTATGTAAAATAAAATAGTTATAAAATATTTATTATTGAATAAAGTATATAAGATAATAAGTGACAAAAAAATAATGACAAAAAAATATGCATGAAAAAAAGAGCATAACTATCAAGAGATAGTGGATGCGTGGGATGTTAGATGAATAAATAAAAAAATAAATTAAAATATTAAAAAAAAGGCCAAAATAGGGAGACATCAAAAAGATGCTATCCTTCAATATGTAAAATAGATTTTTTGAACTTATTTTGGATAATTTCATATCTATAGGTAATAAATAGAAACATACAAGTTATCCAAGTGAGTGATGTGTATGTACACGCATGTTTAGATAGTCTCTTTGAATTTTGTTTTTGTTGTGTAAGAAAATAGGTTTTAGTTTTATTCAAATTTAGATACGTGTTAAATTATTTGTTTTTATCCAAAAAATCACAATTTTGTTTAGATAAATTGGTTAGGAATATAATTTAAAATTCATTCTGATGTTGAATAATACTACCTTTACTGACTAATAAGTAATAATTTGGTCAAAAAATATTTGACTTGCAATAAGTCAAATGGAGTAAAGGTTAATTTTTTTAATATATTTTTACTAATATTAACAAATTCCGTGAAATTTGATTAATTAATGAATCTATTTATTAAACAAAAATAAATACTAAAAATATTAAGTATAACATTCCAAACCACATTGGATCTACGGTAATTACACGAGGCCCTTCATTCTAATCTAACCACCGTCGAGTTTGGTATTTTAAGAATATCCTCATTTTAAAAACATGCAATTGGATAACATATATATACATATATATAGGGTTGATTACACTTATACTGAAAATACAAAATTATACTTTTTTGAAAAGAAGTTTTGAAATTATACTTACACCCCCTTTGAAAATTCTCCGTTTACACCTTACCTCATTCCGTTAGAATTTGGACGGAAAATATTTATGTCAGCAAAAAAAAAATATAAATTTTTAATCTGCCATTATTTAATATTTTGATATATTTTGTACTTATAAGGGGATGAATATAATGTATACATATAAAGTGAGATTAACATTATTACATTTTTCCCCTCATAAGTACAAGATTATTACATGAGAATGTTAAATGAGAGATCAAATAGAAAATTTATATAATTTTTTTTGCTAACATCAGCATTTTTCGTGTAAATTCTAATGAAATAGGTCAGGGTGTAAACAATGAATTTTCTAGGCGCCGGGTGTAAGTATAACTTTAAAAATATTTTGAGAAAAAATATAAATTAACATTTTCAAATGAGGTCTAAGTGTAATTAACCATATATATATATATATATTTTGTCTTCTAATCCCTCAATTATGAATTAATTTTGATCAACACATAGGCCAACACGTACGTCTTGATCCACAACTTTTACTATAATTTAACTTGTAAGTTTTTGTACAATTTATTCACACAATTTAAGACTAATTACATTGAAATTTTTTGAGGTTGGGTATAATTATGCAAACACTGGGGGGTGTTAGTGTAACGCATCTCATGAGATATTTGTGTAAACTTTCACCACTGAGCGAGGATGTACGTGTAATTACAACTACTATATTTAAATGTGTACTTATAAGTTTGCAAATGATAAATAGTACTATTAGGCCTCCTTTATTTCGTTTGACTAGCCATGATAACCACCCTAATTATCCCTAAGAATGTGTTTATTTTTAAACGGCTTGTTATAAATAGGCACAACCTGGTACACAACTGGATTGTTTGGTAATTTGAATCAATATTTTCAATGGAGTATAAAAGAGTCCACCTGGCTCACTACAAAGAAATTATTTTTTTGGTTTTCAAGTCTGTTCTTAATATGTTGTGTTTAATGAGTATTTTGCCCTCATATTTATATTTAATCTCCCCAACAACCACACTGCATGAAGTGACGGGTGGTCAATTTTATTTTTATTTTTTAAAAAAAATGATCTTCTTCTTTGTTTCTTTTAGCCATTTTTCTCATATATTATGTAACTCCACAACCTCCATTTCCCTTTTTGCCCACTTTTGTTGAGTTTTTTCACGGCCGAAATTCTTACATTTTGCTAAATATATATTGACGGTAAATTGAAGTAAATAGCTTAGATCATTTGAGCCCTTTTTCTTTTTTGTGCCTTAGCATAGTACATTGAATATTCCGTTGCCTAATCATAAGTTCCGAAGTTGTGGTTGTGAGAGAACGAATTTGTAGGCATCTCAGCGTTAACTTTTTATGAAATATTTTGTATGGAAATTGGACACCCAAGACAGTCGCATGATGTGGAAGGGAGTTACAACAAATGAAATGTGAATGAAAACCTCACACAATGAAGAACAAGACAATGGCTTCTTCCACACAATGTTGCCACAAAGTACAAAGTTGATTGTGACATCTCTGCTTTTTAACCAAGAGCAATAGCGTCAGTTCACTCATTATACACTTTTCGTAGGCTAGAAAGTCAACATGAAACCCACCTTAATCAATGTTTAATCAATTGTGTAATAATACAAGTAAAGAGAAAACTCACCATCGAAACATCTTGTTATCATATGGCTAATCACATTTTAATTCAGCCCACTTTAATCATATCACAAAAAGTAAATACGGCCTTATAATTAGACCTAATTTTATGGGGTGCAATGTAATTTACTTAGAATTTAGGGTGAATTATATTGACACACTTTGAGATTAGATCAAAATACATAAATACCTTATATCTTTTGTAAAGTAACAGCTACATCCCTGAGGGGTGCTAGTATAATGTTTTTCAGGTTTTTGCTCTGAATCACGTCATTAAGTATTTTATAATTTTTTAAAAAATAAAAAATATTTATGTATTTTGATTTAATTTACGGAGTGTCTTTATCATATGATTTATTGCAAACGCCCCTAGTAAATGGCATCGATATATAAATAGCTGTATCCTTTATTTTTCTTTTTAATTGAATTCTGAAATTCGAGCCCTGAATAAGAGCAAAAATGTTTCCCGCGCTTAAAGCCTGAGGTTTTACCTCCGGCGAGCATCGACCCTAGTTCCCCAAATTCAAGACCTAATCAGAAAATTTCCAATTATACATAACATCTACACACAGTGAGAAAGTATGCAGTAGTTCGAAGATGGCGACGAAAGTGTTTAAAGGAGCAAATGTGTTCATGTCGCGGAATCTGGTTCCGCCGGAGCTCTTCGACGCGCTTCACGACGCCTTGAAGCTAAATGGTGCGCAGGTTTTGCTCTGCTGCGACCCCTCGCGCAATGGGCCCAATGATTATCACGTCATCGCCTCCCATGATCACGTAAAAACCCTACTGACCAACTAACTCATTGTGGTTTTGAGTTTGGGAAAAATATTGAATTGGAGATGCATTTGAATTGAAGCGGGGTTTATTTTGGTTGGTCTTTTTGATTTTAGAGCTGATTTTTGCAGGAAAAGTTTGAGGACCTTCGAGCAAAGGGCTGTAAGTTAATCGGTATGCGGTTGAACGTTATGCCGGGATATGATTGTTTATATTATAGCTTAAATATAAGAAAAAACTGTCGTTTTTAGGTTTGGATGGAATTAACGACGCAAGTATCAGTTGTCCGGCCACTGCACTTTGAAAATGTAATCAAGCAATTAAAGTTCATGTCTGGAAAATATTATCTAAGAGAAGATATTAATGGCAACATCTACTTTATATATTTAAGCAGAGATGTTGAGTCTATCAAATCATTCTTGGAAGCCAATAAAGCATATGCCTGGTTCAAATAATCAACATTTTATATTGGTTGATGGACGGAGCAAATAGGTCAAGCGGAATTAGCAAAATAACAACCATTCAGGTCATTTTTCTCCAAAAAAGCAGCTTTAAATATCAATCCAGCAGGCCCCAAGTTAGTAATTTAATCAGAGACACAATTAACCATGTCATGTTATTTTCTGAAATGTAATAATAAGTTCAATTCCTGCAATGTTTTGATAGCTGAAATTTCATTGTAGCCAGGTCCTCAGTGTGTTTTGTCCTGTGCAAAAGAACATAGGGTGCTACCGAATCAGGTGTTCACTTGTTGCCTTGCAATGGATGGCGTCAACATACTTGCTTCTGGTTTTGAGAAGGATGAAAAGGTGAGGTGCTAGTGGGCAGTACTGCCCATATCCATCAAATTTAGAACAAGATAAAAAAATTCCCTTCATTTCTTCACTTTTAACCCTAAATTAGACACTATGGCAACATTGGATAAATGTTATTCTTTGCTCTAGCATTTTAGATTATGACCATTAATTGTCTCTCTGACGTGTAGGTGTGATCCTCAAGTACTGCATTAATTGTATATTGCAAGTTGCAAGAACTCTTGTCAATTCTGGTTATTGATCCTTCAACAAATCATTTAGCCTCATTTATCTTCTTTTTGCAAGAAGAAAGTTTCTCGAAAGACCTATTAAATTTTAATTTTTCTCATTGCCTTCCTGAATCATGCTCTTTATGATCATACATCTCATGCATTATTTAACCAAGAACAATAGCGCTCTTCATGACTTCAACTGCTGCAGTTGTTGCAAACCTGATGACTTCTTTTACTATGTGTAATTTCACATATCTGGAGATTAGATTTGCTTATAGGCTGCTGTTGGCAGAAAAAATTGACATTTCACTTGAATGTTCTGGAAATGCTTTTCAAGAATGCATTTAGTTTGGTGGGAAGTAACACTGATCACGTGAATCCACTTCCTTAATTATTTGATAGTTGATACTGAAGTCATTGATTTCTTATTCATATAAGCAACAGTTTGGCAATTTTACATTCTTTAATGTGCTATGAGAAGCTTATCAGGAAAGGTTTTTCACATAATCACATCTATGCATTTAGTAGATCTATTGGTTAAAAGGTGATGACAATGGTGACTGTGCGATGATATGTTTTAGGCACTTTATATGTCAGCTTGTTCACTTTGATCGAGGGAATATATTTCATGCTACCTCTAACTTCATTCTATGATATATAATATTTCTAAAATTCTGTCTAACATATGCGACATATCCTGATTACTTGTTTCTGTGAGCAAACTTGTAGGCTGAGATTGCAAAGATGGTTACTGCAATGGGAGGAGTATTGGTTACAAAAGCATCATCAGATGTCAGTTTTGTTATTGTGAAGAATGTTTTGGCTCAAAAGTACAAGGTTCGCATTTTGTTTGTTCTCTAACAATAAAACCAACGCCTAGAGTTTTGAGCTACCTGTGAGTGACTTGATTCAAATTTGATGGAATCTTTACTATTAGTTACTTAAAGAATAAGAATAGAATCATTTGTACACTTTTCTGCTCTTTGACGGCCTTAGGCTGAAGGAAGAGACTAAAGCCGATAATTCATCAAGAAATTAGGAGAGTTTTAAAGCTTTGACTTCAGGACACGACTTCTTCCAGTTTGACTTTCTTTCTTTTCAGCAAAGCTGGCTTGTTAGTTCCTTTTCGATATTGCCACTTTTGCTTTTGTTTTTATTTTTGTTGAGAACATGTAAACTTTGACATGTCCTTTTGCT
This sequence comes from Sesamum alatum, assembly GCA_034509735.1. Lineage (NCBI taxonomy): Eukaryota > Viridiplantae > Streptophyta > Magnoliopsida > Lamiales > Pedaliaceae > Sesamum > Sesamum alatum. The sequence goes on from JACGWO010000006.1 coordinate 14,557,000, forward strand.
CAATAGTAAGGTGACATATCATCATTGCAATGCTACATCTTGAATTTTGCTACATGAGCAGTCATAGGTAATTGGTAACCCTATTAGAAGTTTGGACGGAGGGACTTCTGTTGTAGTCTACACTTGTACTGTTTGGGCACATAGTCCACCCCTATGAGAAGTTTGGAAGGAGGTATTGCTAACTTGTTAGCTTCTTTTCCGCCTTGCCCTTCTCTCAAACTTTCGCAGTGGGCGCTGAACAATCTTAAAAAGCCAATTGTGACAACAAGTTGGCTTCTTCAGTGTTGGAAAGAGCACCGTGTTGTACCTCAGGATTGCTACAGGGTTCTTCCTTTTTCTGGATTGACAATATGTGTTAGTGGAATTCCTGCAGGTTGAAACTTTTTGCTTCTGATTTTCTTTTCTTTTCTGATTATGAAAAATGGACATGTTTGTTCTGAGGTTGATTGTTTTGTTTTTTAGATGAACGTAAGGAGATGGAGAAGCTTGTCGTGCAAAATGGTGGCAAATATTCTGCTGAGCTGACCAAGAGATGTACACATTTAGTCTGTGATATATCCTCTGTGATTTCTTTGTTGTTTTGCATATCATTTTACCCATTGCCATGGTGGTGTCTGCCTCTCGGCTTATTTAATCTGAGGTCATAATTCTGGTAATAGTTTTCTGTTGATTTCTTGTTAGGTTCTGTGTGTTTACTCTTTCCATAGTGTTGCTATGACATAATTTCTCTTTGCTCAGCTTCTCTGGATTTACCTGTTGTCGTTCATGTCCGTCTTTGTTGCAGTAATCTATGTTCCTTAATTTAGTACTTTGACTTGCAGATGTTTTTGCTTTGAACTTTATGATATTTTCCTGTTTCCTTCACTTTGTTGCGGCTTTATGACTTTTTCAATAGTTAGATACAAATGGGCCCTTTTATGATAAATTTGACTTCCTTGTGTGATGCATGATTTGTTATAGAGATGTTGAACTTTTTTGTTTTAAGTTTTAACTGCCTTGTGCCCAGCATATTACTTGGACCTTTGTATCCTTAATTTTTCATAAGCTCCAGAAGGTGACAAATATAAGGTTGCAAAAAGATGGGGACACATATACATAGTTACCAGGAAGTGGTTTCACCAATCTGTTGCCAGAAGAGGTAAATCATGCATATATTTCCTGTAGTATTTATATTCCAACTTTCCACATTGTAAGTTATGTCTAATGAGATTGTGATGACTCCCTGACTTTGTTTTTTTCTTTCCTCACATGATTTATATGGGTTTTCCTTTGGACATTTGGATAAATAGCATGCCTTAGTGAGGAGTCCTACCCTGTTCAAGGTAGTGCAACATCTTCTTTGAGTACTTTGAAGACAGTGGAGCAACATAGTCAAGGGAAAGGTATCAGAAATTCACAACATACCTCATCATCGATGGCCACTGCCTCAGATTCGGAAACCAATTTTTCTGCTCAGGATATTGGACCTGATCTTGAAAATCCCCTGCCAAATCTATATCCTGCATTTTTTGAGGCTCCTTCCTTACCTAAAGAGGACAATGATCCACCTGCTGATATGCACAAAAATGATCCTAATTTTTCTCGTTGCGTTGCTGATGATTCTCAAAGTGAGGATGATGATCTATACTTGTCCGAGTGCAGAATTCTGCTTGTAGGCTTTGAGGCTTCTGAATTACGCAAGCTAGTTGACATGGTTCGCCGAGGAGGCGGCTCTCGTTATATGTCATTCAGTGAGAAATTGACGCATGTTATAGTTGGAAATCCATCAGAGCTGTAAGATATCAAAGCATATGCATGAACTACTTGTTTGAGTGTATTTCATCTTATTAATTTCAAGTAATTCTAGCATCTGTACTTGAAATCCTTCTAAAAGTCTTTGATTCTTTCGCCTTTCGAACTACCATAAAGGACAGTTGGAACATGCACATATCTTATCCTACAATTTCATGATTGCACTTATGAATTGGCATCTGTTAATGAACATTGAAGGCGAGTCCAAACTCCGTTACACTAGTACTTACTCCTCTTCCAACACAATGAGGAAGTATTGTATATTTGTCAGTGGCCATTGTTCATTGTTCATGTGGCTTATTTTTTATAGTATTTTTCTCCATACTATGTCCTAAAACCCAACTCAATTTGATGTATTAACTCACGACAGCAAAAGAGGAAGGTCCTGTGTTTCCAAAACCACTGTCCATTAATTTGTTATTTGATCATATTTCCAGCTATGTGTTTGCGAAAGTGTTTATTTATGAAAAGTATCATATTGATTTCTGTTGCATGAGAGGTTGTGCTCAGCAGCACAAATGTCTTTCTTGTGTCCAAGGTCGATAAAAATTTAGAATATGGTAAGTGGATTACATGTCAATCAAGATTCAAGAACATGATGAAAATATAATAATCAAATAGACATTGTCCTATGTGTTTCACAAACTTTGCACTTTGGCATATTTTCTTTACTAGGTTCCTTGGTATTTTTTGCAAGATACGTATGTACTACCTGGGGTAGAAAGAATATGTTGTTTTATTTCATGTGCTAATAATGATTAACTAACGATACAGTACATGCCTATTATTCTAGTTAAAGACCGTGTAATAAAGCACTTGATCACTAATTTTTGTCTAACATGGTTCTGCAGTGAGATCAAGGAAGTAAGGAGCATTGCAGCTTTTGGAGTCATTTATGTAGTTAAAACAGCATGGCTTGAAGAGTGCACCTTCAAGAAGAAAGAAGTTCCTGTACTTAAGAGCCAGATCGCTTATGATTTGCTTCTTCCAAAAGGTAAATTTTTTTAACACCTATAGGTCCTATCTAGCTCTTGGACAAGGAATCTGTTTTGGATTTGGAGCTATCAAGTCTGGTGAAATGGTGTGAATCTCCAATTAGCATTTCGAACAGTATCTCCTCCTCATTTGCTTTACTTTATTTATAGATCCTGTAATCTTCAATAAAGCAACTGCGACGAGCATGAACAGTGCAAAACAGGCGAAGTCCTCTGTTTCTCAGCCCATGGACGCTAACATCTTGGAGAACAAGAACTCTCAATGTGAAGTGATGTTAGGTAAGTAAAGAATTAATAATTCATCACTGCAAGCAACTGTCGATAACATACTTCTCAGAAATGGTTTATGTTTTAGGTTTCAAAGAAGAGGCTAAACCAAAGGTGCAAAGTGGAGTGAGCAATGGAAAACATATGAAGTCATCAACTGTATTTAAAGGGAAGCTCTTCTGTTTCTCAAGCTCTTTTCCTGAAGAACAAGTGAGCCACTCTGTCCCATTTATTCTGAAAGCAACAATAGTGCCTAGTTAGCATTTGTTTTTCTTTAAGTCACTCTTTACTTTCTGAATCCAAAACTTCCATTTTGTGTTGAATAGCATTCCTATTCCATGACGTGCTATTTGAAAATGTTATCAAGATTTTGCAGTTTATAGTCAGATTACTCTCACTCAAATACTTCAAATAGCATGGTTTAATTCACATAAATAATCTTTATTTTCTGCACTTTATTTGATTAGCATTATTGAAGGAGACTGCTGATATCCTATCAGCTGCAACCCAGTATCCTAATATAAGACTGGAGGATTGAGGAGCTAAATTAGTAGTTGTGATTGAGGACAGCATGGAATGTAGTATCTGAGTTCTTTCATATTATCAGAGAGTGGGGTTCTGTAACACTCTTTCAGTCTGTCAATTTTCTAGATTGAAGTTCAAGAAATCAGATTACACCTCTATTAAGACTGATCTATTTGAGCTTTGTTTCCTACAAAACTGATTCAGTATGTCTATGTTCATAACAAGGAGGTCAAGCATTTGAATTAGGATATCTCTTTGCCTAGGAGTGGGGGCATATAAGGAACCAACCAATTCCTTTGGATTGCAGTGAACTCTGGCAATCAATGTGACTAAAGAGCCTGCTATCTGTCCCTAGTAAGGAACATGAAGCATGTTCTGTTCTGCCTCATCTTGTTGTTCAAAGGCCTTTACCATTGAGATGTTCTTGATGCCTTTGGTTTCTCTGTTCGTTTTAGTTTCATAGCTGTTATGTACCAAAGTTGGTTGTTTTCTTTGGTTTGACTTCATGAGATTCTCAACAGAGACCGGAAATTGTGCTGTGGGTACGTGAAGGTGGTGGAGAGGTCGTTGCAGATCAAAATGAAAACAATGTGCACTTCACAGTTGAGCGTCATGGTGTGCCCCATCTGACGCATACCTTCAGGAGTACATATGTCACTACTCATTGGATTCATTCTTGTCTACAGGTATCTGTGCATTCGGATTCCTGCCTCTGCCTAATTGGCTCAGTTGGTGGACAATACTAAATTCCTGACATAGAAACCTGTTATTTGATAAATAAAAACCTGGTCATCTCATTGTTGTGGTGTACTTTATACTGAAATTACTTTGGTAGGCCTTCTTAAACCGCCTGTTTTCTATTTTCAGCCTAGCAATGAAGTGTTTTAATATGTTTTTCTTGTTGCATCTGGATGACAATGGTGCCAGAACTCTATGTTTTTTATGTATTTCGTCTTGTTATAGTTAACTCAGGTAATAATATTTAACTGTTAGTCATCAGTTGACTGCCAGACAGTCCATTTCCTTATCTGTTATTTATTTTCTAGAGGGCCCTGCAACCATGAGCTTTGCGAATTGAATGATCCTTGTGTGCTGTACAGTCTGACAGTTAAATATGATTTTTGGATGTGTTATATTGTTACATTTTGTTTTTGGGACTATTAATGACATCCATTTTTCTTAGAACATATTCTGTTTAATGCAATTGTCTGCACCACGTAAGATGCTACATCTCAGTTTGTGCTTGTTTTCAGGGTAAATTATGCTATACCCTCCTAAATTATATGAGTTGTAAACACTTTTAGCCTCTCAACTCCGAATTCTAGGCACTAAACCCCTTCCTGTTAGTTGATCATTTGTGATTACCAGAATATGCTTGGATGATCTTTACTTGTTCAATGCATGCAGAAAATACATGTTGAAAACTAATTCCCATTTTCTTTTTCCTCGTTCTTATTTAACTTTTGTATGACTGTTTTATGTAAAATAATGCTTAATTGAGTAAAGAAGTCACTCTTTTTATTCCCTTGTGAAAAATCAGCTAACGAGAAAGCGCCTGAAATTTATTGGACTTTTAATGGGCAGAGTGTTGGTTCCTCATGCTTAATTGAAAATACTCTTTTGTGCCATTATTTCTTTTTATACAAATTTAATATCTCATCTTATGAATCTTTGGAGGGTTTCCACTTTTCTGCATTTGCTATACTCCCTCTTTTTGAAATGTATGCTCCCATTTCCTATTTGCTACATCCCAAAATAAGACTCAATTTCCTAAAATGGATTCTTTTTTACAAAACTATAATCTCAATTGAAGCATTGATGAAACACCAAAAGGCAATAACGTAAAAGTACAAAAACTTAGAGTTTCTCAACTCTCTTCTAGAACTCCTTTCCTGGTTGTAGCCCCAGAACTTTGGATGAGTATTTAAAAGTTCAATTATGAAGACATTCTACATATAGAAATAAAATGTTTGTCCTCATTTCAAGGGCTATTATCTTCTTGTAAATTAATAAATTATATAAAAATCAGAGGCAAAGGTATGTAGTTTGTATCATTTAAATCACGCTGTTAGGAAATTGCACAGATAAAAAGTAAAAGAAGCAAGAGAATTGAAAAAATACTTTGTTAAGTTTATGGTAATTTGTTAGAATGTAAATCTTGACCTTCATCTACTTTTGTAGTTGGGTTAGGTAGTGGCATAAGTCTTACCTTGTGTACGATTTAGAGGAATGAAGTGTTATGTACCGTATTGGTTATATCTAACAGAATAATCAAATTTATTAGTGATATGAAATTGGCCAGATAGATCGTGAAAAATGAACAGAATTGAAGAAACACTCACAAGGTTTTGTGGTTTTTGTTAGAATATAAATGGTGAGCATAAGTTCAATGGGATTTACAGCCTATTTCCACTTGGATTTAGGTGGTAGCAGTAAGTGTTACCCTGTGTACAATTTAGAGGAATAAACCGTGCTAACCCTATTAGTTATAACTGGCTAAATGATCACATTAGGTAGCATTACCTCAAGGTTTTAATATGTCACTGGGGATTAGTTTGAAATTAATAATACCAGAATAGGTTTCGAATGCGACATCTGAGTCGGTAGTTTGCCGTCGAGGTATATGATTACAGATAAAGCTTTTGCTTTATCTCTATATGTGACTCAAGCAACAAGGATTATCCCTGAGACATCCATGTTCTGCTGTTACTTGGTAATTGGTATGTTATGCCATGCCATTACTAGTGATTATCTTTGAAAGATCCATTTTTTGCTGTAACTCTGAGAGGATGGTTGTGCTCGTGACATCACATTGCTTTCTCATGAAAAAAGTTGAATGATGATTGGTATATCCACCAAACATTCGTCATGAGAGTGTCTTTGTTTTCACTGAACACACAATGTTGGGACTAGTTGTATACCACTGATTAGCTTGGAAAAAGTATTCCATGGAAGTGCTAATCCTGATGTTTGCCTATAGTCTGTTTTCGTCATGCCATAACTTTCGGATAACTTTTTCTTTTAATACTACTTTGTTGTCACTTATCTCGTGTGTTCCTTCACATCACATCTCTGACAATAGTACCATATTACCATGTCTTTCTGCATGTATAAATTTGAGATTATTGTGCTGATGTTGTTGGAACATATTATTGAAGGATGGTTGTTTGCTGGATGTCAGCAGTCACATTCTCTACTCTCCGCTTACATGCCAAATTCCTTTACCTGGATTTGAAGGATATCGTCTCTGTGTTTCACGCTATGACATGCGAGAAAGACAGCTGCTAAGAAATTTGTGCTATGTCCTTGGGGTGAAGTTCGTTGAAAAACTGACAAAGAAAGTCACTCATCTATTGTCTAAATTTGCTGATGGTGATAAATATGAGGCTGCTTGTAGATGGGGAATACATGTAGTTACAGCTGAGTGGATATACGAATGCGCTATGAAGGTCCACGCCGCATCTTTGTTTTTCCTTTCTGTCAATCAGTTTGTCTGTTGAACTTTTCTTTTCTAACTGAGTTGCCATTGATATTGAGACAGAACAAAGTTGTTGATTTGAAAGGGTTTTATCCTAAAGAACTTACCACTCAAGATCGAGAAGCAGGTTTATCTTTTGTGAGCCAATATCCTACCCAATCTGTTAGGATGACATCTGGAGATGATGCCTCCCAATGTCCAAGTCAGTTACAGGATCAAAGTAATATGGATACAGTTGCTTCCACGGGGTGTATAGCAAGAGACGAAGGCAACTATTCAAGTAGTGGTAGTAAGAGGGCAAGGCTTTCGGGAAATGATAGTATAAAGCATCCACTATCTTTTGTATCTGCTACTGATAATTCTGCCAGTAGGAAAAATCCTACTGAAAACAATATAACGGAAAATACTAGGGAACCTTCGCTAGTTCCTGATGTTGCTGCAGCTATAGAGGATTTGTTGGAGCAAACAAGCAAGGTAATGTTCTGATCTATTATTCATGTGAGAAGGCTACTGTATGTTTCCTCCTGTTTTAACTAACTAGTCTCTCTAATTAGATCCAAGATCGGAAGTCACAGGAGACAAGTGGCTGCCATGAAAACGTATCCTTGTAATTCTTTTGAATTCAGCTTCTAAAGTTCAAATTGTTACCTCTGAAATTATCCTTGATTATGAACAGTTTCTATCTTCTAATTCTACAATGCTTGGTCAAAGGCATGCTGATGGCCAGTCTGATCCAGGGCCTTCTAAGCACTGGATGAACAGGTGACGACTGTTATATTTGCTTGTTTGTTCTTTGTTTGCTCATAATAGTTTGTTCTCTATACTATTTCTGGTTTGCACCGAGAAATAGGTTCCTATCTCCATCGGATAACAAACAAAATATCAAACTTTAGACTCCCATTTGTCACATTTTTATCTTTGTTTACTTAATGCCTTTATGAGTGCATTATTGTTACCTTTTTACTATTTTATGTGCCATGGAGGACTAAGTAACTGGACCTTAATTAATTTGGTGTCGTACATGCTGTTCTTGCATGAAGAGATTCTATGGATCATACTCTCTCATATCTGTCATGTAGCATTCAGGGTATCACTTCATTAATTCCACTTATGTTGCATCACATTGGACACATCTCTTTTCTCCATAGTGATTCTTTATCACTACTTCAGCTTTGGCTTTGTCTTGGTGATACAAATGAAATGCAAACTATCTATTCTCTGTGAAGGGAGGTCTGTTTTCCCAGTGATCTCACTGCTCCCAACAATTTTCTCCCCTCAGTATGATATTCCAAATCAGTTCTCTATAAGTATACTACTAAATGGTTACTATTTGGTTGTGGACTTAACATGTTATTCACTAAATAGATTGGCTCCTTGCATCGTAAGTTAGTCATAAGTCTATCAATATTTTTATCAGTGTATAGCCAACATTCGTCCTGCATATGCTAGAGTGCCTTTGTTAAAGTAAATGATCACATTGCTGCCATTTACTTTTTATTTATGCCATTACCTAACATGCTGGAGTACAGATTCATTAAGTTTCTAAGAATAAAAAAGAGCCGACTCCTTAGTCATACTTGAACACACGGAGAATGGTGAAAGGTTGGCCTTACTTGTCAGGTCCATGAAATCCCTAAGCCTGGAGTGGGGTGGAACCCCATCCTGATTATTTTTGTTTGGTCTGAGAATGGTTCTGGCCCAGTATTTTGGGACCAATTAGATCTTGTTATTTCAATCTAATATTTTATATTTCGGGACTGGGGTGCTAGAAAGGCTTGACAAATGATCCACATAGTTCCAATGATACCTATATCATTGATGAAGCTTAGGTCTTACTTCTTGTTTGAGTGCAATGACTAAGTTTAGCCCGCTCAATGTCTTCATCTGGATCCAAGCATGGAGCTATGTAATAAGAGCACTAAAGCACTGAACTAACCATCTGGTGGTTGTTTCAGCCTCTGAGGTTAACCTGTTATGTAGTCACAAATATCTAATAGATTAACCATATACTATTTGGTATAATTATAGCACAGATTACAGAATGTTAGCAGCTGGGTTTGTCCAGTTCATGGACGTTGGACAACCTTGCCTGGTTTAGTGTTCTGGAGGCTAACGTTTTCTGGGCCTAACATTGCCTTATTGGGCTGTCTTTAGCATGTAAATTTGGTTTATTGCCGATTTTAGATGAAGCTGCCTGCAGAAAGAGTTAGGGTTCATTATTGTGGTGTTTTTTGGTTCATCCTCATTTTTCTACATGAAACTTATGAAGGTTTATATTTGTGGTTAGTCATCTTGTTCCAACTTAAATGGAGAATTTTCTTTGTTTCAGGTTAGAGAAAAGGGATGATAATCCCTCTGCTGATGCTGCAGCTAGAGGATTTTATGATGGATTTAGTGAAACGCAAACTGATTCCCAGGTCTCTCCTTCACATTTGTCGTTAGTGTGTTTTTTCTTTTTATCTACTAGACTGTAACTAATAAATTACACACCTAATACTGTATTAATTTGCTTGTACAATCTTAATAATGTAGAAATGAAGGGGTTCTGATTTAATGTGACGTGCCGATTTTGTATTTTGATTGATTCGCTTGTCCCGCTCACCTGCAGGTTGTTGGTTATGAAGAGGATTTATCCGGTCGGCAAATGATTATTGATAGAGTCCGTACAAGGAGTAGCATGGCTTGAATGCCTGGTGTAAATATCCAGAATTGAAGCTCTCTTTGCCGTGCAGCAACTAACACAACCCCTACTAAAAACAAGAGAGAAAGATAGACAAGCAGCATGATACAGAAGCCTGGATCCAGTTACCGCAAATCATGTCGGTGAGAAAAACCAAACATGAAATCTTAACGAGAGATCAGAGAAAGAAGTACAACAGGCTGAAAATTGCTACTGAACTGCTGATAGATGGTTCTCAGCCTTCAAGGTAATTTTCGGTTGTATCTCCATGTAGATGATCTACTGAACTTTACACCTAATAAATTTTGCGCAGGATTAACCTTCTACACAACATATATTGTAATTTTGGTTAGGCATATGGGTCACTACATTTTGCATGAATACCAATCACAGAGAACAGATTGTATGTATCTTACCTTTCTGGGATGCTGTCTTAGTTCTATTGCTATCATCAGTCTTATACTCATATTTGTCATTCCTTCCCCTGTGATGAATTAATCATCTGTCTAAGGCCATTATTCTTCATTGTGCATGCTCAAAACTTTTGGCAGGCAAAGTCACTGAGGGTAAACAGAAATTGAAGCACATGGGATGGGAGAGCTAAATGAGAGTAATAACTTTCTATTTACTTGATTTGGTGGTTGGCTGTTTATATGTACTAATCCTCAATAGCAAATGTTTTAAGTAGAACAGTTGCATTATAGTGAGGTCTACTTTTGAGTTGTTGTATTTTGAAGGGTAAATTACATTTTGGTCTCTATACTTTGGGTTAAAATGGATTTAGGTTTTTAAATTTTTGGAGTCATGATTCTAGTCAATAATCTTTACAAATTGTGCCTCAAATAGTTTAAGGATCAAAATCGTAGCAATTTGTAAAGATTAATACCAAAATCTTGCCTTGAAAAATTTAGGGGGCAAAAATTGATCTTAACCGAAAGTATAGGGACAAAAAATGTAATTGACCCTATTTTGAATAAAAGATCAATTGAGATCAGTTTGATCATTAGATTAAAAAGATGTGGATTTTGGAGTGCTCAAGGGGTGTTTGCAATAATTTTTGTTCTTTTTAAAAGGAAATCACAAATTAAGCAATAATGAAAGTTTGAAGTGTATGAAAGTAAAAGTGGAAGAAAAAAGGTCAATTTATATTTTTATTATAAAAAAAATTAATAATAATACGTGTACTGCGGAAGTGGTACACTTTATAAAAATATGATCCGTCGTGAGTTCAGTTCGCGATTGACCATTTTTTTATTTATTTTGTCAGTCGCTACTACCCCAGACAGCAACCTCATTTTTCTTTTCATTTTTTATTTATTTATTTTATTAAATTTACTTAGGCCAATAATTGTTGGTCCAAGTAAATTTTTTTAATCTTTTATTAATTATTAGTTAAAATTTTAAATAATAATTAATACTTAATTAATATATAATTAATATCAATAGTAATAAATTATTATTTTTAATTTATTATTATTGTTCAATAATATATTAATTATTTTTATTAAATAAATATAATTAAGTTTTTAATATTTAATAAATATACCTATTAATTAAATATGACCTATAATAGGACAAATTGCATATTATCCCCATGTGTTTCCAAAAGTCAATTAAAAATTTCCTTGTGTTTTAAAAATATGCAAAAACCCTCTGTATTTTGTAAAACCCTGCGAAAAAGGCCCCTCTCCGTTAGAAACTAATGGGGAGTGTGTAACACACGCCCCTTGTGCGATCGGGCTTCGTTTTTTTATCTTTTTTAGGATTATTTTATAGTACAAATGCTTATTTTACCCTCTTTTTTTGAGTATTTAAATATATTTTAATAAATTAATATTATTGATTAATTTAAATTACTATTTAATCTGAATATATGTTAATAAATTATATTTATTTATGAAAATAATCTACAAAAATTTACTTTTTTACATATTTATATAAATATAAATAAAAATTAATTATACAATTATATATTAATAACAAAATTAAATTATTACTTAGTCTAAATATTATTTTAATAAATTATATTAAATTAAAATACAAATAAATTATATTTAAATATAAAAAATATTTAAATTAAATTAATTTTTTTATGAATATAAATGTTAATAAATCATAATAATTATATATTATTAACTAATTAGTTAAATATAAATAAGTAAATTATATTATTAAATAATATTTAACTTTTTATCTTATATATAAATATAACCCAATTTCCAAAAAATAAAAAAAATTGGGCGATGGCGACGACAACCGTCGCCATCGCCCAAATCAGCCATGGGCGATCACCGTTGCGGTCACCCGGATCAGCCCTGGGCGACTGCAGTCGGCGATCGCCCAAAACAACCATGGGCGACCGCCGTCGCGGTCACCCAAATCAGCCCCGAGCGGTCGCCCAGGTTGTGGGGCGCTGGCGGGCAACAAGGGTTGGGGAAGGGGGCTTGGTGGCGGCTGGGAGAGGGGGGGGGGGGTTGGTGGGGGTGGGGGTGGGGGGGTGAGGGTTTAACATAGATATTTTATTTGTTTAAATAATTTATTTTTATAATTTATAATTTTAAATATAATATAAACAAAATAGATTAAATACAGGCCCTTGATTTTTTTTATAAATTTAAGATTTAACGACTGAGATGAATTGATCAGATCCAACGGCTTTAATGCAATCAAAAGAGATCCAACGGTCATTAAAAAATGAAATAATATAGATATATAAGGGTATAACGGTCTTTTAACAAAAAAATTAACGCCGTTAGGTTTAGTTAACCGTGAGGGGCGAGTATGCAGGGTTTTACAAAACACAGGGACTTTTTTGCATATTTTTAAAACACAAGGAAGTTTTTAGCTGACTTTTGAAAACACAGGGGGGTAATATGCAATTTGTCCTATTTTACACTGTGTACAATAAAATAAAAAATATTATAAAGTTAGTGATAATTATAAATTCTACTAATGGCCACTACTTCCATAAGTATGTCAAATTTTTAATTAATTTTAAATATGACCTATAATATGCATTATGTACATTGTGCCGGTGACTTTGTAAATATAACCTATAATATTGCATTATGTACATTGTGCCGTTGACTTTGTAAAAATTTGACTTACTTATGGAATTGGTGATCATTATTATAATATATAATTATCATTAATTTTATAACATTTTTTTATTTTATTGTACACAGTGTAATATTATAGGTTATATTTAATTAATACGTATATTTATTGATAATTAAAAATTTAATTATATTTATTTAATAAAAATAATTAATATATTATTGAATAATAATAATGAATTAAAAATTAAAAATAATAATTTATTATTATTAATATTAATTAAATATTAATTATTATTTAAAATCTTAATTAATAATTAATAAAATAAATTAAAAAAATTTACTTGGCCCAGCGACCAAGTCGCTGCCTGGGGTAGCGACCAGCAAAATAAAAATAAATAAAAATAGTCGATCACAAGTCCGGTCATATTTTTGTAAAGTGTACCGTATCACGGTACACTTATAATTATTTATTTTTTTATAATAAAAATATAAATTAGCCGAAAAAAGTTAGAATTTTTTGGGAAACGGTTTAATATTTATAATTTTATCAAAAAATTGCAAAATTAGGAAGATGTTTATAGTTTTCGGTTTAAATCATTTTAAAGTAAGTAGTTTAACATTAGAAGCTGAACATTATAAATACTATTTTTAGTTTATTAAATTTTCAATAATAGATGATAAGCACATATTTCGAATAGTTGTAAATACTCTTTGGTAATTGCGCTTAAGTTTAGGGGTGAAGTTCTATCTGACTTGGTCTGACATGCTAATTCGTGCATGCAAATATATATATATATATATATATATAGATAAATGTTATATTTAATCGTTTAAGTTGAAAAGTTAAAATAATTTTAAACAAAAATTTAAGAAATGAAATAGAGTATGTGCCATATATATATATATATCAAGAACTTAGTATTAATTTATTTCATTTACCTTGAAAATGTTTTAAAATGGAAGAGAGTGAAAGAAGGCGGTGACCAACCACAAAAACAATAACATAGAAATGAATATAAATATTATAAAATAGGGACTATTGGACTTACACAAATCTTTATCCATTTTATTTAAAAAACTAAAATAACACACACAAAGTTTGGGAGTTCATTTGAAATTTGACAAGAAATAATAAATTAATAACCTTGTCATATTTGGCAGAAGAAAAGGATATTGATGCCTTTCTGCTTGTTTCTTCCTATCTACTTAGTCCCCCTAACACTTCAATTGCGTTTTTGAAATTAATTTCTTATTAAATTAAAAATCGTCAACACCTACTGCAAAATTGTCAAACCAATGTTTCGATCGAACAATTAATTTTTACAAAATTAAGTACTCAAGACAAAATTATTAATTTTTTGGACTAACTCAGCTAATAAGTTTATTACATTCATAACAAAGTTTATTACATTAAATTTTAACTTTAAAAAAAATCATCTTTTCAATAGCATAAAAAAATGTGGGGGTAAATTGATTTGATTTTTTATTTCAAATTGTATTGCGTCTTTTATTCCATTCAATATACACAACCACGTACATAAAATTGTATTATTTATTTTATTTAACAAAGGTATTATATGCGTGCACGATGTCTATATATTAAATACAGTAGAATATGCACCAGTATTTAGAATAAAAAATCTTTTCGTTTTTGTTATAAAAAGTTCGGGTAGTCTCAACTCCAATCACCATCACGGGCCAAGACATGTTTCTAAAACCATAAATGACTTATAAAAATACTTACAGATTATCCACCAACATAATTCTAAGTCAGGAATAAGAAATCATAAGTATCAATTAATAAATAAATAAAATTAAGAAATCCAATACTTTTGATATGAGTTTGGTAGTTTTGTTCCTTGTCAAAGTAGCCGTTACACCTTCCCCTCTTCCAACCCCTTCACAATAATTCATTAATCTTTACCCCAAGAAATCCGTGATTTCTACCTTCTCCTTCTTGCCGGAGCCTCTTTTCAGTCTTTCTTCTGCAAATTTCTTCAACCCTCTCTTCCGACTACTTCATATATATATATATATATATATTATTCACATTCAACCTCTGTTTTTCCACATTTCTCCGCAGAAAAAAGCATCAGCCCACAGTCATGTTTCATTCAATCAGCCCTCCTGTTCAAGATTCCACTTTCTCAAGCCCTTCGTTGTGTTCAAGCTCAACACCAAGCAGCAGTGGGGGAAGCAGCAGTGATTCAGATGAAAGCCCGGAAGCTTCTTTCAGATCATGCGAGCATCAAGATCTCAATTTGATCAAGGTTTCAAGAATGCCCATTTCAGGTTTCCACTCCTACAAATCGTTGGCGGTTCTTTCAGGCCATGTTGGTCCAGTTTCTTGCTTGGCACTCTGTGGAGAGTTCATCTTGAGTGCTTCACAGGGCAGGGACATCATCGTGTGGCAGCAACCTGATTTGAGGCTGTTCACCAAGTTCGGGCAAGGCGATGGCTCTGTGAAGGCCCTTATCTCTGCTGGAAACAAGGTTTTCACAGCCCATCAAGACAGCAGGATTAGAGTGTGGAAGGTCTCAAGAAGCTCTGAAAATGTGTTCAGGCTTGTTGACACTCTTCCCACTAGAAAGGACTATTTGGGGAAGTTCATGAAACAAAGCGAATACGTTCAGACCAGGCGGCACCACAAGCGTTTATGGATAGAACACGCCGACAGCATTTCTTGCTTGGCGGTCTCAAACGGGCTAATATACTCTGGTTCTTGGGATAAGACACTGAAAGTGTGGAGAATGTCTGATTTCAAGTGTTTGGAATCCATTAAGGCGCATGATGATGCTATAAATGGGCTGGTGGCGAGCAATGGGATCGTGTATTCATCCTCTGCCGATGGGAAGATCAAGGCATGGGGGAAGAATGGCAAGAACAACATGCATTCTCTCAAGGGGATTTTAGAGGGGCATAAGGACATCTCATTGAATTCTGTGGTGGTAACTGAGGATGGAAGATTGGTTTACGGAGGGGGGTCGGATGGTTTCATTGTGGGATGGTTGGGAAATAAGGATTCGGACCGTTGGAAGGCTGTTTGTGATGTGAAAGCGCATGAATCGTCGGTCTTGTGTATGTGCCTAATGGGGGAGTTCTTGTGCAGTGGATCAGCAGACAGAAGCATTTGTATATGGAAGAGGGAGATCAATGGAGGGCTCTTTAGGCATATGGTTATTAAAGGGCATCAAGGGCCTGTCAAGTGCTTGCAGGCTGCACAAGTAAGAATAGGGGGTGGATTAATGCTATATAGTGGAAGTCTTGATAAAACTATCAGAGTTTGGTGGATTCCCAGTAACTCTGCTGATGGATATGGTGATAATAAACCTTCAGTGCAAGTGACACTGAGAAGTTCAACAGTTTCTTGAATCAAGATGTTATTAGATTATGCAGTTAATTGCATTTTACCTCCCTGTAAAAACACTAACAGGCAAGGGCACCGCGACCTTCTGGAGTTTTAAAAAAGTTAACTGCTTCCCGTGTCTTTATATTGTAAGTTCAGATGGTCGCGTTGCCCTTGTTTTTGTTCGGGGATGTACTGGTGTCTTCGTTAGAGGAGGCTGTTGCAATTAACCCTAGATTATGAGGATTGAATCGATTATGGTTGATGGCCAGTCTGTAGATATTTTGACATGATTGAGAGGTTCTTTTTAAGGATTTACAGAAGAGGAAGAGCAGAATCAAGGCAAGGCTTTCATTTTTCCAGAGTCTGTGTTTTGTGAATTCATACTTGGTGTTTTCTGTGTGGAAATTTCTAGGCATTTCTGAGGATAGTTAGAAATGGTGGTTGTTTCCTTCTGTGTGTATTCATTCATATTGACCTCAAAAGTGTATATTATGTCAATTAGTTGTTGGGATTGGGTGAAAAAAGTTTTTGTGATTTGGATTGACAGAAACCATTCATCCTTCATGTGCATATATTCTGAATGACGTTTTTCTTTTTATCTGTTAGATATGTATAGATAGATTAACATCAGAAAAGAAATTAGTGATCTAATTTTTTCTAATCTGTAATCCAGCCTTGTTGGTTCAAGCATCCCAACCATTAATCTCCAGACACAAGATTGATGAATCACAACAGCAACTAAGCACACACACTGCTCAAAATTTATGCATGCCGAAGAATCAAATCGAACTATATCATCGTCTAAGCGTTACAAAATAAATCTGTTTCTCTACACGACAACGTTCAAACTCATGCATAACGTACAGCAACAACAACAAAACTTTTTTTCCCATTCAAATGGAAGTATGGAACATAATAACATTAAGCTCAGTAAAGACGAACAAAACTTTCTTACATCTGTCGGTAGCAGCTGAAGCGCTCAGCAGCATTTCTCCGAAGCAACGATTGGCAGCACATCCAAGGCTTTACAACGATGAAAGCTGAAGTAGCTCCTAAATAAATAGTCAGAGTTAGAGCTGCCGTTGCTTCTATACTTGTTTGTAGAAGAGAACATAAGCCTGGTCGTGCAACACTTTGCTTGTATTGATGGCAGTAACAGATGCATCATCGAACCGCAACCACTGGCCGTTCGGGTAACGGACATCAGCAGTGTAGTGCCCTTTCGATGCTTCCCTCCCATGATGTGTTACTGTGGAGACGAGTTCATACTTTCGGCCCTGCACATTTGAATGGAAGTTCTAATTCACAGATCTGCCTTCTCACGTTTGGTTAACAGTATTCAGTAACAAAGAGAGATTGCAAGAAACAACAAAAAGTGGCATAATATCACCTCTCCAATTCTAATGATTTACAAACGCCTAAACTCAAAAAGAAATTCATACTATTAACATTTGATTGTGAACACTTAGTCATTTCACATAGAACTAGGCCCCAATGGGCAAAGAGCACGATGATTTCAATTGTAAGCGAAGAGATCATCATTTCATACACAAGTGATTAATACATCATAACAAATTCCATATTCAAGATTTGATCTCACATAAGCTTTCTTATCGAAACGGAATGGTCACAATTATTGATACACATCAAAGAAGCGAAAGTGGAAAATGAAGAGAAAATACCTCCACGGAAGAGGAAACAAGCAGGTCACGGCTTAACACCAATTCAAGAGGGAAATGCACAGCCTTGTGCAATTTGGTGCTTCCATGGTCATAGCTGAAACGCATCAGATGCAAGATCATTATTTTTGGAAGTGCTTTTATGTTGATCGATTTTCTGGCAGATACAACTCCAGCCTGAAATTCCATGAGACATTCCCACTGTTAGAGCCTGCCAATGATCACTTATAACTTCCAAGCATTTTAATCTACATTAGCGCCAGAGCACGATTTATTACCCATATATAACCATAAAAAGTTGCCAAGAAAATTGCTGTGGTGAATAAGTTAATAAAAGCTAAAGCTTAATACCACATCCCAACGTTGAAAATTATTTCTAAATTTTTATAATCCATTAACATGTACTTACTTTAATTTTATTTCTGTGAGAGCCAGGTTACAATTTTCTGTCGGCAAGAGACCGCAGGTCATTTTTATTTACCTCGCCAATTCTTTTTTACCATGATCTGCTTCTTTGAGATGCAGACCATTATGCAGGACTTTACGGACATCATCACACTGCCTTATTCTTCTCATAACTACTATTGCATTGGTCACAGGGTCTAATCTCCAAGATTAAATTTCCCAGTATTTAGTGCCTATAGTTACTCAAAGATTCAATTTGCCTTTTATTTCTAGTGATCTCTTGTCCCACAGTTCTTCGCTTTTTGGGGACTTGGTCCTTTTTCAAATTCCTTAAAGTAGAGAATAATTATATTTTCAGTCCTCACTTATCAGAACGAGAAACTAACACTGTGGCTCATCTAATTTACCTACTTCTATCGAACTAATAACTTTAGCCAAGAGCAAGCTCCCTGCTAAGTTTTTCCACGATTAAGTCTAAATATTGAAGGATGTCTACGCAAAGTATCAGCAAAGCTTAATTGGAGAAATCAACCAAGCAGCTAAACAATAATATAAATTTATCTAAATGATTTTTAAGAAAAAAGAAAAGAATTTTGGGGGTCTCATACCTGTTCAACATAAAGTGAAAGAACATAAACATCAAACAGACATTAAAAGGGACACAGTATCAAACAATTTTCAAAATCACAGGTTACCAATCTTTCTGTCTAGCATAATGTTTGATAGATATGGAAACTAAAAATATGACATGTTCTCATCAAGAACTCATTGCTAGGCAAGTGCCACATATTGATAGCAAATTTCCTCAGCAGTAGGAAAAATTATTGGCATATCAGCAATAATGATAGGATATAAAAGTAAGTGAAAACTTACCTTTCCTGCTGATGATGCCCGGTACTCATCAAGTGTTTCCGGGGCCGAAAACAAATGAAGGGCATCTTCAATAGTTCGAATAACTTCATGAGAAATTTCCAGATGGAGCAAAAGAAAAGGCTGAACAGTGGCAGAGGGTTTGGTCCCTGTCCATAACAAGTATAACAATAAACTCAATCATATTCATGATAAAGCTGATCTATAAACTCCAGTTGTTTGTGAAAGGATATACAAATCTGACAGGACCTATTCATCAAAAAGACAAATGCCAGTCTCTAAAAAGAAATATTTATCTCTCACCGAATTACTTATTTTGCACAGCCAACCCTATACAGGTCAAAGTGAAAACACATGACCTGGCTGAGGCCAACACACGCCAACAAATAGTATGGTGAACAAATTCACAATACAAAGACTATTCACATCCTCCCCCGTCTTTTTGCACATTTAACCATAATTACTAGGCCACAGGACTCCTTTTCCAGGAAGTGATCTTAAACGCATCAAATGAAATTTCATTCACATATTATTGAATCTCAACAACGACTTAGAGGTTGTTGCGCGTGAAGGTGCTTCAACCCACCAAGAATGTAGATTCAAGTGTCAAGTGAGACTTGGCTCCCGAAAGTAATATCAATAACAATGGAGACAAAAGGCGCTTCTAAATTTATAGAAAAATAAAGCAGCATGCAGAAAAAGAATAAGATGATACAATCCACCATGCCTCTCCAATGTGTCTAAACAACATGAGATGTAAGACATGATTAAGAAAAAAACTTCACACATTGGGACATAAGTACCATTAAACACATTATTCATTCAATATTTGACAATTTTTCAATGCTATTGGGATATTCATGATTCAGATTTGCGATGAGGAAACAACATGAATGCAGAAGGAGCACTGTCAATCACCAGATAACTTACCTTTTGCCTTCACAACACTTCGCAACTGTCCACCAAATATTGAACTGAGTTCTGAGGGAACAAAAGTCTGTGTTCTCGTAACTGCAGATTTATTTTTTGGCCCGACTGTCTCCCACTCATCATCTTCTGATGTAGAAACCAGAGATGAATTTCTTCCATCAAAGTGGGACTGCCCTTCAAGCTTTAACAATTCATCATGCATTTGATCCATAATGAAACTCAAAAATTCTTGTGCATCCTCTTGTCTGTGAAGGAAAGTAATAAATGTGATTGCTTCACTTGTAAAAGAAATGAAAGTATAAAAAGCACACTTTTTTTTATGAGTGAAGGACAAAGACCATATGCTCCCTAAAATAGCAAACAACATGCCATTTTTCAAGTACAATTTCATAGTGATAGATACACCTAAATTGATTCCTCTAAGTCCTATGAGAAATTAATGCAACTACATGCTATTTCATGAGCATATAATGAACTGCAGTATGGAATTTCACATGCCAACTTCTTGATAAAAACATCATCAGGCCATATCCAGAAAGGAAACGAAAATGAGGAGTTGGAAGAACAGACCTAGGCCTGCCCGAAATGCTACTGGATACATCAGGAGTAAATTTTCTCAATACCCCTTCGAACATGGTAGGACTGAAAGGCCTGCCAATTTCAAGTACCGTGACATCCTTCTTCTTTACACTGGTACCAGTGACCATATCAAATTCACCAATGAACTCAGCAAATGCAGCTAATGTAGGATAGCCAACCTAAAGAGAGACATGATCTTAATGATTAAGTGTGGAAACAATGTACTGTTAATACTATGTTACCGACAAAAAAAAAAAAAAAGGTGAACGTGCAAAACAGCAAACCTTCGGAATGTTACGGTTTCTTAGTCCCTGTAAAAGCCGAACGAATGGAGAACAAGACAAAAGAGCCTGCAATGTTGCATTGAGGAAACACAAATTCCCAGGATTGATCAATCCTCGAGGTAATATCTCTCGAGTATCTAAAACAGGGACATCTGTTTTCCAGCAAGCCTCCTTGTGATGTGCTTCAACTGTAGGATTATTGATGCCACCATTCAACTTTACGCCTTCATAATCCCGCAATTCTGAGATAGACTTTCCATCTGTCTCGCTCTCGCTGTCATTATCAAATACATGTAGTGCACGAAAGTTGATCCCATCAATTATTTCTGGGTCTCCATGATGAGAGTGACTGGAATTGTGAAGTTTTCCATTTTCTGACATACGGGGCAAGAGTTCAGTAGCTGACTTGGCACATAAGTCGTTATTGTCTTTCTGGATGGCAGAGGGGTGTGTACTTCCAGGCCCATTAGGAACATCAACCTGTGTGTCACATATGCTGCTAAAACTACCAAACGTCAATACAGGTACGAGCTTGGAGGAATTCACTTGCAATTCCTTCCTTCCGCTAGGTTTTTGGGCATCCACAGGTGTCTGATTCAGCCACGAACGGGTTTCATCCTCGGTGAATGACCCAAAAAGCAACACCTATAGAATTGATGAAAGTAACACTTTCAGCACTTGAAATCATCAATAGGTGCATCAGCAGCCAAAATCATAACTAGTCCTTAGACCCTAGACGCGAAAGAAGGAAAAAAAAAAAGTAAATATTGAACAGATACTGTGAACATGGAGTCAAATTATGTCCTATACAAGCCCATTTATAGAGTATAAATCATATCAGACAACAGTTTTTAACAAGGTTCAACCATTTGCATCATACCCTTCTGCATTAAATTGATCAAAATTTTCTATATGATCCAACGTAATTAAGATTGTATATATTGATAGATATAACAATAATTTTAATTGTCATTCTAACAGGATCCACACCTGAGTTTGCAAAGGAGCTCTTATAGCTATTTTTCCAAATAAATTAAATTTTATATACCATAATTTCTTCAGATTAAACACCAAACCTTCACAGAATGTCCAGTCCATATAGGTGAATGTGCCACCACCCGTTGTAAGCCCTCAAATCAAGCATTATATTCATAATACTAGAGTAGCAAATTCCCAATTTCAAAACCAAAATTTGTGAGATATAGTTATAAGTTCGTGGTAATTGCAACCTTAATAGGATGTAAAAAAAGAGGTATACACAGCATAACCCAAACTAGGTCAGGATAAATCTCAACAGCGTTGAGTTAAGACTAGTCCATATATGGTCGCTTCCATCCTTCTTGTCAAAAGGAAAATCATACTGAATCTCTTTAATAATATCTTCATACCAAAACATTGTAAACCCATAAGTCAAAAATGCATTTTTCAATCAAAAACCAAGTAACTAAACCAGAGAGGATAAAACCACATAATTCACACAACCCCTTCCCTCAAACAAAAAAAAAAAAAAAAAAAAGAAATAGGAAAACCATCAAAAGAAGTAGCTTTATCAATCTCCACCCGGCCCATATCAAACAACTCAAACTTATAACACGCAGGCTGAATATAGTAAAGCAAATTCCCTCCATAACTCAACAAGTTAAATAAAAAACAAGAAAACTGAACCATATCCAGACCTTTGAAGGGTCACCCATAGCGGAAACCAGTTAAAATAAGAACGACTTCTTGCAAATTAAGAATAGAACTTCTGGGATATGAAATAGAGAAGAAAGGGTATGGGATATCTGTTGGAAAAGATTAAGGCTTGATGCGGAAACTTATTTTCAGAGTTAACAGAGGTGAGAGAGAAGATTGAAGAAGACATGTGAGAGAAACAGAACATTTAACACAAGTTTGCCCCTCAGGAAGAAGCATCGACCGATTATATACTGCAATTGAATCCGGGCGATTGAAGGGTTGATGGGATTTGGGATCCTTTCCCCTTTTGCTCTTGCTCTTCTATGTAGTTTAGGTTTAGGTTTTTCACAGCAGAGGGGTGGTTGTGCTGTGATTTTGTGTTTGTGTGTGTTTTCTCAAATAAAATGATAAAATATAAATAAATAAAAGAATCTTTTCTCTCTCTCTCTCTCTCTCTCTCTCTCTCTCCCTTTTTTTTCCTCTCTCTCTCTCTCTTCGAGAATATTGTAATCATATATGGAAAATAAGCAAATAGCAGCCTTGTAAAAAAACAAAACATCAAATTATCTCCCGCGTGAGCAAACTCGGGTTCATGCGAATGGTGTAAAACACGCGCCAGTTCTCTTTCTCTCTCCTTTTTTTTTTAATTTTTATTTTATTTTACAATTGTTGAATCTTATATGTATAGATAAACACTCCAAATGAAGGACAAATGGATTCGTCTGAGAGCACGAGCGGAAGCATGAAATCGTAAAACATTGCATAAATAAAAGCAATAATCACTAAATCTCAATGGATGTACCCTTGGGTGCTCAATCGGGCGTTCGATGTAGGTAATGATAATATAAAAACGCATATATCATATAGAGCATAAATGTAGAAAAAGACTACAATATCGTAAATCGACAATTACCTTTGTAATTAATTTTCTTGCACGGCTACAAGCATTGTTCATCTCCGGATATGTCTACTAAGTTCAAATGTATGAACTCTCTAATGAAGTCCACATCACACCGGAAGATATCACGTTTCTCTTGCTAGAGAAAAACGGATCTAAGAGGAGACGATCCAAAAAACTAGAACACAATTATCTTAGTGTGTCTTCTTGATCTAGCTTTGTTCTTCAAGACGATGCAAGATCAAATGAAGAACAAAGAGGGTAGTATGAGAGCAGAGAAGGCCGAAAATTTGGAGAGAAAGTGAGAGTGTTTTTTTCTTTCTTTTCCTAGAAAAAGATGAAATGTAATTATCTTGCTTTGATGATTGTATATACCCATATATATACATAATTAATGTGATTATTGTAATGTGTCTAGATTCATCCTAGGATGTTTAGATACATTCCAATCAATCCCACTAATTCATCAATCAAGCATACCATCTCATAAGGTATGATTAATCATACCAAATGAATGAGACTTGATTGGAATTGATTTGTCATTTACCAAAAGGGACAAGTCAACCCTTCATCACGGCCTTGCATGGCCGAATTTTAGCCTTCCAAAAGAGGCAATTTTTGGCCATGCTAGTTTGGGAAGAAGTCCAACTTCCTCTCATTCCAAAAGTGGAATTAACAGACATCTTGGGTCAAAATTTAGTGGACCGGGTTTCATTATAATCCAATTACAACGAGCCTAAAATTAGATC
Organism: Sesamum alatum; assembly: GCA_034509735.1. Lineage (NCBI taxonomy): Eukaryota > Viridiplantae > Streptophyta > Magnoliopsida > Lamiales > Pedaliaceae > Sesamum > Sesamum alatum. Next base: position 14,581,215 of record JACGWO010000006.1, read on the forward strand.
CCATTTAATTCAAGATCCACTTAAATAATTCCCATTACTCCTTTAATCCAATTAAAAGATTCAATTTTTTATTCTCTACATTAATCGATAAATCCCATTTACTGATTAAAACAAGGGCTCGATACAATATCGACCCGTCCATCCAATGGACAATCCCTTAAGTAATCCAATTACTTATTATCCTCTGAAATTGACTCCAAGTCAATTTCTTCACCTCCTCGGTGATATGTGTGTGACCCTTTGCGTTCACCCTCAGCTAAACTTGGGTCCGTGTCCAACAGGAGCCCGTGTCCATGGGTGGCCGTCTAGCAACGGTCCATGGCACTAAAGACTAGGTGAATGTTGGCGTGAACATTTAGCCACCGATTCCATACGGGTACGACCCTTCCGTCTACCATCCCCGGCTTTAGTCTAGGGTATGAAATTGGGCATCGGTTCCCATCCTTGACTAGGCGTCTATGCTTAATACTTGAAACTACGCATGCCTCATTGCATCGACACAGGAAACCATTTCTTGTTCGATCAACCACTGTGGCCACAGGTTTAAGTAGCATGAACGTGTTTCCGAGTGCATAGGAGATACCTCTATCACATACTGACACGGGACGGATCCTCTTCTTGGAACTCACTGTCCTTGCTACACATTCTGACTACACTGGACAAGGCTTATAATGATCATTTTACAGAATGACCATCTCTCGTTAGATCCAAGATACAACCATCATGTGTACATTACTGCCATGGTTCCTCAAGGCTGAGGACAACTCCCATACTATCGGAATCGGGAAAATCCAATCATACCGATCAAGCCTCCAAGGCTTCCATATGATGATCCCCGTGAGTCAGTTTAGTCGGCTCGACCCCAGTCGACCAACCCACCAAGATCGTATAGGCGTCCCACGCCTGTCACCGATGAAACATGGCACTCATCCAATGAATACGACTCTTGGTGCAAGTCTCTATAGGACTCTTGATGCCCTGTTTCGAGGTCCTCGACTTAGAATGTTTCAGACCCAACCTTTTATCAGTTGGTTTCATAACCACCATTCAATGCGTGGCCTAACTGCATGATTTGTTAATCGTGGTCTGTGAGCTTTGTTGTGATATGTACAATAGAGTTTGACATATGGAAAATGAGCACAACAAAGAAGTACCAATGGTAATGAACACTCATTTTATTTATTACATAATATTACATTACATCAAGTTGTCAAATAGGTTACAAGATGCCAAATCTATTGGCTTTCTGGTCACCTATTTTAACACCAGATTCAATTATATATAATCATATCTTTCTATAGATAATATATATTTAGAAATATATTTATATAATACATATGTATAATATATATATATAGCCAACACACCTCGTTAGTGCCCCTCCCTCGCCCTGTCGGCCGTCCCCTCCTCCTGTTGTCGGCGTCGGTGCCCCCTCAACCCAGCAAACCGCCCCCTCCTCCCACCGTTGTCCGCGCCTTCCCTCTCTACCCCCTGGCGCCACCCCCTCTCCTTATCATCGCCTATGCCTACCCTCCCCCTTCCCTACCCCTTGTCGCCAGAGCCCAAACCCCTCTTCTTCCCCTCTTGCTGCTTCCTCCTCCCCCTCTGCCTCCCCCATCTGCTCGCCTGCGCCGCTTCTTCTTTCCACCTCCCCCCACTTGCGCCGCCTCCCCTTCCCTCTCCCCTACCTATATCGCCTCCCCCATCCAGATCGGCTTGTCAGTTGCTTCCTTGCCTACACCACTTTTTGTATATATATATTTTTATTTTTTTTATATATATTATATATATGTGTGTATAATTTATATTTATTTATTATAAAAATTATTTTTATATTTTATAAATATATTTTTATAATTTGTATAAATATGAGCCATTGATCTTATACATCAATATGAACAGTTTTTCTAAATAAGAAAAAAATTAGGTATTGATTTATTTATTAAATCTCAACCGTTAATATAAATATATAACGAGATCTACCAATTCATATTTAGAGGGGTAAAAGCTAATTCATAATAACATTTAGGCAAAATCGCACATAGGGCACGTGCTGCACACCCCCATGATAAAGGGGGTCTTTTACTTCAGTTTTAAAAAATCAAGGAGGTAAATTAAGATTTATTTTTCACAAGGAGGCATTTTGCCATTTTTGACTAACACGAAAGGGTAGATTGCAATTTATCCCTTTCTCTTTTGCGTGATAATTGAAAAGAATATTTTCAGCAATATATATGGAGTTAATTATCAAAAAAAGGAGTTGAATTTTATTTTAATTTTGTGAAAATTCTAAAATAATTTTAATTATTATATCACTTTTCCAATGATATGACTAAATATTAGTAGCGGTGGCACAATTGATGACCGACGTGTGCAATTTCTTGAAATGATTCATATATAATTTATGTTACTTTAAATATTTTTGTTAAATCTCTAATAAAATAAAAAAATATGGTTAGAAAATATAAATGTTAATTAAATAATATAAGTATTGAATACATAAATAAGAAAAAAATATAGTTAGATGGAAATATAATGACGAGACAGAAAAAAAAGATTTGGAGATAATTTTGTGTGCATAGATGCTGTACGTAAGAGTATATGCAATTTTTGGATAAATAATGGGTTAAATGCAATTTGACCCCGTGTTAACCAAAAAGAGCAATTACCCCCTAGCAGAAAATAATTAGTAATTTATCCTCCTGTGTTATTCAAAATGCAGCAAACAACCCCCTCACAGGAGGTTTTTTTACTCCGTTTTTAGGGAATTTGTTACTTCATTTTTTTAAAATACAGGAAGTAAATTGCTATTTATTTTTTTACAGTGGATTTTTGCATATTTTGCATGTCATAAGAGGTTAATTGCATTTTTCCATGAATAATGATGCAGTCATCAAATATGTCTATGTCGACATTAAGATCAAGTTTTATATATCATGTAAATTTTTCTTAGAATATGAGGAAAAAGAAAATAATAACTATTCTAAGTTGATAGTGATTAGAGTTCTTACCATTATTATTAAACAACTTGAACTTACTACAGATTTATAGCATTATAAAAAAAAAGAAAATAATAAGGGAAAAAGTGAACAATTTCAGGTTTTCGTTCAAAGATTACATAATTTCATCAAATATTAGGTGGTATTGATAATTTTCTAAACAATAAAAAAATATTTATAATTATGTCATACCCCGTAAAAGCTCGTCGTAGTTTATCCTTATATTAATTTACAAAACTATCCTTCATCCACACCTAAAATCACATGAAACAAATATGATTTTGTTTTCAAGTTAATATATATAGGGTAAATTACATCTACCTCCCCTGAGGTTTGGCATAATTACAAATAACCCCTTGTTGTTTGAAAAATTACAAATACCCCTTGAGGTTTGTAATTTTCAACCAAAGGTCCAAAATTGACCATTTTACCCTTGATTCTTTTGTTAAATTATAGAAAAATCAGTCGAGGCAAATTGCAGTATTAACTTCTCTGTGTAAAAAATTTAAGAACCTCTCCTTGCGCATTGTAGTCCAAACAAATTCAATTTTTTTTAAAAAAATAAATAAAATGCATAAGGGCATTTTGGTCAGTTCACCCATAAAAATGGATATAAATGTGTTATTTGTTAGACGGTTACAAACCTCAGGAGAGTATTTATAATTTTTCAAACAACGAGAGGGTATTTGTAATTATGCCAAACCTCAGGGGAGGGAGTTGTAATTTACCCTATATATATATATCAATGTTTTTTTCTTATGTTGTGTTTGGACTGGTTTGAACCAAAGGATTTAAATTTCATAGTAATAAATTCATCAAACTTGTTTGGATAAATTAATGTCACGAAGGATTTAATTTTTAAACTTTCATTTTGAATTATATTTTGTGGCATTGTGATGGATTTGGGACAAATGCAATTTTGGTCTCTAAACTTAGATACTTAAGCGGTTCTGGTCCTCAAATATTTTTAGGTTGCAATATTGGTCCTCAAACTATTATATTTTTGCGTTTTTGGTCCTTCCATTAACTTAACCGTTAAAGTTAACCGGGAATTCGGTTTTAGTGTAAAAAACTGTCATTTTACTCTCATTTTGTGCTATTTTTCAAGTTTTAGTTGAATAAACTTATTTTTTTTATTTTTCTTCAAACTTCAAGAGAGAAAAAACCAAATATAAATAAATGATGAACAATAAATTTTCTATATAATTTTAACAAAATATTTTCAATAACCTTTTTTTTTTGTGTATAATGCAATACCTAAAATATTCTTGAGGACTAAATAACAAAATATTTTCAATAACCTTTTTTTATGTATAATTCAATACCTAAATCATTTTTGGGGACTAAAACATTAAGACTATGAAGGACAAGCGGATCCGCACGGGAGCGCGAGCGGAAGTGAGAGATGCGGAACTTAACGGTATTTAAAATGTATATCATAATAAAACATTCCAAGGGGTGTTCCCTTGGATGCTCAACCGGGCATTCGATGTAGAATATGATAACTAAAGCAAGTATATCATATAGGGCACATAGATAATCATAAAGAGAACTTACATATAAATAAACGGGGTTTACCTTTGCAGTTATCTTCCGTACACCACTACTAGCGTTGTTCCCTCTCGAATGGGTGACAAACGTTTACCAAGATTCAAATATATGAATCTTCTAACGTAGTCCACACCACACCGGGAGAAGTCATATTTTTCTTGCTAGAGAAAAACGGACCTAAGAAGATGAGATCAAGACAAGGATTACACTATCGTATTAGTGTATCCTTCTTAATCTAGCTTTGTTCTTCAATTGATCCTAGATCAATGAAGCAACAAAGTGAGAGGGATAGAGAGCAAGAGAGGGGCCGAAAATGAGAGAGAGAGGGAGAGAGAGAGAGAGAGAGAGAGAGAGAGAGAGAGAGAGAGAGATATGAGAGTTCTCTTTTTCCTAGAAAAAGATGAATAATGATTAATCCTCTTGTTGATGATCGTATATACTCATATATATACATCATTAATATGATTATTGGAATGTGTTTAGGTTCATCCAAGGATGTCTAGATACATTTCAATCAATCCCCATTAATCTTCAATCAAGCCTATCACTTTACAAGATATGATTAAATCATACCAAGTAAAGGAGGCTTGATTAGAGTTGATTTGTTCCTTTCCAAAAAGAAACAAGTCAACTACATCAATCAAGGCCATCTATTTTGGGAGAAGTCCAACTTCTCCTAATTCCAAAAGTGGAATTAGTATATCTGTTGGGCCAAGATTTAGTCGATCAGGTTTCATTGTAATCCAATTACAAAAAGCCCAAGAAATAAATATAATTTAATTCAAGGTCCAGTTAAATAACGCCCATGTATCTTTTAATCCAATTAGAAGATCCAAACACTTAATCTCTACTTAATTGATAAATCTCATCTACCAATTAATCGAGAGCCTAATAAAATATCGGTCCGTCCATCCAATGGACAATCCCATAAATAATCCAATTATTTACCATCTTCCGAAATTGACTCCAAGTTAATTCCTTCACCTCCTCGGTGATTTATGTGTGACCCTTTAGGATCACCCTCAGCTAGACTTGGGTCCATGTTGAACAGAAGCCCATTACCATGGGTGACCATCTAGCAACGGTCCATAACACTAGAGACTAGGTGAATGTTGGCGTGAACATTTAGGCACTGATTTTTTACGGGTACGGTCCTTCCATCTACCGTCTCCCGGTCTTAGTCTAGGTATGGAATTGGGCGTTGGTTCCCATCCTTGACTAGGAAATTATGCTTAAAACTCGAGACTACGCATGCCTCATTGCATCGACGCAGGGAACCATTCCTTCCTCGATCAACCACTGTGGCCACAACTTTAAGCAACATCAACGTGTCTCCGAGTGTATAGGAGATACCTTTGTCACATACTGACAGGGGATGGATCCTCTTCTTGAAACCCACCGTCCTTGCTACATATTCTGACTGCACTGGACAAGGCTTATAATGATCATCTTACAGAATGATCACCTCTCGTCAGATCCACGATACAGTCTTCATATGCACGTGACTGCCATGATTCCTCAAGTCCGAGGACTAATCCCATACTATCGAAATCGGGAAACTCCAATCATACCGACCAAGCTTCCAAGGCTTCCATATGATGATCCCTGCGAGTCAGTTTAGTCAGCTCGACCCTAGTCGACCAACCAACTAAGATCGTATAAGCCTCCCACGCCTGTCACCGATGAAACACTGCACTCATCCAATGATCCGACTCTTAGTGCAAGTCGCCATAGGACTCTCGATGCCTAGTCTCGAGGTTCTCGACTTGAAACTTTTTAGACCCAACCCTCATCAATTAGTTCCATAGCCGCCATCCAATGCGCAACCCAACTGTATGGGTTGTCCAATTGGTCTGTGGGCATCTGTTGTGATGTTAAAGCATCTCATTAACGTAATCGGTAAGCACAACAGACACATGTGCCAATGACGAACACTTACCATGATCATCAATACAAAGTTACTTTTAATCAAGATTGCTGAATAGTTCCAAAAACCGCCAATCCAATTAGCTTTCTGGTCACCTATTCCAACAGATTACATCGAAATTTATTGTTTCAATGCATTTTTTTTATTTTTTTCTCTCTTGAAGTTTGAAGAAAAATGAAAAAGATAAGTATATTGGACTAAAACTTGAAAAATAGCACATAATGGGAGTGAAATGATAATTTTTTACACTAAAATCGAATTTTCCATTAACTTTAACGGTTAAATTAATGGAAGGACTAAAAACGCCAAAAATATAGTAGTTTGAGAACCAATATTGCAACTTAAAATATTTGAGGACCAAAACCACTTAAGTGGCTAAGTTTAGGGACTAAAATCGCACTTATCCCATCAAATTAATGTAAATATGTAGTTATTTGAAATCGTTACTTCAAATCCTCCCCCCAAGTCCAAATCCTTTCATCCAAATGCAAATGGAATAACATTTTAAAATTTGAAATTGTATTATTTATATAAATTTCAATAAATAATTTTAATTTTCTAGTATAATTATATTTTAACATAAAAAATAAATAATTAAATCAACTATTCATCTTCCCCAACCCACTAATCGTCGGCCCTTTGCTTTGTTGCCCTCTGTCCTTCGCCGTCTGTCCTTCCCCAACCCTTCGCCATTCGTCGCTTGAAACTCGCACCTCCCCACCTTCCCCACTGCTCGCGACTTCCCGCCTCCTTCATGCCTGAATTCTGTCCTTGAAAACTGCTCGCCTACTTGTTTCTTTTATGGGCAACTCACGGTCACCCAAATCTAGGGTGAGTTGTTGGTACCCAACATGTGCAACAACGACGCCATCCTTTTCTTCTTTAGGCGATCGCAGTCGGCCATATTGGGGGCGACGACATCGCCCCCTTTTGTAATGAGCGCCAATGAGGTCGTCCGGAGTCTGCGACTGTCGACAATGCTACTAAGGTGGTGGCCGTTCATCGCCGGCATCTATATATATTATTTGTAATTATGTAAATATATGTAAAATATATATGTAATTGTGTATGTATATATATATATTATAAATACAAAATATATTTTGAAATCACTTCAATCTACACTACCCATTTTTAACTGTGGAAGATCAATCGCTACTAAATACGGGTATAACAGGTAAATGGCTAAAATGATTAACACTGTTAATGATAACAAATGACAGAGGAGAGTTTGCATTATTTCAAAAAATACAGGAGGTTTCTTGCTATTTTTTCTAACAAAGGGGGTTTCCAGTCGAGTTATTGAAACACAGGGGGATTTTATGCAATATTCCTTTATAATAACTTACATGACTCAAATTTACTTACTGGGTTAAAATTCCATTGGTACAAAGCGGCATTTTTTCAATCACTCAAAATGTGTCCTAATTCTCCAAACATTTGGGACCACTTTCAAAATCCTATAAATCTTTATATATATGTATATAGATATATATGCACATATATACACACACACATATACACGTATATTAATTAAAAATTTTGATTACAACACATCATTAGAATGCCCTTAAGATTTTCAAATTGATTTTTTTTAATAATTAATAAACACTGTACAAATATAACATAAAAATAAACAAACACTTACATAGCATCCAATTTGTTTTTTGAGTGAACAAAATGCTAACAAATGCACAATACTCTGTTGGAAATGGTAAATGATAAATTAAAGAATAAATCGTGACAAGTGATTGGTTACGATTGTGATGCATACCAAACTCGTGATAGCTCATGACAGCTCATGACAAGTGGATGATGGTTGATAACGTCCAATCATCATTTAACTTATTTATAGCATTCGTAAGCATAAAGGCATTCTGCAAGTAGAGTTTAGCAAGAGAGTTTCAAAATATTATTTGGTTCGCCGTTTCTCAAAGTTTGTAGTGTTGCCACTTTGAGATAGAAAGTCTTTGTATCTTGGGAGACAAATTGCCAATTCTATGAGCACCAAAGCAGGCAATAATTGTCTTAATGATAAAGAGTCTAACTCTTGCCTCGCTTCATAATACACAATTATCCCCACTATCCATTTCATTCTTTCCTACAAGTTTAAGACAATTATTTGTCATTGTGTATTATGGCGACTGGATCTACTGCTACCAATCCTGCTATGGCGACTGAATCTGCTGCTACTAATCTGGCTACTATTGCTGTCCAACCACATGTGCCACAACTGATTGCTGCCCAAGGAGAAAGGCCGAAGAAATTCTCCGGTAACGACTTTAAGAGATGACATCAAAAGATGTTGTTCTACCTCACTAAGTTGAACCTAGCTAGGTTCTTAAGTAAGAAAACCCCCGTTGTTTCTGAAGGGGAGACTGATCCCCAACAGAGGGTTGCTTTTGATGCATGGGGACATGTGGATTTTCTATATAGAAACTACATCCTCAATGACTTGAGCGATACTTTGTACAATATATATAGCTAAACTAAGACTGTAAAAACCCTTTGGAAATCCTTGGAAAAGAAATACAAATCAGATGCCGGCTTGAAAAAATTCATAGTCGAGAAGTTCTTGGAATTCAAAATGGTGGATTCCAAAACGGCAATGAGCCAAGTCCAAGAATTCTAAATTATATTGCATGATCTGCATGCAGAAGGAATTAGGCTTAGTGAATCCTTCCAAGTAGCTGCTATGTAACGTCCATAGATTTTTTTATACATAATTAAGAGACTAATTGGTAATTATTAAATCTAAATTTATTGATAAATAAAATATAGGTTAATATTTGAATATATTTGACTTTTACAAGGATCAAATTGGAGTTTTATAGAACTTTTGAGAGTAAATTAGATAATTTTAACAATTGGGGGACAAAATTGGCAATTTTGAAAGAGTTTATATATATATAAAGAAACACAAAAAAAGAGGTGACAGGTGGTGATAATAGTTTCAGCAACGTGGCTTCCCTCTTTAATTGCAAGAATGCCACATGACCTATAATTTGCTATATTAATTATGTGACGTCCATAGGATTTTTTCTCATAATCGAGGGGCTAATTAGTAATTATTAAGCAAATATAAATTTAAATATAAGTATAAGTTGAAATTATAAATATATTAAAACTTGAAGGGACTAAATTGGAGCTTTATTAAATATTTGTGGTCAATACATAAATATATAGAAGTTGGGGACTCAATTGCAATTTTAATAAAATAAAAAAAAAAGAAAGATGAATATATGATCAGCCAGCACGTGGCTGACCATCATTTCACCTATATAAAAATATATATGTTATTAACTTACTACTTAAGTAAGCAAACACATTTTTAAAACAAAAACTAAAACACACATTGAACACACACTAAAGGTGCACACCTTCAGACGAGAAACAGGTTAGTTTAATTTTATTGTAAATTATAAATTAATTATTATATTAATATTATTTAATTAGAGCATTTATTAAATATGATTTGTACTATTCGATTTACTATTTAACCGGAAAATTTATTGAATTTGAGTATTTATATAAATTAGTGTTCGGTATATATTTATTGGGACCGGTGATATATAGCCAATAAATTAGAATTTATTTAATCTATTAGATTTAGCCATTATTAAAATGGAATTACTCGAATTTATCGGGATTATTACCAAATATATAATTGTATGTACCAGTATATAAATAATTATTATAATAGTGAGGAATTGACAGAAACTAATAGAAATAGTAGAAAATTGTGTTTGAGAAATATTAGAAAATTATATTTGAGAAATATGGTATTTATTAAAAAGAAATATGAGATATTTGTAATAATTTCATTTAGGGATGTTATAGGGGACAATAATTATAAAAACATGAGGGGTTTGATAGAATAAGCTTTTATGAGTTAATAGATAAATTAGATGTATACCGGGGGAGTTTATAGTGTCTAAAATTTAGACGAGAAAGGAACGGAGGTTTGAATTTTAATATAAATGAAATAGTAAAAGATTGATATAAAATATACGCATATATTTAGTAATTTCAGTCGTAACTTACGTTATTTTCGATATATATTGATTATACATATTATAACACATTATAGGACACGGGGATAAAGTAGAAGACTAATCAACTCCTACTAGCATAATCATTTTGGGATCGAGGTAAGTATAGTTAATTGAATTTATATATATATGTATATATATGTGTTATATATATATGGATATATATTCTTGTGTTGTATACGAAATTGTGAGTTGTTGGCTATTTGTTTGGATTACTTGTTATTCTGTGAAGTTGTCATTATGTGATTATATGTGGTTATGTTGTTCGGGTTTAGAAGGATGGTGATATGTATTATATGTGATTCTTAAATGTAATTGAATGTTGAAGTTACGGGTGGGGATTTGATTGTTGAATGACAATGAGTGAGGAGAATATGGTGAACTGAGATAAGTAATGGCTTACCTAACTGGAGGGCATACTGCAATGGCTTATGGTGATATGATTAATGACGAGCTGTGTGCTGTCATTGATCGAGGGAGATGATGTAACATATCATACGAGCTGTGTGCTGTGTGATATGATGAATGATGGAATATCATACGAGCTGTGTGCTGTGTGGTATCATTGAGTATGGGGTATCGTACGAGCTGTGTGTTGTGTGGTACCGAGAAAAAAAAGAGATATTATGATTGAGGGGATGATAGCCGGCATAGACCATTGAGTGATGTACTCCAGCATGGGTAAGTAGGGCCCTAAGGAAATAAACAATAAAGTCGAGTATTAGGTGTAATTTGATATATGATTGTTGGTATATGTTATTTCTTATATTTGTCGTATTGCATGATACTCGTTTTATTATGTATGTGCGTGTAGATGTACAAGTTAGTTAGCTACACTTATTGAGTAGACAGCTCATCCCTTGCCAACGTTTTTCAGGAGATAGATCACGGTGACTAGCTACGTCAAATTTGAAGTCTGCCATGGACCTTAATAGGTGGGTCAGCCGTGACATCTGAAGCCGTGGGTTTTGGTCATATGACTATTAAACATCTAGTCTTTTGTCGGGTTTGCGTTTTAGATTTTGTAACAGCCTGAAACCTTCATCTTTTGGAGTTTGTACATAAGTATATATGTGGCCTAGTAAATATAAACTTTTGATGATACCTATCGTGATTTAAGATATATTTATAGAATTACATTATATCGAGAAAAATTAGGATTTATCATATTAGTTTAAAATGAAAATTTTATTAAGACAACTTACAATTGCGAAGATTATAATGATTAGTAATGATAAAGTATAGTTACGTAGGGGGTGTTACATTGGGTGGTATCAGAGCAGGTCTACGTTTCTAGGGTGATAAGTTGACTATGGGATGAGTTTATTGATTAAATTGCTTAATGTAGGATGGCTTCTCAAGGTGAACGTGCTGACCCAAGAGATAGTAGAGAAGAGTCAGTGGAGTCCGCAGAGGGCTCCGTTGCACCTGCAAGTGCAGGTGGAGTTGGGGTAGGTCGAGAGGGTGTTGGTGTTGATGCTCCAATTCCTCCTGGTGGTGCTCCAGCGGTAGGGTTACCACCAGAGTATGCACAGATCCTTCGGATGGCCTTGGAGGCCCAAGCCCAAGCTCAAGCACAGTTTCTTGCGTAGGCACATGTACCAGCCCCAGTGCCAGCACAAGTGGTTCCTACAGTTGACCGTAATTATGAGAGGATTAGAAAGATGGGAGCTACAGAATTTGAGGGTACCCTAGACCCAGAGATTGCTGAAAAATGGTGGGAAAAGACCGAAGATGTGATGAACTTGGTGAACTGTACTCCAGAAAATCGACTTAAGTACGTTGTTTCTTTATTCACGGGGAATGCACTTATTTGGTGGAGGTCAGTAAAGAGGGCATATGAGCCACGAGAGATAACTTGGGCCGAATTTTAGAAAGAGTTTGATGATAAATATAGACCTAAGATGTACCAAGACAAGAAGAAGATGGAGTTTCTAAACTTAATACAAGGGGATGATCAGACAGTGGCTGAGTACGAGATTCGTTTTGCCGCATTAGCCAAGTACGCACCGGAGGCAGTAGCGACACAAGAGGACAGATGCTACCGATTTGAACAGGGGTTACGACCTGAGATTAGGAAGGGTCTTGCAGTTAGAATTACGAACTTTAAAACTCTCGTTGAGTCAGCAGTTCGGATGGAAGAGGCAGTGACTGCAGAGAAAAAGAAAGGAGAAGAGAAGAGAAAGTCAACATATACGACAGGGGAGTCCAGTAGATTGACCAAGAGGGGCACCGGCCGTTCATTTTCAGCAGAGGGTGGAAGTTTCGCACGTGGTGGTTCCGCTTTTCGAGGAGGTAGTGGATCGAGATTTGGTGGATCAGTGGGCGTTAACAGGGGATTAGTAGAACGCAGTTCACCTAGTTTGCCTTCTATTGGTTCAGGTAGAGGAGATGGACAGAGTTATGGTAGGGGCTACCCTTTATACCGAGTTGTCCTACTTGTGGAAGGCGACATCTGGGAACATGTTGGGGACCTGGTGCTATACCTAAGATTTGTTATAACTGCGGGGGGTAGAGGACACATGTCGAGAGATTGTCCCAGCCAGACTACCGGTGCGGTAGGTATGAGTGGAGGTTCAACCAGTGGGGCTCAGAGTCAAAGTAGTATAGGGAGCAGTGCTCGTGGAGCTGAAAGAGGTAGAGGTAGAGGCAGGGGCAGAGGCACTGATAATAGAGATGGTAGCCATACTATTGGTGGGAGTATGAGGGGACCGAGAGCACAAGCAATTCAGAGACAGACTCAAGTAAGAATATATAATATGACGAGGGAAGAAGCTCCAGCCTCAAATGACGTGATATCAGGTATGATCTTATTATTTGATGTTGAGGCATATGTTTTAATTGACCCTGGCTCTACGCATTCATATATATCTTCAGAATTTGTATCTAAAATACCTGGTGAGAATAGCCCTCTGGGATATAATTTGATGGTTCATTTGCCCATGGGAGGGGGTGTAATAGTGAATAATGTTAGAAAGGAGAGTTTAGTGAGGATTGGTGACGTAACCTTACCTGTAGATCTGATAGTGATGGATCTGAAGGAGTTTGATGTAATCTTGGGGATGGATTGGTTAGCGCAACATAAGGCAGTGGTTGACTGTTATAAGAAGGAAGTGATGATTGAATCTTCTGGCAAGCCAAAAGTAGTATTTGTGGGAGATCGACAAGTAGTACCAGTCTGTGTAATATCGGCTATTGAGGCGAGACGATTAATGTTAGAAGGATGTGAGGCATATTTAGCCCATGTGATAGACACCGAAAAGATTAGTCCCACATTGGAAGAAATCTCTGTAGTGAGAGATTTTCCTGAAGTGTTTCCTGACGACCTACCAGGTTTGCCACCGCATAGGGAAGTGGACTTTACTATAGAAACCCTCCCAGGAGTTGCCCCGATTTCTATTGCACCGTATAGAATGACGCCAGTGGAATTACAAGAACTTAAAAAGTGAAAGGAATTGTGGATCGTCCGGGAAAAGTGCGAATGCGGAAGCGTGGTATAATTAAAAATAAATGCGGAATTTAAACATGCTTTAAATTAAAGAACACGTTTCAAAGGGTGTGCCTTTGAAATTCCCGGGTGTTCGGTGTATCTCATGAATAATAAAACATAAAAGAATCATGGAGGCCATAGGGTGGAAAATTAAAAGGGACGAAAATCATAAACGAGACCTACCCGTTGTCGTTTTCGTCTTCAACGGCTACACGCGTTGTTCCCCGTTTTGCACCAAGATCTCGTTCTTGAGACCCTCCAAATCGTGACACACGATCCACCCACGTATCTTGCACGTCGTGCTAGCAACGAACAAGTTTATATTTTGGAGTGGATGAATCAACAACACGTTATGAATTAACGGTATTGATTCATCAAGTTCTAATGTTCCAAGAACAAGAGAACAAAGAAAAATAATTTTCTTGGAGTGAGAGAGAGAGAGAGGGCGGACGAGATAGAGGGAGAGAGAGCCGAGTTGTGTGTGTGTGTTGTGTGTGTTGGAATTTCATCATCCTTCAACTTGTAGGATGCTAGGGTTTATATAGAAGAGGAGTCTAATCCTCTTTAAACTCCTCTTTCAAGAACTCTATTTTGACTAGGATTTTGACCTAGTCAAAGTCCTAGTCAAAGTAGTGTTTTGACCTAGTCAAAACAATCCTAGCCATCCATCTCTCCCATTCATCTCACCGTTGATTTAATTTAATTTAATGAAATATTTAAAACCTATTTAAATATTTCCAAGAGGCTAAAATAAATATAAATATTATTTAAGCCCATTAAATAAATCCCTTTGATAAATCTAATTTATCAATTTAATTCCTTATATCTAATAGAAGGAATTATTTCTCCAAGAAAAATAAAGGACCCGATTAAATCCAATTTAATCATTCCTTCACTCCAATATTTAATTCCTAATTAAATATCTAAATGTGTGTGGATAGTGTGTGACTCTTTAGGTTCACCTTTCAGCTAGACATGGTCGGATTCCTAGAATCCTTCCGTTACCATGGGTGGCCATCTAGCAACGGTCCATGGCACTAGAGACTAGGTGAAATATTCAGGGATGAACATTTAGGCTCTAACAGTACACTTGTCCTTCTGTCTTCGGTCTCATCACTTAGAGTCTAGGGCACGGATAATGCAGGTACCCATTTTGGACCTAAGTGTCGGTCTGTCCTCACTAAACGCCGCAAGGGAATCCTTCCCTTCTGTTCAGTCACTGTGGCCACAGTTTTAGGGACAAGACCTAGAGTATACATGAGACTCAACTGCCAAAACCTATTGACAGGAGACAGATCCTTTCTTGGAAACTACTGTCACTTTGCACACCAGAACTGTACTAGACATGGCTTATGACTACCAAAGAGAATTCTGGCAATCTCTCACCATATCTAAGATACAGCCCTGATGTACAGGTAAACTCAGCAATTCCTCAAGTCAAAGGACTTGACCTGTACCGTTGGAACCGGGAATATACGTCATACCTAGCAGACCATACTCAAGGTCCTCCGTAAGACGGTTCCCACGAGTCACCTCAGTCAGCTGCGTCCTAGCATGCTAACCCACTAACACTGCTTAGACGACCCTCGTCACCCGTCGATGAAACACGACAGTAGGTGCTTAGTGCAAGTCTCAAATGGAATCCCGGTACCCATTTTCGGGATTCCTTGACTTGGAGATTTCCGGACTGATTCGGGAAGACTGATTCCATGGACCTACCTCCAAGCGTAGTCCCAGTCCCCGAAATTGATTCTCAGTCCGTGGGCTTTGTTTGCGTAGTGAACAGATATGGAAAACAAATATAAGTGAACACAAACAAAGTGATGCCAAATGAAATTCACTTCTTTATTCATTAATGATTTATCAAACACCTATAATTGTATAGACATAGGTTACATATACCTGCCAAAATTGGCTTACATGGTCACCTATTCTAACAAAAAGCAAATGACTATTAAACATCTAGTCTTTTGTCGGGTTTGCGTTTTAGATTTTGTAACAGCCTGAAACCTTCATCTTTTGGAGTTTGTACATAAGTATATATGTGGCCTAGTAAATATAAACTTTTGATGATACCTATCGTGATTTAAGATATATTTATAGAATTACATTATATCGAGAAAAATTAGGATTTATCTTATTAGTTTAAAATGAAAATTTTATTAAGACAACTTACAATTGCGAAGATTATAATGATTAGTAATGATAAAGTATAATTACGTAGGGGGTGTTACAAATTAGACACACTTATATATATATAAATATATATTAATAGGTGATTACACATATTGTTTCGTAAGCCAGTCGTCTGCCTAATAAACATCAGGTAAGTCCATTTCCCTTCTGCTTCATTCACCCTTGAAAATTTATGTTGCTTATTAATTATTAGGCTAGTAAATTATATTGTTTAATTAGACATGAAGGTTGCTTAATTTTGTTAGTTAATAAATTATATTATAATTAGTTAGAATATCTGTATTATTTGTTTAAGTAAATTTACTAATTGTGATTTCTACTATTCGATTTAATATTTAATCGAAAAATTTAATAGATTTGATTATTTATAAATTAGTGATTGATTAAATATTTTGTTTGAATTAAGGATGCTATGACCAGTTAATTGAATTACTTAATTTATTAGGTTCCATTAGTACTATATTTGGTTTCTTTAATTTAATGGGATTTATCAGTAAGATATTTAGTTATATGTGTTCGTGAATATTTATTATTATAGTCTTGATCTAATTAAATTGGAAAAATTTTCTATGCCTTAGCACAGGTTTTTTACTAGTTTAATTGATATTTTAATATATATTTAGTTATCAAATCAATAACAGACAAGTGTCAAAATTGAAGTGTTTCGGCCAGTCAAATCATGCTTTGCAGTCAAAGATTCAAGCCAATCAAACAACGCCACGTGGAACAACTGCTTGTACAACTCAACCAAATTAAGAAAAATAATTTGATATTTATCTCTTTACAAAATATAAATATTAAAGAGATAACGTCGAATTGACCAATCATGTACAAAATATTTGATATATTTATCTCTTTAAATTAAATTAGAAGAGATAATACCAAATATGTTCAAGTACACCACAACTCTACCTCTTGGCACATAGATAAAGGGGTCTCTAGAGCTCACAACACACACACACATAGAGAGAGAGAGAGAGAGAGAGAGAGAGAGAGAGAGAGAGAGAGAGAGAGTGAAGGGTAAGCTAGAGAAGAAGGCCAAAATAATTTTCTATATGAAGTTTCTCGAGTTTAAGTATATTTAAAGCGCTCAAAGTGGAGATTGAGTCGTTCATCAAGGGCGCACTGTTAGAATAGGTGACCATGAAGCCAATTTGATTAGCCAAATGTAACCTATGTCTGAACAATTTCATAGTTTTAATAAACTGTGATGAATAAGAAAGTGATGTTCATCTGGCTTATACTTTCTCTGTGTTCACTTTACTGCTTTATAACTGTTCACTGTACAAACAAAGCCTACAGATTGAAATCACATTTCGGAAAATTGGAACTACGCTTGGAGGTAGGTTCATGAAATCAGTTTCGCCGAATCAGTTTGAAAATTTCCAAGTCAAGGAATCTCGAGAAAGGGTATCGAGAATCCACTTGAGACTTGCGCTAAGCATCTGCTGTCGTGTTTCATCGACGGGTGATGAGGCTCGTCCATGCAGTATTATTGGGTCAGCTAGCTAGGTGGCAACTGACTGAGGTGACTCGCGGGAACCATCTTTCGGAGGACCTTGAGTAGGGTCGGTTAGGTATGACTTGAGTTCCCGGTTCCAAACGGTACAAGTTGATCCTTGGACTTGAGGGATTGCTGTTTTCACCTGCACACCGTGCTTGTATCTTAGGTATGATGAGAGATTACCAAGTCATAGTTACTGAGTAGTCATAAGCCCTATCTAGTGCAATCAAGATGTGCAACATGACAGTAGATTCCAAAGGATCTGTCTCCTGTCATAGCGGTGACAGTAGCATCTCACTATACTTTGAGACTCGTCCCTGAATCTGTGGCCACAGTACTAAACAGAAGGGAGGGATTCCCGATGATGTTTATTGAGGACGAGCCAACACTTAGGTCCAAGATGGGTACCTACGTTTCCGTGCCCTAGACCCTAAGTGGTGAGACCGTAGATGGAAGGATAAATGTACTGTAGAGCCTAAATATTCACACCACATATTCACCTAGTCTCTAGTGGCATGGACCATTGCTAGGCGGCCACCCATGGTAACGGACGAATTCCTGTCATAGGATGATTGGGGGTTCGACCAAGTCTAGATGAAGGTGAACCTAAAGAGTCACACACAATCCGTACACATAAAGTATTTAATTTAGAATTAGATTTGGAGAGGTAGAACGATTAAATTGGATTTAGTTGTTTCTAACTTTTTTTGGGATGTTGATTCCTTTAAATTAGATTAAAAAGAATTTAACTAAGTTAATAAATTGGATTTATTGGAATTAATTACATGGGCTCAAAATAAATATTATTTATTTATGGCCCCATGGATTATTTAAATAGGATTTAAATATTCCATTAAATGGATGGTTGAGATTAAAGGGAGAGATGAATGGCTAGGATTGATTTGACCAATTCAAGGCCTAGTTTGACTAGGACTTTGACTAGGTCAAAATCCTAGTTAAAGCAAAGTTCTAAAGTTGGAGTTTGAGAGGAAGGGGATTCCTCCTCTCTAGGAATTCACTTTAAGACAAGATGATGAAAGTTTAACACACACACACACACTCCTCTTCCTCTCTCTCGACCACTCCCCTTTTCCCAAGAAAAAATATTTTGGTTCTTTTATTTTATACAATTGAACCTGATGGGGGTGCAACCCAAATATCAAGAAAAGACGCGAATAGCCCTGAAAAAAGGCCAAAATCACTAGAAACACCCAAGATCCGCGTATTGCCCCGTCGGGTCGGGCCATGCGACTCGACATCGTGATCCAGGCCAGCGACCCGAATTGTGACCCGCTTCGTGGACCCAGAATCTAGACCATAAATTCTCTGACAGCTCATGCATTAAGCTGATGCCATGTGGACCAGGCAAGTGGTCACATTTGACCTATAAATACACCCTCCATGCCTCATTTATGGTAACACTCATCTATCACCTTCTACCTCATTCACTATTTCAGATCGCATATTATCATCTCAATCTTGGGCTGACTTAAGCATCGGAGAGTCTTCGCCGGGGACTATCCCGGCTAGCCTAACGTGCCTCTCTATTCTCAGGGACCATATCACATCTGGGTGTACACGGGAGACCGCTACCCTGGACCTCCACCTCGGACATCCAAGAGATCGCTACCCTGGACCTCCATCGCGGACATCCAGGAGATCGCTACCTTGGACCTCCAGGGAGATATTTTCCACCCGGATCAGTTGGCGCCGTCTGTGGGAAACCTGAGAAGAGCACTTAAGATCGAGATGGAAGGAGCGAACACTAGGAGAGGGTGACAAAGCTACCCCACAACATGGAGATCAAATCATACAAATCACAAGAAACGAGTTACAACGGATGATCGATGAAGCTACCAGGCGTGCAACTAGAAATGTTATAGTCGAATATGAGAGAAGGACTGCGACCCCCATATGCATTTTACTCCATGAAACAACAGTTACTCAAAAGGAAAGGATATTGAAGATGACCCTAATGAGGTGACCAGTAAAAGAGGACCTGTTGAGCATCATAAAATTATCGAGGTGACACAAGGAGAACTGAGTAGAACGACTAGCACTGGGTCACGCATGACCTCGACCCTTGAAACATTGGTGATAGAATTTCAAAGGGAGAACAGTGACATGTTCGCATGGAGCCCATTAGATTTTAAGGGAATAAAGCCGGAGGTCATCGTTCACAAGCTTAATATTGATCCGCAGATGAGGCCAGTTAAAACAAAAGAAAAGATCATTCGGAGTTGAAAGAAATAAAATCATCGAGGAGGAGGTGAACAGGCTTCTCGAAGCAGGGCATGCCCAAAGGACCCCTACCCGCTACCTCAAATAGATCTATTGGGGGACTCCACCGCTGGATGCACACTATTCAGCATGATGGATGCGTACCAAGTATACCATCAAATTTTCATGGCAGAAGAGGACAAAGGTTCAAGGACCTCATTGGCCACTCCTTGGAGGTCTACGTTGATGACACGCTGGTGAAAAGCAAGAAAGAGAAGGACCACCTCGACCATCTCAAAAAAGGCGTTCGAGGTGATGAGAACCTACGATATGAAACTTAATCCGTCTAAATGCACATTTGGTGTTCGAGGTGGCAAGTTTCTAGAATAATGGTGAGCGAAAAGGGCATTCAGGCGAACCCGAAAAAAATCGAAGCTATCCTGGTTGTCACCGCACCAAAAAAGCATACTATGTGAGCATGATGTTGCAAGGAGCTGAAAAAAGATATATCCAGATCAAAAAATTAGCATTAGCATTGGTCACCACAACAAGAAAATTATGACCATATTTTCAGTGCGATAAGATCATAATATTGACAATTACCCACTCAAACAGATCATGTCTAAGCGAGAGGCTTCAGGTCGCTTGATCGAATGGGCAATCGAGTATGGGGAATTTGACATTGAGTATTAGGAAAGAGCATCTATTAAAGCTCAAGTTTTGCTTTATTGTAGAGCTGGCAGGTGAACAGGAACAGAATGAGCATGAAGGTGGGCTCTTGCATGTGGATGGACCATCTAATTCGAGTAATGGGGGAGCTGGAATTTTGTTGCAAGGACTTAGTGGGGTCGAGGTCGAGGTCGAAGTCGCATCAAAATTGGCATTCCCTGCTACCAACAATAAAGCGGAATACGAAGCATCAATAGTGGGATTAAAGGCGCAAAGGGATCATGGGTCGAGGAGCTACCAGGCGTATTATGGGCTTATCGCACCACACCACGATCCTCAAATGGTGAGTCCCTATTTTGTTTGGTTTATGGGACTGAAGCGATAATTCCTGCAGAGATTGGTGAGGTGATAGCCAAGGTCGCACAATACGATCCTCCGAAAAATTATGAAGAGCGTGCATCCGACTTCACCACCATTGAAGAGAGAAGAGATCGCGCCTACGCCAAGATTTTGCATCACAAAAACTTGATGATGCGAAGCCATAATCACAATGTAAAGCCAAGGCATTTTCAAGTGGGGGACTTGGCGCTAAAGAAGGTCGAGGTGTCCAAGCATGTTGAAAAATTGGACCCGAGTTGGGAAGGACCCTATAAGGTCATTGAAATAAAAAAGCAAGGAACATGCAAACTGGAAGACACGGATGGAAAAGACTTGCCAAGACCATGGAATGTTCACAATTTGAAGAAATTCTACGCATGAGAGTATCCCGGATCTCGAGTAGCCTGTGAACGGCCCCCTTTTGCACTCAAGATCGCAGGTCGCGCGTCACCACAACAATGATCTGAAAAAGATCATCACAATGCGATCTGAAAAAGATCATCACAACAATGATCTGAAAAAGATCACCGGAATAATGATCTGAAAAAGATCATCACAATGTCATCTGAGAAAGATCACCAGAACAATGATTTGGAAAGACCACCACAATAATTATCTGAGAAGATCATCACAAGAATGATCTGAGAAAGATCATCATAATGCGACCTGAGAAAGATCGCTCATGATTCGATCTGAAAAAGATCCTAAGTCCGAAAAAGACCCCATAACTTAAATCTGAAAAAGATTTATCTTCAAGGTCGCGTGTCAGCCTCGAGGTCGCATTATTATCGGAAAAAAATTTATCTTCAAGGAGGTCGCATAGCTCCAACGAGGTCGCATTATTATCTAAAAAAGATTTATCATCAAGGAGGTCGCATAGCTGCAACAAGGTCGCGTGCCCCCACAGGGTCGCATGCCACCCTCGAGGTCGCGTTATTATCTGAAAAAGATTAATCTTCAAGAATGTCGCGTGCCTCCCTCGAGGTCGCATTATTATCTGAAAAAGATAAGAGCGGAAAATTCTAAAAGATTTTCCAAGTTAAACCCCGCCATGAGAGGTTGAGGTAGAAGATTTTGGAAAACTGAGCAAATAACTTCCCAAGTTACCAGAAATGGGAGGATTATCATACTAGCAAGAAGACGTGACTGGTCACATGGTGCCTGTTCAACTTCTTCCAGTGTAATAACTTTAACACTAGAAGAAGTGGGGGACTAAATGGAGGATTATCATACTAGCAAGAAGACGTGACTGGTCACATGGTGCCTGTTCAACTTCTTCCAGTGTAATAACTTTAACACTAGAAGAAGTGGGGGACTAATGATGGGGGTGCAACCCAAATATCAAGAAAAGACGCGAATAGCCCTGAAAAAGGGCCAAAATCACCAGAAACACCCAAGATCCGCGTATTGCCCCGTCGGGTCGGGCCACGCGACCCGACATCGTGATCCAGGCCAGCGACCCGAATCGTGACCCGCTTCGTGGACCCGGAATCTAGACCATAAATTCTCTGACAGCTCATGCATTAAGATGATGCCACGTGGACCAGGCAAGTGGTCACATTTGACCTATAAATACACCCTCCATGCCTGATTTATGGTAACACTCATCTATCACATTCTACCTCATTCACTATTTCAGATCGCATATTATCATCTCAATCTTGGGCTGACTTAAGCATCGGAGGGTCTTCGCCGGGGACTATCCCGGCTAGCCTAACGTGCCTCTCTATTCTCAGGGACCATATCACATCTGGGTGTACACGGGAGACCGCTACCCTGGACCTCCACCTCGGACATCCAAGAGACCGCTACCCTGGACCTCCATCGCGGACATCCAAGAGATCGCTACCTTGGACCTCCACCTCGGACCTCCAGGGAGATATTTTCCACCCGGATCAGAACCTAAGGAGGATTGATCACATTAATTCATAACGTTTGGTCGATCCATCATCTCTAAATTATATACACTTGATTTTTCGCTAGCACGGGGATCAAGATACGTGGGCGGATTACGTGTACGATGTAGAGGGTCTCAATTTGAGATCTTGGTGCAAAATGGGGAACAACGCAAGTAGCGGTTTGAAGACAAAACAACAACCGGGTAGGTTTTACGTTTTGTTGTGTTCGATTTCTACAACCCTATGGCCTCCATGATTTTGTTTATTGTTTATTTTAGTCATGAGATACACCGAATCCCCGGGAGGTTCAAGGGAATATCCCTTGAACGTGTAGTTTTAGTTCTTGCATTAGCATGCTTTAATTTTGCAATTATATTTTATACCGCGCTTCCGCATTTGCACTCCTTCTAGGACGATCCACACGCCTACCCTAGGCTTTTAGTGGTATCAGAGCCCGATTCGGTGTATAGGCCTAGGGTTTTATGTGTGTTCAAAACATGAAAACGTGTAATAGCATGATTTACGCATTTCTTGATTTATGTTTTTCAAGCATGTCGTTTTCATATCGTTTATCATACTTGAGTTCTTGGTAATCTTAGTATTTCTTGGTTTCTTGGAAAATGGTGCAGAAATAATAAAACATAATAAGAAACGACACACGGGGAAGCCAACGATTAACCACGCTTGCAGTGCGCATGGCCAGGTGCGCACAACGTGCACGCATGTAGTAGTTGCAGGCGCTGCCGGCCGCGCGGGTTGGATGTGCGGCCAGGCACGCGCCCACGGAGGCAGACGCGCCTGCGCGCGCGCGCCAGGCCAGTGCATCAGGCGCGCGCGACCGGCAGACGCACGGCCAGACAGGCCGCGCGTGCGCACGGGCTGCGCCGCGAGGCGCACGCGCACGAAGGCAGTGAAGCTTGCGCGCGCGCGCGCCAGGCAGGTGCGCCTTGAGAGGTCGTACGCGCAGGCTGCACGGCTGGGCAACGCGCACAGGCAGAGCCCGCCCGAGGCTGCGCGAGCAGGCGCGCGCACATGCAGGCAGGGCCCGGCCAGGTGCGTCCTGTGCACGCAGGCTGCGGGCAAGGCCTGCCAGCCCGCCTGCCCTGGTAGGCCGCCGCTGGCAGCGGTGGCCGCCCCTTGGCCGCGGGCAGCGGTGGCCACTTACATGTATGACTAGTTCTGTTAATTCTTTTGTGGATGATGTGGACTATGTACATGTATTTATATGATTGGATATCATGAAATTATGTGCGTTGATTGAGAATGGATGATCACAAGCCCTAGACCGAATGTATAGTTTAAATTTATGTTGGGCCTGTGTGCCTCTTTTATTTTCTCCTCCTCTCTTCTAGTTGCCTTGGAATAATAAGGCATTCTATCTCCCTCCAATTGTACTCCCTCCGGGTTTTCGCTGGAGTTTCTTTTTAAATTTGTAATGAGAGTAGTATAGTGGTGAGGTTGTACTTTAAGTGTGTTGTTAGGTTGCTATTATTAAATGTAATAGTGTAGGACCAACCTTAGATTGACCATAGATCCACTGCGGGCTTAGTGAGTCGCATAGGATTCGGGCTTGTGATCATCCAACAGTGGCGTGCTAGGCTTTAATTTTGCATGTGGTGTTAGAATAGGTGACCAGAAAGCCAATAGGTTTGGCGATTTGTAACCTATCTGACAACTTGATGTAAATGTAATATTATTATGTGATGAATAAGATGAGTATTCATCACCAATGGTACCTTCTTTGTTGCGCTCATCTTACATTTGTTAAAATGGTGTTTAACTTATATCGCAACAAAGCCCACAGACCATGGATAACAACTCATGCAGTTGGGCCACGCATTGGATGGTGGTCATGAAACCAACTGATTAAGAGTTGGGTCTGAAACGTTCCAAGTCGAGGACCTCGAGACAGGGCATCGAGAGTCCTATTGAGACTTGCGTCAAGAGTCGTGTTCATTGGATGAGTGTCGTGTTTCATCGGCGACAGGCGTAGGACGCCTACACGATCTTGATGGGTTGGTCGACTGGGGTCGAGCCGACTGGACTGACTCGCGGGGATCATCATATGGAAGCCTTGGAGGCTTGGTCGGTATGATTGGTTTTCCCCAGTTCCGATAGTACGGGAGTAATCCTCAGACTTGAGGGATCATGGCAGTCGCGTGCACAGGACGGCTGTATCTTGGATCTGGCGAGAGGTAATCATTCTGTAAGATGATTATCATAAGCCTTGTCCAGTGCAGTCAGAATGTGTAGCGAGGACGGTGGATTCCAAGAAGAGGATCCGTCCCCTGTCAGTATGTGACAGAGGTATCTCCTATGCACTCGGAGACACGTTCATGCTGTTTGAAGCTGTGGCCACAGTGGTTGGTCGAACAGGGAATGGTTTCCTGTGTCGACGCAATGAAGCATACGTGGTCTCGAGTATTAAGCATAGATGCCTAGTCAAGGATGGGAACCGACGCCCAATTCCATACCCTAGACTAAGGCCGGGAGACAGTAGACGGAAGGATCGTACCCGTACGGAATCGGCGCCTAAATGTTCACGCCAATTCACCTAGTCTCTAGTGCCATGGACCGTTGCTAGACGGCCACCCATTGTAACGGGCCCTTGTGGGACACGGGCCCAAGTCTAGCTGAAGGTGAACCTAAAGGGTCACACACAAATCACCGAGGAGGTTGAGAGATCGACTTGGAGTCAATCTCGAAGGATAAAATAAGTAATTGGATTACTTAAGGGAAAGTCCATTGGATGGACGGGCCGATATTGTATCGGGCTTTCATTTAATCGGTAAATTGGATTTTCGATTAAATATGGAAAGTTGAGATGTTGAGACGTTGGATCTTTTAATTGGATTAAAAGATCAACGGGAATAATTTAAGTGGACATTAAATTGGATTTAATATTGAGTTCGTCGTAATTGGATTACGATAAAACCCAGTCCGTTAAATTATACCCGAGAGGAGAAATAATTCCTAATTTGGAATAGGAAGAAGTTGGACTTCTTCCCTTAATTAAATATGGCTGACATGCTCCCTTGGAGGAAGCAAAATCAGCCATGTTTCATGCTAGGTGGTATGTTGACTTGTCTTTTTTGGAAAGAGACAAATCAACTCCAATCAAGCTCTTCCCTTTTGGTATGATTTGATTATACCATAAATTTTGGTAGGCCTGATTGAAGAATTGATGGTGATTGATTGGAATGAATCTAGACATCCTTGGATGAACCTAGACACATTCCAATAATCACATTAATTATGTATATATCTTAGAATATACAACAACAAGCATAAGTGATTCATTATTCATCTTTTTCTAGGAAAAAGAGAAGACAAAAATCCTCTCCTCTCTCTCAAAATTTCGTGCTCCCTCCCTCTCTCACACTTGTGTTCTTCACTTGATTTTGAATCAAGAAGAAGAACAAAGTAAGTTTAAGAGAACACTAATTCATAGTGTTCTTCTCTTAAACCGATTCCTTATAAACCCGTTCTTTTCTAGCAAGAAGAACGTGTGTTTCTTCCGGTGTGGTGTGGATCACCTTTGGAGAATCCATACGTTTGGATTTCGTGAGCATTCCGGAGAAGGAACAACGCTAGTAGCCGGGAGCATACGCTAAACAATCAAAGGTAACGGTTTATTACGCTTTGATTGATTTCATTTGTATATCTATGCCCTATGTGTTTAAATATATGTTTTAATATTTACACATCCTACATCGAACGCCCGGTTGAGCACCCAAGGGTACACCCCTTGGGATTTGCGTATTTTGAATTTGATTTAAATTTACGCAATTTCTCGCTTCCGCTCGCGCTCCCGGGCGGATCCGCTTGTCCTTCATGTGGCTCTTATGGTGAATAAATGGTTTATTTATCGTATTATCGCTATGGCATGCAAACCTTTATAATGCATTATGGATGTATGTATGTATGTATGAGATCTCGGTCATTAGAACTCTCACTTGGTTAGACCAAGTTGAATATTAGACCCTTCATAAATGGAGTTGGACTCTAGGAATTCGTCCATGCCTTCCATCCATGGCAAAATGAGGAAGCTAGTTTCAGTCGATAGCGTGGTCTCACGAGTCGTGACATGACTATCGTACTTAAAAGAAGTTGCACTTTGTCATGAACGAGGAGTACACTGCTGTTACCTGTCTCACGAGTCATGGAGGTAGCAATGCGTCTATGAATCAGATGATTGGGTCGGGTCTAACGCCCGAATAACGTGATTCGCTTGGAGTCTTCGGATCACGTAAAAGGGTGAGGCAGTTATCTTGGGAATCTCGTGGAACGAGAATGGTATGGAATACCTCTCACAGGTTGTTTCCCATGCGAATCGTAAAAACGGGGTATGGGAGAGATTGTTCTGGATCCCGAGCCCTCTAGGAAAGGATTTTTTCAAAAATAACGTTTGAGAGTGTCATGTTTTTCTATAAATAGTGGGAGTATTAAATAACTAAAGTCCAAGCGTTTAATTTTATTAAAACTTTCAATTTTATTCTGCTGATTATAGTTCTGTTCTTTAAATGTAGATTTAAAATGTCTAAGAACCCATTATCAACCATACTTGAGACAAATAAGTTGAATAAAACCAATTACAACGATTGGTTGCGCAATCTGAGGATAGTCCTCGATTACGAGAACCAAGACTATGTCATGGATGAGCCGCTTCCTAGGACCTTGCCGGATGGATCCATGCCAGAGGAACGTGAGACATTCGAGACTTGGCATAAGGATAACCGGAAAGTCCGTAGCATCATAATTGCCTCTATGATGAATGAGATTCAGAAGCAGTATGAGAGGCTAGACGATGTCCCTTCCATTATGGCTCGCCTGAAGGATTGCTATGCGGTCCTGGACCGGCATACTAGGTATGTCGTGAGGAAGGTGTTCTTTGGAACTAAAATGACCGAAGGGTCCTCTGTACAAGAGCATGGGGTCAAGATGCTTACCTTGGTGGAAAATCTCGAAGACCTCAAAGCAGGGCTCGATAACGAGACGTACATTGATGTGATCCTTCAATCACTCCCACCCTCCTTCGACCAATTCATTGTTAACTACAACATGAATACTCTTGAGAAGGGTATCCATGAGTTAATTAATATGTTGGTGCAATACGAGGCAACGCCCAAAAAGTCTGCACCATCGGTGTTGTTTGGAGAGGCTTCGACTTCCAAGACGAAAGGCAAGGGTGCCGAACGTTGGAAAAGGAAGAAGGGAAAGGGAAAAGCCGTCAAAGTTGCTACCAACACTAAGAGTGTTCCCATTGCCAAGGTGGGGAAAGGCAAAGGGAAAAGGAAGGTTGACTCAAAACAACAGTCGAGGGCAAATGACATATGTATTCATTGCCGTCAGAAAGGGCATTGGAAGAGAGATTGCCCCGAACTCCTCTCCAAGCAAGGTATTTTTGTGATTGAGGTTAATCTGGTTACTAACACTGCCTCTCGGGTATTAGATACCAGCTGTGGAGCTCACATTCGCAACGATTTGCAGGTGTTGAAAAGAAGCAGAAGATTGAGTACCGGTGAAATGTCCTAGGATCCGCCACCTTAGTAGTTAGTGATCGTATTAGTATAGAATTAGAGTAGGTTTATTACGTACCTAGCATGATTAGAAACATCATTTCCATTCCATTGTTAGACAATAGTGGTTATGAGTTTACAATCAATAAAAATTGCTTTTATTTGATGAAGGGTGGAATTACTCATCTGCTTGGTACGCTTAATAACGGTCTTTATGTCTTACAACAAATGAATTTCGTTCTAAACACTCAGCACAAACGTAAAATAGATAATGACGGGAATGCACAACTGTGGTATGCAAGGGTAGGTCATATCTCCCAAGATAGGATGAAGAAAGTGGTAGACTCAAAGAACCTAGAGGTTGGGGACTTGAGTAATCTACCAACTTGTGAATCCTGTCTTAGAGCGAAAATGACCAAGAAGCCCTTTGTAGGACAAAGCAGGCTTGTTACAGGTCTGTTAGACTTGGTCCATACAGACGTATGTGGACCACTAAGGACGCAGGCCCCAGGTGGATTCTCCTATTTCATAACCTTCACTGATGATCATTCATGGTATGGTTATATTTACCTGATGAGGTACAAGTCTGAAGCTCTTGAGAGGTTTAAAGAATTCAGACTTGAAGTCGAGAACCAAACCGACTGCAAAATTAAAGTCCTACGGTCAGACCTAGGCGGAGAATACCTTAGTACCGAGTTCCTTAACTATCTCAAAGAAAGCGGTATAATCTATGAATGGACACCTCTCGGGACACCACAGTTAAATGGGGTCTCTGAAAGGAGAAATCGAACCTTGTTAGACATGGTCCGATCCATGATGAGTTTTACCAAGTTGCCCTTGGCTTTTTGGGGCTACGCATTGGAAACCGTAGCCAAGTTGTTGAACTTAGCGCCGACCAGTGCAGTGATCCAAACACCATATGAGATATGGAACGACAAGCCTGCATCCTACAACTACTTGAAAGTGTGGGGTAGCCCTGCATACGTCAAGAAGCTAGTGGGAGACAAGCTAGAGTCAAAGTCTAGTTTGTGCAGGTTCGTTGGATACCCTAAAGAAACTGCAGGTTATTATTTCTATGACCCCTTGGAACAAAAGGTGATCGTTTCAAGGAATGCAGTATTCTTGGAACAAGGTTTTCCAGAGGATGTCCAACATGAAGAACTGATCCTTGAGGAGTCAAGTGAGACAAATCAGTCATCGATTTCAGTAGCTGCGGATACCTCACCCAGAGGTTTCAGGATAAATACCCAACAGGTTGAGCAACCTCGAGAAGTTCATCATGCCAGGCATGTCGAATAACCTCAGGAAGAGCCAACCCCGGTACCTCAACCGCTAGCTCCTGTATTGTCTACACCCACAGTCGCCACTGGTGTTCCCGTCCTCCGTAGGTCAGCTAGAGTGCCTCGCCCTCCCATGAGGTATGGCTTTCTAAGCGTGACCAATCAATTGGATAAGGATCCCAAGACTTACGGGGATCCATGTCTGACATCAACTTGGAAAAATAGCTTGAGGCCATGAAAACCGAAATGGACTCCATGAGTGAAAACCAAGTCTGGACACTTGTAGACCCACCCAAAGGCATTAAACCAGTCGGGTGTAAATGGGTCTATAAGCGCAAACTTGGCATTGATGGAGAAGTTACAACCTTCAAAGCTAGGCTAGTGGCAAAAGGGTACACTCAACGACCTGGGGTCGACTTTGAGGATACCTATTCACCGGTAGCCATGGCTAAGTCCATTTTAATCCTGCTGGCCATAGCATCATGGTATGACTATGAAATATGGCAGATAGACGTGAAAATGGCTTTTCTCAACGGTTTCATTGAGGAAGAGATCTACATGGATCAACTGGAAGGATTCACGATCGCCAGAGAAGAGCAGATTGTCTGCCGTCTCCAGAAGTACATCTATGGCCTCAAACAAGCATCCCGGAGCTGGAACATTCTCTTTGATGAAGTCATCAAGAATGAATCCGACCCTTGTGTATACAAGAAGGTCAGTGGGAGCTCGTAGTCTTCCTAGTGCTTTATGTGGACGACACTCTACTCATAGGCTAATGACGTTAGAATGTTGAGTAACACAAAAGCATGGTTATCTACTCAATTTTGCATGAAGGATTTGGGTGAAGCCTCCTACATTCTTGGCATCCAGATCGTCAGGGACAGATTTAGAAGAATGTTAGGATTAACCCAAAACTCGTATATGGAGAAAATCCTGAAAAGGTTTCGCATAGATAACTCCAAACGAGGTTTCCTTCCCATGAGGCATGGGATCAAGTCTTCCAAGAAACAGTTTCCTAAGACTGATGAGGAACTTGAAAGGATGAAAGGCATACCCTATGCTTCTGCCGTAGGAAGCATCCAATATGCCGTCCACTGCACGAGACCTGACATCACTTACGCCTTAAGTGTAACGAACAAATATCAGTCTTGTGTAGGGGAGGCACATTGGAATGCCGTCAAGAGCATCCTTAAATACCTGAGGAGGACTAAGGAAATGTTCTTGGTCTATGGCAATGGAGAGCTGATCTTGGAAGGCTTTAGCAATCCTAGCTTCCAGGCGGATGACGGCGATGCCAATTCTCAATTAGGATATGTGTTCAGGCTCAATGGAGGCGTGGTAGCATGGAAAAGTTCCAAGCAAGCAACCACGACTGATTCCACCATTGAGGCCGAATACATAGCAGCTTCAGAAGCTGCCAAAGAAGCGGTTTGGATGAGAAACTACATCCAAGAGTTAGGTTTGGTGCCTAGCATTGCGGAACCCGTAGTTATCTTCTGCGATAACAATGGAGCCATAGCTCAAGCAAAGGAACCGAGATCCCATCACCGATGTAAGCACATTCTTAGACGCTTCCACCTTTTGAGGGAAATGGTAGGAAGAGGTGACGTCCGGATGGACCAAGTCAGCTCAGCAGACAACACAGCAGATCCGCAGACAAAGCCTATGTCACAAACTGCTCATACGCAACATCTTGAGAAGATGGGGATTAGACATATGGGTGATTGACTTTAAGGTCAAGTGGGAGATTGTTAGAATAGGTGACCATGAAGACAATTTGATTAGCCAAATGTAACCTATGTTTGAACAATTTCAGAGTTTTAATAAACTGTGATGAATAAGAAAGTGATGTTCATCTGGCTTATACTTTGTCTGTGTTCACTTTACTGCTTTATAACCGTTCACTGCACAAACTAAGTCTACAGACTGAAATCACATTTCAGAAAATTGGAACTACGCTTGGAGGTAGGTTCATGAAATCAGTTTCGCCGAATCAGTCTGAAAATCTCCAAGTCAAGGAATCTCGAGAAAGGGTATCGAGAATGCACTTGAGACTTGCACTAAACATTTGCTATCGTGTTCCATCGACGGGTGACGAGGCTTGTCCATGCAGTATTAGTGGATCAACTAGCTAGGTGCCAGCTTACCGAGGTGACTCGTGGGAACCGTCTTTCGGAGGACCTTGAGTAGGATCGGTTAGGTATGACTTGAGTTCCCGGTTCCAAATGGTACAAGTTGATCCTTGGACTTGAGGGATTGCTGTTTTCACCTGCACACAATGCCTGTATCTTAGATATGGTGAGTGATTACCAAGTCATAGTTACTGAGTAGTCATAAGCCCTATCTAGTGCAGTCAAGATGTGCAGGATCCCCAACAATGTTTAGTGAGGATGAGCCAACACTTAGGTCCAAGATCGGTACCTACGTTTCCGTGCCCTAGACCCTATGTGGTGAGACCGTAGATGGAAGGATAAATGTACTGGAGAGCCTAAATGTTCACACCACATATTCACCTAGTCTCTAGTGCCATGGACCGTTGGTAGACGGCCACCCATGGTAACGAACGGATTCCTATCATAGGATGATTGGGGGTTCGATCAAGTGTAGCTGAAGGTGAACCTAAAGAGTCACACACAATCCACACACATAAGGTATTTAATTTAGAATTAAATTTGGAGAGGTAGAACGATTAAATTGAATTTAATCGTCTCTAATTTTTCTTGGGATATTGATTCCTTTAAATTAGATTAAAAGGAATTTAACTAAGCTAATAATTTGGATTTATTGGAATTAATTACATGGGCTTAAAATAAATATTATTTATTTATGGCACCATGAATTATTTAAATAGGATTTAAATATTTCATTAAATGTATGGTTGAGATTAAAAGGAGAGATGAATGACTAGGATTGATTTGACCAATTCAAGGCCTAGTTTGACTAGGACTTAAACTAGGTCAAAATCCTAGTGAATGTAAAGTTCTAAAGTTGGAGTTTGAGAGGAATGAGATTCCTCCTTTATAAATACTCCTAGGAATTCACTTTAGACAAGATGATGAAAATTTAACACACACACACACACACACACACACACACACACACACTCCTCTCCCTCTCTCTTGACCACTCCCCTTTTCCCAAAAAAAATTGTTTTGGTTCTTTTGTTTTATACAATTGAACCTAAGGAGGATTAATCACGTTAATTCATAACGTTTGGCCGATCCATCCTCTCTAAATTATATACACTTGTTTTTTCGCTAGCACGGGGATCAAAATACATGGGCGGATTGCGTGTATGATTTAGAGGGTCTTAATTCGAGATCTTGGTGCAAAAGGGGAACAACACAAGTAGCGGTTTGAAGACAAAACGACAACCGGGTAGGTTTTACGTTTTGTTGTTTTTGATTTCTACAACCCTATGGCCTCCATGATTTTGTATATTGTTTATTTTAGTTATGAGATACACTGAATGCCCGGGATGTTCAAGGGAACACCCATTGAACGTGTAGTTTTAATTCTTGCATTAGCATGCTTTAATTTTTGCAATTGTATTTTATACCGCGCTTCCGCATTCGCGCTCCTCCCGGGACGATCCACACGCCTACCCTAGGCTTTCACGCACAACAAATTATAGTGTTTAATTCATGATTACACGCCTAAGCCCTCAAATTAATGCTATAAATATCCAAATAAGTTCCCAAGAAGATTCAAGTGGAAAATCACTTTCAAATCCGAAATCCAAAGTCAAGACTATAGCGTTTAATTTGGGATTACGTGCAGGAGCACTTGAAGTAACGGTATAGGAATTCAAATAAAGTCCAAAGGAACTCTATGAGAAGATTTTATCTTTGACCCAGTCAAGCTTATAAATAGCACTTTTGAAGAGAAAATCAGAGGATTAGATAGAGATTTATACCACTTTTACCCATTAAATGTATATTTTTATTTGTGATAATTTTCTTGTGTTTTGATTTTCAGACACGATAAAATTTTGTGTTAACTAGTGGGACCATCTTTACCTCTCATCTCTTCTCATCACAAATCAACTTGAAATTGGTCTCGATGGTCCTTGCTGTTGATTGTTACCCCACAAAAAATTAGAGTGACTACGCCATCCCGGATTATAAGTATTGGAGTATGGATTGATGTTAGACCTACCACCATGAGAATGAAGTTAACATCTTCAAAAACATAACTTATGTATACCTTGCAGTCTTGACTCAAATGACCCATTTGACCACATGCACCACAAGGCCCTACGGTTGCTACATTCCACATTGCAGCTCCAAAAGTTGTCCATTCTTTTTGTTAGAGCAACCATTTTAGCAGAAAATGCAATCACTTCGTCGATGTTGTGGACACCGGCTACTCGTCTGTTGGCTCTCTCTTGACCATAAGAGTACGTGCTAGATGCTATCTTGTCAAGGATAGTGAACACCTCATATGGTAGCTTTCTCATGATAATGCCACCTGCAGTTGCATCAATAGTACCTCGATTAGCCAAAGTGACACCATATTGTAGAATTTTTGTACTTGTAGCCATATTGGTAGCTCATGATGAGGGCAGTTTCTAAACATGTCCCTAAAACGTCCCCATGCATCACACAATGATTCCCTATCTGATTGCACAGAAGAAGTAATATCATTTAACAACTTAGCAATTTTAGAGGCAGTGAAATATTTAGCAAGAAACTTCTGTATCAATTCAGCCTATGTTGGATACTACCAGTAAGTAAGGACTGAAGCCAATCTTTGGCCTTCTCACATAATGAGAATGAAAAAAGACTAAGTTTAACATCATTCTCACTAACACCATTAAACTTGAAAGTATCACAAGTCTCAAGAAAATTAGAAAGATGCTTGTTAGGATTCTCGTCAAGCAAACTAGAAAACTGCACGTGTGTTTGAATCATCTGAACAATGGCTGGCTTGATCTCAAAGTTGTTGGCTTGGACCATGGGTTTGACAATGATGGATATCACCCCATTAGCTGTTGGGAACAAGTATTCCATCATTGGCCTCTCTACGACCCTTGCATTCTTCATGGTCAGTTCTATGATTGCAAGTTAGTCTTCCGTGTCGGAATTTTCCACTGCTTTCGCCTCTCTTGATGGTGTTCTTCTGTGGGTGGGAGGTCCTCTCAATTTCTGGATTGAATTGTGCTAAGTCTTCACCACTACTTCGTGTCATCAAACTATGAATCAAAAAAAGTGAAGAAGTGAAGTAAAATAAAAGTAAAAAATCCAAATTAATTAAGACTAGCGAGTTTTGATATTATTTCAAATTAAATCACCAACAACGACACAAAAAACTTTATTGCAAATATATGTATATGCCACTAGCAAGTGCACTAGGTATTAAGTAGTATTATCAATCCCGTGAGGATTTAATGAAACAATTACCAAAAACTATGACTAATCCTTAATTATTTGGATAATCGAAAGTTGAGTGATGAATTACTACTACTACGAGAAATTATGAAGAAATAACTATGACAAACGATCACGTGGAGAAAATTCTAATGTAGATGAGATGCTAAGGTATATGTCCACCGAATTGATCCAATGAAAGCAATATTAACGGATTAATCTAATAGGCTTGTGTTTTCACATACTGAGGTTTTTCCCAAGCTAATATGATATACTCTTTCGAGTTATACCAAACCTATTACCATCAAGTAATAGTGGATCCTCCTTTCTAAAACTCATGACAGTAATGCATTACGATCTGTGAAAAAACCATGTAACCCTTGCCTGCATATCATTCAATTCATACCATGAATTGACCTGTCCACTATGCCGAATTCCCTTCCAGTTCATCAATATAATTAACTCAATTTAAGAACTGATCAGACTCTCAAATAATATCAACAAGCATAATAATTCATGGACATATAAAAATAACGCTGTAGGTTAATCCAAAAAAAGTACTCAAAATATTATCTCAATTATGTTTTCTATAAGCCCTAGCAAAAAAGTAAATTGGTTCATATTAACTACAACTTAAACAAAAAAGAAAGATTTAGAAAAACTCATGGAGTTGAAAATCGGGCTTGAACGGTTGTCACTCCGTTGCTGGATCGATTTCTCCACTTGCCTAGTCATCTTTTACCTTGCTCCAAATGTTAAATTCAATGTTTTCTCTTCAGAAAATATGATAATCTCCTCTCTCTTTTGCCTTCTCCTTTAGTACCAAGTCCGCAATATGGTACGAGAGCAAATGACTCCTCAACCATAAAACTCTTTTTCTTCCTTTCCTAATTTTATCCTTACCAAAGTTCTAAGGCTAGTTACATGGGAATAAAAGTGTTAAAAGTCAGCACTAAAGTCATCAATTTTTCAATTTCCGCCCAGTACATGTCTGATAGCTCGTGGGTCACGGGTTAAGTTCCCTTCGCTTCTGTCCAGCGGATTTTTGATAACTCGTGGGTCACGGGTTAACCTAGACGCGCTTCTGCAGAATTTTTAGATCTTTTTCACATTTGAGCTATTTTCTTGCAACTCGTCTTTTGCGCATGAAAGCTCCTAAAATGCAATGAATAGACCATGAACAAGCATCATATAATCAAAATATGGGGATATAAATAGAGCAACACATCACATAATTTCCCCTAATCAACAAGTTTCAAAGTATCCTAACGTTAAATGAATTAGAAGAGCAAGATTTTTCAATTACATGGAATACAAGGAAATGAATCATGTTTATACCGATGGATTTGTTTCTGTTGAGCATGTGAAAAATACTGTCAATGATGCTATAGAAAAAATATATGAACCTAATGCTCAAACTTTCAAATCTTACTTGAAGCCTTACACAAAAAGGATTGAGCAACTAAGCATGCTAGAAACTATTAGCCTCCAAAGTTTCAACAATTTACTGGCCATGAGGACCCTAGACAACAAATTGCTCAGTTTATCAAAACATGCAACAATGCTGGAACCGATGGAGATTTTCTAGTCATGCAGTTTATTTTATCCTTGAAAGACTCTACTTTTGATTGGTACATCAATCTTGAAGCAAACTCTATTAATAGTTGGGATGATTTACAAAATAAGTTTTTAGGTGCTTTTATAGTACTCGACGTACTGTTAGCATGACTGAACTTGCTAATCAACATCAAGAAAAAGATGAGCTTGTGCTTGAATACATCAAAAATTGGATAAATCTATCATTGAATTGCAAAGATACTTTGTCTAAAATTTCTGCAATCGAGTTATGTATTCAAGGGATACATTGGGAACTTTGCTACATTCTTCAAGCAATAAAGCCAAGATCAATTGGAGAGCTAATGACTCGTGCACATGGTATTGAAATGAGCTTAAATTGTAAGGAAGACGAATATTCAGTTGATGCCAATGATTATGATGACAATGATGATGATGCAACACCATGAACTTTTAAACTTTTCAATGCTTCTGGATATGCGCATAAACTATCTAATGTCTCCAAAAAATAATTTCAAAAACTCCTTGATATGAGTATAAACTATATGAAAATTCAAATTAAAACTCCTTGATATGAGTATAAACTATCTCCAATTTTACTTCAAAAAATCCTTGATGAGTATAAACTATCTACAAATTCCAGTTGAAGAACTCCTTGGTACAAGTATAAACTATCTCCAAATTTACTTGAAAGCCTCCTTGATATGAGTATAAACTATATACACATTTTTATATAGTGTATACTCATGTACATAAATCCAAAAAGAGACAAGTTTCAGGCTGTTATAGAGTTTGAAACACAAACCCGACAAAAGACTAGATGATTAATTGTCACATAGTCAGAACTCTTGGCTTCAGATGTCACGGCTGACCTATCTAATAAGATTAATGACACAACTCAAAATACTACGTGACTAGTCATTGTGTCCTATCTCCTAGAAATATTGGCAAGTGATGAACTGCCTATTCAATAAGTATAGCTAATCGATTTATATATATACACACATACACAATAAACCGAATATCATGCAATGACACCAATCATATTGGAGTGCATCACTCAATGTTCTTTGCCGACTATTATCACTTCAATCACAATATCTCTTTTTTCTCGATATCATACAGCAAACTACTCGTACGATAACCCATCATCATATGATACCACACAACACACAGCTCGTATGATATCCCATCATCAATCGTATCACACAGCATACAACTCGTATGATATGTCACGTCATTTCCATTTACCAATGACAACATGTACACCGTGTTAGAATAGGTGACCAGAAAGTCAATAGGTTTGGTATTTTGTAATCTATTTGACAATTTGATGTAATGTAATATTATGTAATGAATAAAATGAGTGTTCATTATCATTGGTATTATCTTTGTTGTGCTCATTTTTCATATATTAAATGTCACTTTACATATATCACAACAAAGCCCACAGACCACGATTAACAACTCATGCAGTTGGGCCACTATTTGGATGGTGGTTATGAAACCAACTGATAAAGGGTTGGGTCTGAAATGTTTTAAGTCGAGGACCTCGAGATAGGGCATCGAGAGTCCTATAGAGACTTGCACCAAGAGTCGTATTCATTGGATGAGTGTCGTGTTTCATGGGCGACAGGTGTGGGACGCCTATACGATCTTGGTGAGTTGGTCGACTGGGGTCAAGCTGACTGGGCTGACTCGGGGGGATCATTGTATGAAAGCCCTGGACGTTTGGTTGGTATGATTGGATTTCCCCAGTTCTGATAGTACGGAGTAGTCCTCAGACTTGAGGAACCATGGCAGTCACGTGCACACGATGGCTGTATCATGGATTTGGCGAGAGGTGATCATGTTGCTAACATGTTCATTATAAGCCTTGTCTAGTGAAGTCAGAATTTGTAGCGCGGATGGTGGGTTTCAAGAAGAGGATCAGTCCCTTGTCAGTATGTGACAGAGGTATCTCCTATGCACTTGGAGACACGTTCATGCTGCTTAAACCTGTGGCCACAGTGGATCGAGCAGAAAATGGTTTACTGTGTCGATACAATGAGGCATGCGTAGTCTCTAGTATTAAGCATAGACACCTAGTCAAAGATGGGAACCGACACCTAAATACCATAAACTAAGGACGGGAGATGATAGATGGACAGAATGTAGCCGTACGGAATCAGCGCTTAAATTTTCACGCCACCATTCACCTAGTTAGTGCCATGGACCATTGCTAGACGGCCACCCATGGTAACGGGCTCCTGTTGGACACATCTAGCTGAGGGTGAACCTAAAGGGTCACACACAAATTACCGAGGAGATGAAGAAATTAACTTGGGTCGATCTCAGAGGATGATAAATAATTGGATTACTTAAGGGATTGTCCATTCGGTGGACGGGCTGATATTGTATCGGGCCCTCGTTTTATCGTAAATAGGATTTATCGATTAAGTAGAGAATCGAATCTTGGATATGTTAATTGGATTAAAAGATTAATGAGAATTATTTAAATGGACCATGAATTAAATGGGATTTAATTCTTGGGCTTGCTGTAATTGGATTACAATAAAATTCGATCCATTAAATCTTGGCCCAAGAGATATGTTAATTCCACCTTTGGAATTAGAAGAAGTTGGACTTCTTCCCAAAAGGGGATGGCTGAAAAGTGCTTCTTTTGGAAGCATAAAAATCGGCCATACATGGCCGTTGATGAGTAGTTGACTTGTCTCTTTTGGAAAGAGACAAATCAACTCCAGTCAAGCCTCTTTCACTTGGTATGATTAAATTATACCTTATGAAATAGTAGGCTTGATTGATGATTAGTGGGGATTGAATGGATGTATCTAGACATCCTTGGATGAACCTAGACACATTCCAATAATCACATTAATAAACTATATATATATATATATATGTGTGTGTGTGTGTGTATATACTATCATCAAAGAAGAAAATTCATTGTTCATCTTTTTCTAGGAAAAAGAAGAACACATACTCTCTCCACTCTGTGAGTTTCAACCCTCTCTCTCTCTCCATACCATCCCCTTTGTTCCTTCATTGATCTAGGATCAAATGAAGAACAAAGAAAGATCAAGAAGGAAAACTAACTTAATAGGGTAGTAGTCTCTTCTTCGGTCTTCTCCTCTAGATATGTTTTTCTCTAGCAAGAAATGTTAGAATAGGTGACCCGAAAGCCAATTGGATTGGCGATTTTTGGGTACTATTTAGAAATATTTATTAAAGTAATATTGACTTGATGAATATAGTAAGTATTCATCCGTGACACTATGTGTTTGTTGTTTCTATTAATTACGTTAAACGGTGTTTTAATGTCACAAGAAATGCCCACAGACCAATTGAATAACCCATATAGTTCGGCTGCGCATTGGATGTCAGCTATGAACTAACTTCTGAGGGTTGGTCTGAAACGTTCCAAGTCGAGGACCTCGAGATAGGGCATCGAGGGTTTTATAGAGACTTGCACTAAGGATTGCACTCATTGGATGAGTGTTGTGTTTCATCGGCGACAGACGTTGGATGTCTATGCAATATTAGTGGGTTAGTTGACAAGGGTGTTAGCTGATTGAACCGACTCGCGGGACTCTCGTCATATGGAAGCTTGGAGGCTTGGTCGGTATGATTGGAATTCCTGGCTCCGATAGTACGAGATTAGTCCTTGGACTTGAGGAATCATGGCAGTCGCATGCATATGATGGTTGTATCTAGGATATGGCAAGAGATGTCTGTATCTGGGATACATTCATTATAAGCCTTATCCAGTGTAGTCGGAATATGTATTGAGGACGGTGGATTCCAAGATAGGATCTGTCACCTGTCAGAATATGACATTCGAGTCTCCTATGCGTTCTAAGATGGTTTAAACTCTTTAAGTCTATGGCCACAGCGATTAGTCGAGTAGGGAATGATTTCCTACGTCGATCAATAGAGCAAATGTGTCTCGTGTTATTGAGCATAGTTGTTAAGTCTAGGATGGGAACCGATGCCAAATTCCATGCCCTATACTTAGACCGGGAAACAGATGACGGAAGGACCTACTCGTATGGAACTCAAGAGCCTAAATGTTCACAACAACATTCACCTAGTCTCTAGTGTCATGGACCGTTGCTAGACGGCCACCCACGGTGACGGGCGTTTTTCGATTAATGGTTAATTGAAAAACTGTTAATTAAATTGGATTTAATTGACTAATTGTGTTGGACACAAACCCAAGTCTAGTTGAGGGTGAACCTAAAGAGTCACACACAAATCATTATGGAATTGGTAGAATTAATTTGGAATTAATTCTAGAAGAATCGAATTAATTTAATTGGATTAAATTAATTCAAGGAGAAAAATAAATGATTGGATCTTTTATTGGGAAATCCATTTGATAGATGGTCTAAGAATTAATTAATTGGATTGGTTAATTTTTGGACTTAGAACCTGTAAATTAATTGAATTAATTTATCAGGTTTGGATTAATTAATTGATTAGATCAATTAATTAGAGTTCGGACTTATGTTTATTTAATTGGATTAAATAAACTTATGAGCTTCAATTGGATTGAGATTAATTGGATTAATTAATGCCCAATGGACTTTATTTAATTAGATTAAATAAAAGTCCAAGACTAGTAGTCCTAGTCCGTGGAAAAATACAATTTATAGCAAGTAAAGAAGGAATTAAAATCCTCCACATGTGGCCAGCCTTTATATGGTTTGGTGGGTGGTTTTATTTGCTATAATGGTGCACGGTTATGTAGATAGTGGTGTGTGTATATAGGTTGCTTTGGAAGTGTTTCTTCTTCTTTTCTCTACTTCTATCTTGCAATAGATTAGAGGATATACATTCCATAGTGTGGTGTGGACAAATTAGAGGGATTCTAATATGGATCCTCAAGTGAACGAAGGAGAAACAGAAAGGGAACAACACTAGTACCGGTTGTACGTATATCGAACAAAGGTTGGTTTCCATTTACGTTACATGTATCTTTTGTTTTTAATCCTTTAGCCACATGTCCAACATCTTCTCCTCTTTTATTCATGCTTTGACAAACACCGAACGCCCGGGAACTTCAAAGGGAACACCCCTTTGAATCCGTTTTAAATAATGCTTTAAATTTATGTTTTTACGCTTCTGTTGCGTTCTCAGGCCGTACCCGATTCTTTCAGTGGTATTAGAGCTCGGTTCAGTGTTGTGGCTATAGGATTAACATGTTATTATGTGTTAAGCATGAAGAACGTGTTTAAATTACTTTTGGAAAGCATGATTTATGGCTTTAAAGCATGATAATATGTGTAGAAAATATGTGTTAATTTTGCTTTTGAAATTATGGATATCCATGCATTTTATGAGAATTTGATTTTCTGTAAATG
Source organism: Sesamum alatum (assembly GCA_034509735.1). NCBI lineage: Eukaryota > Viridiplantae > Streptophyta > Magnoliopsida > Lamiales > Pedaliaceae > Sesamum > Sesamum alatum. The sequence continues at coordinate 14,623,205 of JACGWO010000006.1, forward strand.
CATGTTTATATTTCAGTTTTTACAGCAGAATTTTTTTTTAAAAAAAGTGAAAAACGATGTCGGCCCCCTGGCAGGGGCAGCAGGCGCACGCAGGCAGGGGCGCCTGTGCGCAGGCGCGCCTGCTGTTGAGAGTGCGCGACCGTCTGGGACGGCCGACTGACAACACTATTTTGTGCCTTTTTTGCCGTTTTTCCGGAAAATTAGATTTTCCTTATTTTTGCTAGTTTTCTGAAATTATTAATTTTGGCATATTTTAATTTTTATTTAAATTGGATTTTTTTAAAATTATATTGTGCCTTGAATTATTTTGGAAATGGTTTCCAAACAAAAAAAAATAGTTAGTACATTGGATGTATGGTTGATATCTATATTTTTAATTGCATTATTAATATGGTATTTTCTGTATTTTTATTATGTTTATGGTTTTAGATATTGGATATCTATGTATATATACATGGGATGTATTTATTTTTGGCATATTTATATTTACTATATATGTGCTTTGTTGTTGTTGTTTATTTGATAAACAATAAGGATGATCACTAGCCCTTTTTGGACTATGTATGGTTTATTTTATGTTGGGTGAGGCCTGCGTGCCTCTTTGTTTTTAATTCCTTCTATCATTTTTAGCCTTGGAATAATAAGGCTTGTTTTCTCTCTTTTAATGTACTCCCCCCAACTTTTGATTGGGATTTCTTTTTAAGTTGTAATGAGAGTAGATTAGTTGAGAGGCTTTATGTTATTAAATTTCAGCTTCAATGGAGATGAAGGCCCAAAAGAGGTCCATTGGACGGAGCCCACGACGTAAGGCCCAAGAAGAACAAAAAAGAATTTACAAGGCCCCATTAGAATGATAATGAGATGTAAATTTTGTAATAGTGTACGCGTACCCTAAATTGACCATAGATCCACTGCGGGCTCAGTAGATCACTTAGGAACGGGCTTGTGATCATCCTAATAGGGCGTGCTAGGCTTATTTTGCATGTGCTTATGTTTTATGCTTTGATGTCTGGTGTGTTTGGAATGCATCGTATTACGTTTAATGTATAAAACTTGAGCATGCAAAGTACTAATAAATGATGAGGTCTCGGTTTTTATTAATTATAACTCTCACTTGGATGGTCCAAGTATATATTAGGCCAAAATGGAATTAAATCAAATGGTTTGATTATTCCAAGCCTTCCATCCATAACAATGTAGTGAGGAAACTACTTTCACCCATTCGTGGTCTCACGAGTCATGGCACGTTTGGAATGGAAGAAAGCTGCGTTGTTGTTGTGAACGAATGGAATATACTCCTATTTCCATGTATCACGAGTCATGGGGGGCGATAGTTGAGATATTCATTTGGTTGATGAGTCGGGCCTAACGCTAAGTAACATGATTCGCTTGGAGTTCTTGGAATCATGTGAAGAGGCGAGGCAAAATATCTTGGGGATCTCATTGGATGAGAATGGTATAGGTTACCTCCCACAAATTATTTTTCTGTGTGAATCGTAAAAGCGGGGCATGGAGAATTGCGTTTGTGGACTCCAAGCCCACTAGAAAATAGTTTCCTGAAAACCCCACTTGAGAGTGGTGGGCTTTCTGAAGAAATAGTGGGAGGGGTTAATGACTAAAGACTGACTCTTAACTTGAATTCAATATTATAATAATCTACTAAATTTCTGTTTTACATTTTGAATGTAGATGTCTAAGAATCCACTTGCTATAATTCTTGAGACTAATAAATTTGACGGAACAAACTATAACGATTGACTGCGAAATCTGAAGATTGTCCTCGATTTCGAAGACAAGGCTTACGTTCTAGATAAGCCTCTTCCTCGGATTGTGCCGGAGGGTCCTCGTCAGAAGAGCGTTTGACGTTCAATGAATGGCAGGAGGACAACCACAAGGTTTGCAGCATCATACTGCCATCCATGACTAATGAGACCCAGAAACAGTATGATCGGCTGGATGATGTCAACTCGATAATGCTCCGCATGAAAGACGTTTATGCGGTACTGGACCGGCATATTAGATATGCTGCGATGAAGACATTTTTCGGAGCTAAGATGACAGAAGTGTCGTCTGTACACCAGCATGGAGTGATGATGCTATCCCTAGTGGAGAAGCTCAAAGATCTCCGAGCTGATCTTGGAAAAGAAACGTACATCGACGTGATCCTTTAGTCTCTTTCTCCCTCTTTTGACCTGTTTATCGTTAACTATAACATGAATGGGCTTGAAAAAGACCTTCATGAGTTGATAAACATATTGGTCCAATACGAGGCAACGATTGAAAAGTCTGCGCCATCTGTATTGGTGGGGGAGGCTTCGACCTCAAGAGCGAAAGGCAAAGGGACCGGGCGCTGGAGGAGGAAGAATAGTGTCTCTGATAAGGGAGGAATCGAACCTTGTTGGACATGGTTCGGTCGGTGTTTCACTAAACTACCTTGGTCCATCCGGGGCTGTTCTTAAGACAATAGCCAAGTTGTAAAACATGACACTTTCTATAGGTCGTGGCCTAGACGCCATATTGGATATGGCATGGCAAGCCTGTATCCTACAAAGTACTTGAGTATGTGGGATGGTCTTGCATACGTCAAAGGACTAGTGGGAGGCAACCTAGGTTTGCACAGGTTCATGCGTTGTCCTAAGGGAAATTGGATTTCAGAGGATAACCGGTGTGAGGGTAGCTCCTTGAGGAATTAAGTAGAGCGACACCTCAGTACGATATAGCAAACATCATTTGTAATCGAGTTTGCCCACTGACTATATTCCAGTTCTCCTAGGGAAGACCAGAATACATTACATACCTGAGAGGTACAGGTTTTTGGGTCAGTCCGGTCAATTGGGTCATAATCCAAAAGACATAAGGAGAAGCGCTGTTGGACATTGGATCGAATCAATGGCTTGGAGCCGTGTGATTCGACGTGGAATTCAAACTAGGTTTGGAACTCCATGTAATTGGAATATTCGTTTTGATGTGTTCATAAGGGGTATGACTCGATTAATAACGAGCTTGAGGGTCAGTGGGAGTTTAGTTGTGTTCCTAGTGTTGAAAGTGTGTAACGTCTTATTCATTTGGAATGAATTTAAGATGTTAGGAACATTGAAACACGAACGTTGTTCACGCAATTCTCCATGAAAGAAATTGGATTCCTATATATAGGGTTAAGCTGTCCAAGACTCAGTCAGGGTTGACTGATGAGGATGCTTAGATGTTTGACATCCCCTATGCCTTTGCCGTAGGCAGCATGAGTATGTTGTTTGGTGCGTTGGACTTGATGTTGTGTATGCTTTGGACGTAACGATGGAAATTGGGTGTGTACCAAAGAGGCAGTAGACTGCTGTTGAGAACAGTGTTTAATACCTGAATAAGGATTAAAGAAGTGTTCTTGATGCACGCTCTATAGAGAGTTGATTCTGGAAGGCTATAGCGATACTAGCTTCTAGTATCATGTGAATAATATCTAGTCTCAGTATGAACATATATTCAGGCTTAATGATAAGGTGGTGGCTTGGAAAGGTTTCAAGCAGGATACCACGATGGACCATGAAAGTTGAATGTATGGCAACTTTAGAAGTTGCTTTGTAAAGTGGTTTGGATGAAAAAACCACATCCAATGGTTGGGTGTGGTGCCTAGCACGACCGAGCCAGAAGTTACCTTGGAGGATAACAACATGGCTGTAGCGCAAGCTAAAGGATCGAGATCTCATCACGGATCCGGAAAATTCTTAGACAGTACCATCTGCTTGGAGTAATGGTATGAAGAGGTGAAGTGCGGTTGGACCACATCATCTTGGCAGAAATAAGGTAGACCCGTGAGACCGAGCTGGATATTACAGGTTACTCATGCTTAGATAAGTCTGAGCGACATGGGTGATTGGCTTTAGGTCAAGTGGGAGATTGTTAGAAATATGTGACCAGAAAGCCAATTGGACTGGCGATTTTGGGTACTATTTAGCAATCTTTATTAAAGTAATATTGACTTGATGAATATAGTAAGTATTCATCTGTGGCACTATGTGTTTGTTGTGCTTACTGATTACGTTAAACGGTGTTTTAACGTCACAACAAATTCCCACAGACCAATTGGATAACCCATGTAGTTGGGTTGCGCATTGGATGGCAGCTATGAAATCATTTTCTGAGGGTTGGCTTAAAACGTTCCAAGTTGAGGACCTCGAGACAGGGCATCGAGAATCCTATAGAGACTTGCACTAAGGATTGCACTCATTGGATGAGTGTCGTGTTTCATAGGTGACAGACGTTGGACGTCTATTCAATATTAGTGGATTAGTTGAGAAGGGTGTTAGCTGACTGAACCAACTCGCGGGAATCGTCATATGGAAGCCTTGCAGGCTTGGTCGGTATGACTGGAATTCCTGGCTCCGATAGTATGAGATTAGTCCTAGGACTCGAGGAATCATGCAGTCACATGCATATGATGGTTGTATTTAGGATCTGTCAAGAGATATTCGTATCTGGGATACGTTCATTATAAGTCTTATCTAGTGCGGTCGAAATATGTATTGAGGATGGTGGATTCCAAGATAGGATCCGTCACCTGTCAAAATATGACAATCGAGTCTCGTATGCGCTCTGAGAAAGTTTAAGCTCTTTAAGTCTGTGGCCACAGCGATTGGTCGAGTAGGGAATGGTTTCCTACGTCGATCAATAGAGCAAACGTGTCTCGAGTTATTAAGCATAGTTGTCTAGTCCAGGACGGGAACCGATGCCAAATTCCATGCCCTAGACTTAGATCGGGAAATGGATGATGGAAGGATCGTACTCGTATGGAACTCGGGAGCCTAAATGTTCACGTCAACATTCACCTAGTCTCTAGTGCCATGGACTGTTGCTAGACGGCCACCTATGTTGATGGTCATTTTCCAATTAATGGTTAATTGAAAAACTGTTAATTAAATTGAATTTAATTGACTAATTGTGTTGGACACAAACCCAAGTCTAGCTGAGAGTGAACCTAAAGAGTCACACACAAATCATTATGGAATTGGTAGAATTAATTTGGAATTAATTCTAGAAGAAACGAATTAATTTAATTGGATTAAATTAATTCAAGGAGAAAAATAAATGATTGGATCATTTATTGGGAAATTCATTTGATGGATGGTCCAAGAATTTATTAATTGGATTAGTTAATTTTTGGACTTAGAACCTATAAATTAATTGGATTAATTTATCGGGTTTGGATTAATTAATTGATTGGACCAATTAATTAGAGTTTGGACTTATGTTTATTTAATTGGATTAAATAAACTTATGGGCTTCAATTGGATTGTGATTAATTGGATTAATTAATGCCCAATGGACTTTGTTTGGACTTTATTTAATTAGATTAAATAAAAGTCCAAGACTAGTAGTCCTAGTCCATGGAAAAATACAATTTATAGTAAGTGGAGGAGGAATTAAAATCCTCCTCATGCGAGGCACATGTGACCAGCCTTTGTATGGTTTGGTGGGTGGTTTTATTTGCTATAAGGGTGCGTGGTTATGTAGATAGTAGTGTGTGTATGTAGGTTGCTTTGGAAGTATTTCTTCTTCTTAGAGGATATACATTCCATAGTGTGGTGTGGACAAATTAAAAAGATTCTAATTTGGATCCTGAAGTGAACGAAGGAGAAACGGAAAGTGAACAACGCTAGTACCGGTTGTACGTATATCGAACGAAGGTTGGTTTTCATCTACGTTACATGTATCTTTTGTTTTTAATCCTTTGGCCACATGTCTAGTATCTTCTCCTCTTTTATTTATGCTTTGACAAACATGAATGCCCGGGAATTTCAAAGGGAACACCCCTTTGAACCCGTTTTAAATTATGCTTTAAATTTACGTTTTTACGCTTCCGTTGCGTTCCTGGGCCGTATCCAATTCTTTCAAGAAAAATGAGATCTCTCCCGGTGTGGTGTGGACTATGTTACAGAGTTCATAGTTTTGAACTTGGTGAACGTTTCCGGCCGTGGATTTACGCTTTTGTAGTTTCCTTCATGTTATATCTATGCTCTATATGACATGTCGTTTTTTCTATCATATTCTACATCGAACGCCCGGTTGAGCACCCAAGGGTACACCCCTTGGATCTTTTGTTGTGTATTGTTTTAAAATAACGCACGCTTCTCGCTTTCGCTCGCGCTCCCTGGCGGATCTATCCTTCACACAGGTCATGATTAATCATATCATCATAAACCATTACAGTATGGCCCACAGTTAGGTAAGCCATATCTTTATATCAATTCACAATATTCTCATTAATAATCTCATCATTTTTTTCCATGTGACAATGAATTCCCCATCAATAACTTCATCATTAAATTTCATTCAACAATCAAATATAGTATCACATTATCATTCATCTGACTTCCATAGAACACAACCAAAAATAAAAATTCTATAAATCAATAACGTAATTAAGATAAATAACCAATAATTAACAATCAAGACATATATATATATATAAATATCCATATACATATATATAACCCAATTAACTATACTTACCTCGATCTCAAAGATTACGTTAGTAAAAGGAGTTGCTCCACCCTCCACTTTATCCTCGTGTCCTATAATAGGTTATAATATGTTAATCAGTATGCCAAGAATATCGTAAGTGCTAAATAAAATATTAAATAATATTTGTACATTTTTCATCAATATTTTAATATTTTATTTATATTGAAGTTCAAACCTTCAAATTCAAACCTTCATTCCATTTTCTTCTAAATAACTAGACATTCTAAATTGTACAAATATATATAATTTATCAATTAACTCATAAAAGTTTATTTTATCAAACCTCCAATATTTTTTAACCACTGTTCTCTATAACATTCTTACATAAAATTATCACAAAGATCACATAATTATGTACAAAAACCTATGGATGTTACAATATGTTTTCAAGTTCAGTCATATATGTTAGAAAAAAAATATCATGAAGAAGAATCAATTTCATAACATGTTCACTCCATCACTTTATTGCAGTAGATGTCTGTGAACAAGTCTCGAGGGGGCATTTGTAGACAAGTAAAAGTTCATGTCCAATTGATTATGACAGGTGTAAAATAATATATTAATTATCAATTATATTCCTTCTCTATGTATATTTTCGAATTCATTAAATTGATTCCAAGTGTAGATAGTTAATTTAACTGATATTTTAATATATATTTGGTCATCAAATAAATGGAGACCAATATCAAAATTAAAGTGTTTCGGCCAATCAAATTGTGCTTTGTAGTCAAAGATTCGAGCCAATCAAACAGCACCACATCGAACAACTACATGTATGTTTCAACCAAATCAAGAAAAATTAATTGATTTATCTCTTCAAAAAATACAAATATTAAAGAGATAATGTCAAATTGACCAATCATCTCATGTCAGATATTTCATGTATTTATCTCTTTAAATTAAGGGTGAATTACAATGACCTCTCTCGAGGTTTGACATAATTATGAATACCCCCTCGTTGTTTTAAAAATTACAAATACCCCCCTAAGGTCTGTAATTTTTAACCAAGGGCGTGAAATGGTCTATTTTGCCCTTAATTTTTATTTTTAAATTGTAGAAAAATCACCCGAGGGAAATTACATTATTGCTCCTTTGTGTAAAAAACGTAAGGTCTACCTACGCATTTTTGTCCAAAAAAAATTAGAAAATTTTAAAAAATAATTCAACTTGCATACGTGCATTTTGGTCAGTTCACCATAAAATGGATGAAAATGGGTTATTTGTTAGACGATTACAAACTTCAGGGGGTATTTGTAATTTTTTGAAAGAACAAGGGGGTATCCGTAATTAGGCCAAACCTCAGAGAAGGTCATTGTAATTCACCCTTAAATTAAATTAGGAAAAAGAATTTTTTGGTCCTTTAATTTTGTCCCCGATTAATTTTAGTCCTCTAAGTATTACCATTATCACATTTTTATCATAACTTGCAAAAAGGTGTAAATGAGTCCGATTTAGGGTTTTTAGACAATTTTCCGGCAATATTTGCCGGAATTTGCCACATTTCCGTCGGGATTGCCACCTAAGCAAGAAAATTTATGATGTGACGTTGATGTGGCACACAATTAAATGATTGAAAGTTTTTGTTACTCATGGGATTTGAGCCTTGGTCAACTAAACCTAAAACCAGATTTTTCACCACTTGGATTGTAACACACTTATGCTCTTTTAGCCCAAAAATGCTTTATGATATGTATATCTGGAAGTATTTTAATATAGAATAACATTAATATTACAATATATTAAATATTTTTTAAACAACTAATATATATTGATTTTATCATAGAAAATTTATATATAAAAATATCGATATTTAATTAATATCTTTTTCAAAAAAATATAATTAATATTAAGTTTTATCTTAAAAATATAATATTAACAAGAAACTATATTCTTTAAATAATAAATATATTTTTTAAAATATATAAATATATATTTAGAAATATATTGAAAATTATTTAAAATATATATATTTGGAAATATAACTAAAAATATTTATTGATGTGAGCTGAAAGAGCTCGTTCTTGGGCTTCAGTAGAGTTGACCTTGGATTTCTGCAAGTTATGAAAAAGGGGACATGCAAAAAAAGTGTTAGCACTCTGACGCTCAATTCAGTAAACAATTGTAGAAGAATAGATGTAAATAAAGCAAAGAGACGATGAAATCTCATGAACAAAGAGTATAAAATGAACTTAATGCGAGTGTGGGAGCATAAATTCGTGTATTAGAGTGTTAGAAAAATGTTACTTGACCCAACCAACTAGGTCGGTATTTATGGAGGAAGAGCCAGAACTGGGAAGGACTCTTCATCATCCTAGACTCTGGAAGGACCGAGTGCTGGCCTTCCTAGACTTTTGCACCCCGCAGACTCCTTGAAAGTAGGGAGTCAGTTGGAGTGTTCTTCCGCGGATAAGGATAAGAGGTAGATCAAGTAAACCCTTATCCATTCTTGGTGAGCCTAGGCCTCCGCTTTGGGCCTCCTTGATGGGGTTTCCTTCTATCCCTAGGCCTAGGCCTCCGTCTTGGGCCTCCCTGAAGGAGCTTCCTCCTAGGCCTCGGCTGGAGTTCTTCCTTGTTGGGGGAAGGCCTAGTCAGTCCCTCCTTAGGTTGGACTGGTGCCCTGAGTGGGCCTCCTCCTGGAAATAGGTGGGCCTTTGCGTGGGCTCCAAGACCTCTCATTGGCCTCCTATCTTTTTGGGCTTTGCTTTTTGGACTGACCCTTTTGGCATATATCACATATATATTTTAAATATTTTAAAATTCTAAATTATTTTTTTAAAATATATACATGTATATTTATTTATTTCTTAAAACATTTATGTATAATTATTTATATATTTTAAATTAATTTAAAAAATACTTATGTATTTTTAAGATTTATTTTAAAATAGATAATGATGTGAGCTGAAAGAGCTCGTTCTTGGGCTTGAGTGGAGTGGACCTTAGTTTTCTGCAAGCTATGAAACGGGGACCTGAAAAAAAAAAGCGTTAGCACTCCGACGCTTAAGTCATTAAACAACTGTAGAAGAATAAACGTAAACAAAGCAAAGAGACGGTGAAATCTCGTGAGTAAAGAGCCTAAAATAGGTTGAGTGCGAGTGTGAGAGCATAAAATTATATGTTAGAATGCTAGAAAAAAGGTTACTTGGGCCAGCCAAGTAGGCTGATATTTATAGAGGAAGAGCCATAGCTGGGAAGGACTCCTCATCAACCTGGACTTTGGAAGGACCAAGTACTGGCTTTCCTGGACTTTTGCAGCCTTCGGACTCCTTGAAAGTAGGGAGTCGATTGGAGTGGTCTTCTGCGGATAAGGATAAAGGGTAGACCTAGTCAACCCTTATCCATTCTTGGTGAGCCTGGGCCTTCGACTTGGGCCTCCTTGATGGGGTTTTCTCTTAGGCCTGGGCCTCCGCCTTGGGCCTCCTTGATGGGGCTTCTTTTTAGGCCTGGACCGGGCTCCTTCCTTGTTGGGGGCAGGCCTGGTTAGCCCCTCCTTGGGCTGGGTTGGTGCCCCGAATGGGCCTCCTCCTAGAAGTAAATGGGCCTCCAACACCCTTCCTTGGGCTCCTGCATCTCTTTTTGGGCTTGTGGGCCTTGCTTTTGGTGTATATCAATTAGTTCCCTCATTTTTTAGAGGGAGGGTTCGTTATTGTTCCCACTAAGAGTATAGGCCTTCTAGGGCCAGCGAGGGAGGTGTCACCCCCATTCCTGCTTGCTGGGCTCCAGGCGAGCTTCTTTCCTGGCTAAGCGAAGCAGAACAATCGTCTAGGGCTACGGGCGTCTGGCTTCACGCCTATCATGATGGTTGGGAGTTGCCTTTATGGCAGGCTAGGATGTCGGCCTGTGCAGAGGGTGAGCGTGTGGGGGCCACGTGCCCTGCATGGAGGGTAGATATTGTTAACCGCCAGTGTCGGTTATTCTTCTGGCTTGGTAACCGCCCAATAGGAGGCGGTTTCTTGCACGATCTGCAGGTAACTGCATCTTCCCCCACGTCTTCTTCTTCGTTCACGTTATTACGCCTGTCGCCTTCCATTCTTCCGCCTTCCCACATCTTTGCAAGAGGAAAATTGCAACTTTATACATCCCACCATCTCTGTAAGTGCAATCTTCCCTTCTCTCGTATTTCTTAGTGTTTTTCCTTCAAAGAAATGTCTTCTTCTATTCCTTCTGACGAGTCTATCCATTTTATGGGGGAATGGGTTGGAGGCAACGATCCCTCCGCCGCCTCTTCCATGAGGGCGGCTTCTGGTCCCTCGGCCTACCGAGGCTGAAGGAGGTGGAGCCTGAGGAACATTTGCCATGCTCCTAGGCGTTTGATTGATGAGGAAAATGAAGTGTTTGAGGAGGCAGGGAGTCTGGTCGGGGGAGACGATAAGGAAGGGTCTTCCTTGAAGGAGGAGAGTGATGAGCCGCCGGAGGCGGAAGGGATGGAGGAGGAGGAAAGGGAGGCGAGTCCCATTCCACTGGAGAGGGTCTCCTTCTTTCGGGCTTCTGACGCCGCCCGCCTGCGGGAGGAGTACGGGATCCCACAGGGCTACACTATTTATGTCCTTTCTCCTGATAGTTCGCCGGAGTTTCCTCCCTCCGGTTGCTTGTGCTTCTATTGGGCCCAGTTGAGGGCTGATCTTATGTTTTCCCTCCCTTCCTTCTACCAAGATGTCGTTAGGTTATTTAGGGTTCCCTTCAACCAGTTGGCCCCTTACTCCTTCCGCCTCCTTGCCAGTTTCACCATGATCTTCACGTACCATAGTTGGACCATCACCAGCCAAAATTTTTCTTTTTGTTTTCAATTGAGAAGGTCAGAGCCTGGCTCCTTCCACTTCTTTCCCCGAAGGGGGATTCGCTTCCTACCTGCCCCGAGCGTGCCTAAGTCCTAGAGGGAAAACTTCTTTTTCGTGCTCCTTCCCCTTCTTTGGTCCTTCCCCTGCGAATGGATTTCATGTCTTCCTTCTACTGACCCCGCATCTGAGAAGGATAGGCCCGCCATCCCTCGCAACCTTCTTGGAGGAGTTGAATGAGGACCCCTATGATTTCTAGGGCCTCATAGAGGAAAGGTTCCTCTATCAATTTGGGTTGAGCCCCAAGGAGGTCCTTTAGAGGAGCCCCTAGGTATCCTTCATTTTTGCTTCTTGATTCCTTTGATGTATGTTGTATGTTTTTTGAATTTTTGTTTCTCCTTCCGTGCAGAGAAAATCATGTTTGACAAGCTTCTCATGGAGACTTCTCAAGGTAGTCCAGCGGGGATTCCTTGTTAGAATAGGTGACCATGTAAGCCAATTTTGGCGGGTATATGTAACCTATGTCTATACAATTATAGGTGTTTGATAAATCATTAATGAATAAAGAAGTGAATTTCATTTGGCATCACTTTGTTTGTGTTCACTTATATTTGTTTTTCCATATCTGTTCACTACGCAAACAAAGCCCACGGACTGAGAATCAATTTCGGGGACTGGGACTACGCTTGGAGGTAGGTCCATGGAATCAGTCTTCCCGAATCAGTCCGGAAATCTCCAAGTCAAGGAATCCCGAAAATGGGTACCGGGATTCCATTTGAGACTTGCACTAAGCACCTGCTGTCGTGTTTCATCGACGGGTGACGAGGGTTCTCTAAGCAGTGTTAGTGGTTAGCATGCTAGGACGCAGCTGACTGAGGTGACTCGTGGAACCGTCTTACGGAGGACCTTGAGTATGGTCTGCTAGGTATGACGTATATTCCCGGTTCCAACGGTACAGGTCAAGTCCTTTGACTTGAGGAATTGCTGAGTTTACCTGCACATCAGGGCTGTATCTTAGATATGGTGAGAGATTGCCAGAATTCTCTTTGGTAGTCATAAAGCCATGTCTAGTGCAGTTCTGGTGTGCAAAGTGACAGTAGTTTCCAAGAAAGGATCTGTCTCCTGTCAATAGGTTTTGGCAGTTGAGTCTCATGTATACTCTAGGTCTTGTCCCTAAAACTGTGGCCACAGTGACTGAACAGAAGGGAAGGATTCCCTTGCGGCGTTTAGTGAGGACAGACCGACACTTAGGTCCAAAATGGGTACCTGCATTATCCGTGCCCTAGACTCTAAGTGATGAGACCGAAGACAGAAGGACAAGTGTACTGTTAGAGCCTAAATGTTCATCCCTGAATATTTCACCTAGTCTCTAGTGCCATGGACCGTTGCTAGATGGCCACCCATGGTAACGGAAGGATTCTAGGAATCCGACCAAGTCTAGCTGAAAGGTGAACCTAAAGAGTCACACACTATCCACACATATTTAGATATTTAATTAGGAATTAAATATTGGAGTGAAGGAATGATTAAATTGGATTTAATCGGGTCCTTTTTTTTTTTTCTTGGAGAAATAATTCCTTCTATTAGATATAAGGAATTAAATTGATAAATTAGATTTATCAAAGGGATTTATTTAATGGGCTTAAATAATATTTATATTTATTTTAGCCTCTTGGAAATATTTAAATAGGTTTTAAATATTCCATTAAATTAAATTAAATCAACGGTGAGATGAATGGGAGAGATGGATGGCTAGGATTGTTTTGACTAGGTCAAAACACTACTTTGACTAGGACTTTGACTAGGTCAAAATCCTAGTCAAAATAGAGTTCTTGAAAGAGGAGTTTAAAGAGGATTAGACTCCTCTTCTATATAAACCCCTAGCATCCTACAAGTTGAAGGATGATGAAATTCCAACACACACACACACACACACACAACTCGGCTCTCTCTCCCTCTATCTCGTCCGCCCTCTCTCTCTCACACACTCCAAGAAAATTATTTTTCTTTGTTCTCTTGTTCTTGGAACATTAGAACTTGATCAATCAATACCGTTAATTCATAACGTGTTGTTGATTCATCCACTCCAAAATATAAACTTGTTCGTTGCTAGCACGACGTGCAAGATACGTGGGTGGATCGTGTGTCACGATTTGGAGGGTCTCAAGAACGAGATCTTGGTGCAAAACGGGGAACAACGCGTGTAGCCGTTGAAGACGAAAACGACAACGGGTAGGTCTCGTTTATGATTTTCGTCCCTTTTAATTTTCCACCCTATGGCCTCCATGATTCTTTTATGTTTTATTATTCATGAGATACACCGAACACCAGGGAATTTCAAAGGCACACCCTTTGAAACATGTTCTTTAATTTAAAGCATGTTTAAATTCCGCATTTATTTTTAATTATACCGCGCTTCCGCATTCGCGCTTTTCCCGGGACGATCCACAATTCCTTTCAGTGGTATCAGAGCCCGGTTCGGTGTATAGGCCTAGGGTTTATGTGCGTTTTAAGCATGAAACGTGTTTTGACATGTTTTAATTGAATCTTGATTTTCTTGATTATTAAAGCATGTTGTTTTATTGCTTTTAATTCGTGTGAAATTCTGAATGTTGGTATTTTTCTGTTTTTCTTGGGAAAACGGGGGAAAATTTGAACTGAAAACGAGAAAACGCCACAGCCGGCCAGCCGGGAAGGCTGGCCGTGCGCAGCCGAGCGCTGCCGGCAGGGCAGACGCGCGCAGGCAAGGGTAGCCTGCGCGCGCCCGCCCAGCCGGTCGCGCAGGGGCAGCGCGCAGCCAGGATGGCTGCGCGCGGGCGCGCGCGCAAGGGGGCGCCTCCAGCCGCACGCGCGGGCAAACGAGGGTGTCTGCGCGCGCGCGCGCGCAAGGCTGTCGGGCGGAGAGCCCGCGCGCGGACGGCACCAGGCGCGCTGCCAGGCGCGCGCGCACGCAGACGGAGGCGTCTGCGCGCGCGCGCCCGGCGGGCGTGCCCAGTGCGCGTCTGCGCGCGCGCACTGCGCACAGCGCAGGCACGCGGCTGGCGACCAGCAGGCCGGCGCGCGCGAGGCAGAGGAGCCTGCGCGCGCGACGGCCTGCCGGAACACCAGGCCGCGCAGCGCGCGCTGCCGGCCAGGCAGTGCCTGCGCGCGCGCAGGGGCGGCAGGCTGGGCCTGCTGCCCTGCGCGCACGGTCGGCCGGCTGCTGCCGGTGGCGCGCGGCCGGCGGCTGCTGCAGCTAGGGTTTTTTGAAACCCTAGTATTATTTTTTTTTTATTTTTTTATTTACTTTTCAGTTTTAATTTTGAATTAATTCTGAAAATTCGTTTTTGGGTTCAATTTTGCCTAAATTCCTAAAGACATTATTTTAGGAGTAAAATAAATTGGATTTGGAATCCCGGGGTTATTTTACTTAAAATAATGAGGAAAGGTTTTCCTAAAACGAGAAAAATATTATTACCAATATTTGTGTTTTATTTTTCACACGTTGCGCACATGATCATTTATTTCTGTTTTGGATTATTATGATTGGAAATCATGAATTATTGGTATATTGTAATTATGTGTTTGGATCATGTGATTATGTGTGTTGGATGGAAATGGATGATCACGAGCCCTAGACCGGATGTATGGTTTAATTTTCTGTTGGGCCTGTGTGCTGCTTTCTCCTTCTCTCTTTCTAGTGCCTTGGAATAATAAGGCTTCTACCTCCCTCCTTATGTACTCCCCCCGGGTTTTCGCTGGGGTTTCTACTTTTTAATATGTAATGAGAGTAGACTAGGAGTGAGGTTTCCATTTTTGTAATTGATGGAGAAGAAGGAAGGACCACATGGAGAGCCCAGACCGGAGGTCCCTTGGAGTTTTCCATGAAGTGAAGAAAGAGGAAAAGAGACCAAGGCCCATCAGCATGATGATTGGGTTACTATTATTGTAATAGTATAGGACCAACCCTCGATTGACCATAGATCCACTGCGGGCTCAGTGGATCGCATAGGATTCGGGCTCGTGATCATCCAACAGGGGCGTGCTAGGCTTTAATTTTGCATGTGGTTATTATGATGGATGAATGGCTTTTATTTATCATATAACTGCTATGGATGGATTTTATTTATGCATTATGGATGAATGTATGCATATATATTATGAGATCTCGGTCATTCATTACTCTCACATTGGTTGGACCAATGTTGAAATATTAGACCCTAGATAAAGTGGACATGAACTCTAGGAGTTCGTCCATGCCTTCCAATCCGTGGCATAATGAGGAAGCTGTTTTAGGTCAATAGCGTGGTCTCACGAGTCGTGGCACGTTATTGTACTTAAAAGAAGCTGCACTGTGTCATGAACGAAAAATGGGCTGCTGTTACCTGTCTCACGAGTCGTGGGGGTACTAGTGGGTCCATGGCTCGGTCGATTGGGTCGGGTCTAACGCCCAATTAGCATGATTCGCTTGGAGTCCTCGGGATCATGCAAAAGGATGAGGCAATAATCTTGGGAATCTCGTGGATCGAGAATGGTATGGAATACCTCCCACAGGATCTTTTCCATGCGAATCGTAAAAGCAGGGTATGGGAAAAATCGCTGTGGATCCCAAGCCCACTAGGAAAAGATTTCCCGAAAATCACGTTTGAGAGTACCGTGTTTTCGTATAAATAGTGGGAGGATTAAATGACTAAAGACCAAGCATTTAATTATTTCATCAAACCACCGTCTTTATTTTTCTGCTGATCGCGCGTTGTTTTCTAAATGTAGATTTAAAATGTCTAAGAACCCACTATCAACCATTCTTGAGACAAACAAATTCAATGGAACAAATTACAACGACTGGTTGCGCAATCTCAGGATAGTCCTAGATTATGAGAACCTAGGCTACGTCATGGACGAGCCTCTCCCTAGGACCTTGCCGGAAGGATCCACGCCAGAAGAACGTGAGACGTTCGAGACTTGGCATAAGGATAACCGGAAGGTCCGTAGCGTCATACTTGCTTCGATGACCAATGAGATTCAGAAGCAATATGAAAGGCTAGACGATGTCCCTTCCATTATGGCTCGCCTTAAAGATTGCTATGCAGTCCCGGACCGGCATACTAGGTATGTCGCGACCAAGGCGTTCTTTGGAACAAAAATGACAGAAGGATCCTCTGTACAAGAGCATGGGGTTAAAATGCTTACCCTAGTGGAAAAGCTCGAGGACCTAAAGGCAGGTCTCGATAACGAAACGTACAGAGATGTGATCCTTCAGTCACTCCCACCCTCCTTCGACCAATTTATCGTCAACTATAACATGAATACACTTGAGAAAGGCATTCATGAGTTGATCAATATGTTGGTGCAATACGAGGCAACGACTAAGAAGTCCACACCTTCGGTATTGTTTGGAGGTACTTCAACTTCCAAGACGAAAGGCAAGGGTGCCGGACGTTGGAAAAAGAAGAAAGGGAAGGGAAAAGCCGTCATAGCAGCTACGAACACTTAGAGTGTTCCCATTGCCAAAGAGGGGAAAGGCAAAGGAAAGGGAAAGGTTGTCTCCAAGCAACAGTCAAAGGCATATAACATATGTATCAACTGCCGTGAGAAAGGGCATTGGAAGAGAGAGTGCCCCAAACTCTTCTCAAACCAAGGTATATTTGTGATTGAGGTTAACATGGTCACTAATTCTGCCTCTTGGGTATTGGATACCGGCTGTGGAGCTCACATTTGCAATGATTTTGCAGGTGCTGAAAAGAAGCAGAAAACTAAGTAGCGGGGACATGATCCTGAAGCTCGGAAATGGCAAGGCCATCTCGGCAGAAGCAGTAGGATCCGCCACTTTAGTAATTAGTGATACCATTATCATAGAATTAGAGCAGGTTTATTTTGTACCTAGTATGATTAAGAACATCATTTCCATTCCATTGTTGGACAATAGTGGTTATGAGTTCAGAATCAATAAAAATTGCTTTTATTTGATGAGGTGTGGTATTGCTCATCTACTTGGTACATTACATAACGGGCTCTATATCTTGCAACAAACAAATTTCGTTCTTAATGCTCAACACAAACGGAAATTAGATAATAACGGGAACGCACGTCTGTGGCACGCTAGGCTAGGTCACATATCCCAAGATAGGATGAAAAGGTTGGTAGACTCAAAGAACCTAGAGGTAGAGGACTTGAGTGATCTTACCAACTTGTGAGTCTTGTCTAAGAGGGAAAATGACCAAGAAGCCTTTTGTAGGACAAAGCAGGCTTGCCACAGGTCTGTTGGACTTGGTCCATACAGACGTATGTGGACCACTAAGGACGCAGGCCCGAGGTGGGTTCTCCTACTTCATAACCTTCACCGATGACCATTCACGGTACGGTTATGTTTACCTGATGAGGTACAAGTCTGAAGCTCTTGAGAGGTTTAAAGAATTCAGGCTTGAAGTGGAGAACCAGACCAACTGCAAAATTAAAGTCCTACGGTCAGACCGAGGCGGTGAATACCTTAGTGCCGAATTCCTAGATTATCTAAAAGAAAATGGTATAATATCGGAATGGACACCTCCCGGAACACCACAGTTTAAATGGCGTCTCTGAAAGGAGGAACCGAACCCTGTTGGACATGGTTCGGTCCATGATGAGTTTTACCAAATTGCCCTTATCGTTTTGGGATTATGCATTAGAAACGGCAGCCAAGTTGTTGAATTTGGCGCCTACCAGTGCATTGACCCAAACGCCATATGAGATATGGCACGGCAAGCCTGCGTCCTACAACTACTTGAAAGTGTGGGGTAGCCCCGCATACGTCAAGAGGTTAGTGGGAGATAAGCTAGAATCCAGGTCTAGCCTATGCAGGTTCGTTGGATACCCTAGAGAAACTGCGGGTTATTACTTTTATGACCCTTTGGAACAAAAGGTATTTGTTTCAAGGAATGCAGTATTCTTGGAGCAAGGCTTCCCGGAGGATATCCAACCTGATGAGCTGATTCTTGAGGAATCAAGTGATAGAACTCAGCCATCAGAAATAGCCGCGGGAAACCTCACCAAGAGGATTTAGGATAAACGCACGGAGGGCTGACCAACCTAGAGAAGTCCAACATGCTAGGCATGAAGGACAACCTCAAAGGCCAGTCCCGGCCCCTGAACCGCCGGCTCCGATACAGTCAGCGCCCACAGTCACCACTGACGTTCCCGTCCTCCGTAGGTCCACTAGAGAATCCAGACCTCCAATGAGATATGGGTTTCTAGGTGCGACCGATCTTCTGGATAACGATCCTAAGACATACAGGGAAGCGATGTCTGACATCGACTCCGGGAAATGGCTTGAGGCCATGAAAGACCGAAATGGACTCCATGAGCGAGAACCAAGTTTGGAGACTTGTAGATCCACCGAAAGGTGTTAAGCCAGTGGGCTGTAAGTGGGTCTACAAGCGCAAACTCGGCGTTGATGGAGAAGTCACAACCTTTAAGGCTAGGCTTGTAGCTAAGGGATACACTCAACGACCCGGGGTCGATTTTGAGGATACCTACTCGCCAGTAGCCATGGCTAAGTCCATTCGGATCCTGCTTGCCATAGCAGCATGGTATGACTATGAAATATGGCAGATGGACGTGAAAACGGCCTTCCTCAACGGTTTCGTTGAAGAAGAGATCTATATGGATCAGCCGGAGGGTTTCACGGTCACTGGAGAAGAACAGAAGGTCTGTCGTCTCCAGAAGTCCATCTATGGCCTCAAACAAGCATCCCGAAGTTGGAACATTCGATTTGATGAAGTAATACGGGGATATGACTTCATCAAAAACGAATCCGACCCTTGTGTATACAAGAAGGTCAGTGGGAGCTCTATAGTGTTCCTAGTGCTTTACGTGGATGACATTCTGCTCATTGGTAATGACGTCAGAATGTTAGGAAACACAAAAGCATGGTTGTCAACCAAGTTTTCCATGAAGGACTTGGGTGAAGCCTCCTACATCCTAGGCATCCAGATTGTCAGGGACAGATCTAAAAGGATGTTAGGGCTCACCCAAAACTCGTATATGGAGAAAGTCCTAAAGAGATATCGAATGGACAACTCCAAACGAGGATTCCTTCCAATGAGGCATGGGATCAAGTTATCCAAGAAGCAGTCCCCACAGACTGATGAGGAACTTGAAAAGATGAAAGTCATCCCCTATGCTTCTGCCGTAGGTAGCATCCAATATGCGGTCCATTGCACCAGGCCTGACATTGCATACGCTTTGAGCGTGACAAGCAGATATCAGTCCTGTGCAGGAGAGACACATTGGAATGCCGTTAAGGGCATCCTTAAGTACCTTAGGAGGACTAAGGAAATGTTCTTGGTCTATGGCAATGGAGAACTAATTCTGGAAGGCTTTAGCGACGCTAGCTTCCAGTCTGATGACGATGATGCCAAGTCTCAATCGGGTATGTATTCAAACTCAACGGAGGAGTAGTGGCTTGGAAAAGTTCCAAGCAAGCAACCACTGCTGACTCCACCACTGAGGCTGAATACATAGCAGCTTCAGAAGCTGCTAAGGAAGCGGTTTGGATGAGAAACTACATCCAAGAGTTGGGTGTGGTGCCTAGCATCGCCGAGCCTGTTGTCATCTTCTGTGATAACAACGGTGCAATAGCGCAAGCAAAGGAACCGAGATCTCATCACTGTTCCAAACACATTCTTAGACGCTACCATCTTCTTAGAGAAATGGTAGGAAGAGGTGACGTTCGGATGGACCGAGTCAACTCAGCAGACAACACAGCAGACCCGCTGACAAAGCCTATGTCGCAGAGTGCTCATACGCAACATCTTGAGAAGATGGGGATTAGGCATATGGGTGATTGGCTTTAAAGGTCAAGTGGGAGATTGTTAGAATAGGTGACCATGTAAGCCAATTTTGGCGGGTATATGTAACCTATGTCTATACAATTATAGGTGTTTGATAAATCATTAATGAATAAAGAAGTGAATTTCATTTGGCATCACTTTGTTTGTGTTCACTTATATTTGTTTTCCATATCTGTTCACTACGCAAACAAAGCCCACGGACTGAGAATCAATTTCGGGGACTGGGACTACGCTTGGAGGTAGGTCCATGGAATCAGTCTTCCCGAATCAGTCCGGAAATCTCCAAGTCAAGGAATCCCGAAAATGGGTATCGGGATTCCATTTGAGACTTGCACTAAGCACCTGCTGTCGTGTTTCATCGACGGGTGACGAGGGTCGTCTAAGCAGTGTTAGTGGGTTAGCATGCTAGGACGCAGCTGACTGAGGTGACTCGTGGGAACCGTCTTACGGAGGACCTTGAGTATGGTCTGCTAGGTATGACGTATATTCCCGGTTCCAACGGTACAGGTCAAGTCCTTTAACTTGAGGAATTGCTGAGTTTACCTGTACATCAGGGCTGTATCTTAGATATGGTGAGAGATTGCCAGAATTCTCATTGGTAGTCATAAGCCATGTCTAGTGCAGTTCTGGTGTGCAAAGTGACAGTAGTTTCCAAGAAAGGATCTGTCTCCTGTCAATAGGTTTTGGCAGTTGAGTCTCATGTATACTCTAGGTCTTGTCCCTAAAACTGTGGCCACAGTGACTGAACAGAAGGGAAGGATTCCCTTGCGGCGTTTAGTGAGGACAGACCGACACTTAGGTCCAAAATGGGTACCTGCATTATCCGTGCCCTAGACTCTAAGTGATGAGACCGAAGACAGAAGGACAAGTGTACTGTTAGAGCCTAAATGTTCATCCTTGAATATTTCACCTAGTCTCTAGTGCCATGGACTGTTGCTAGATGGCCACCCATGGTAACGGAAGGATTCTAGGAATTCGACCAAGTCTAGCTGAAAGGTGAACCTAAAGAGTCACACACTATCCACACACATTTAGATATTTAATTAGGAATTAAATATTGGAGTGAAGGAATGATTAAATTGGATTTAATCGGGTCCTTTATTTTTTCTTGGAGAAATAATTCCTTCTATTAGATATAAGGAATTAAATTGATAAATTAGATTTATCAAAGGGATTTATTTAATGGGCTTAAATAATATTTATATTTATTTTAGCCTCTTGGAAATATTTAAATAGGTTTTAAATATTCCATTAAATTAAATTAAATCAACGGTGAGATGAATGGGAGAGATGGATGGCTAGGATTTGTTTGACTAGGTCAAAACACTACTTTGACTAGGACTTTGACTAGGTCAAAATCCTAGTCAAAATAGAGTTCTTGAAAGAGGAGTTTAAAGAGGATTAGACTCCTCTTCTATATAAACCCCTAGCATCCTACAAGTTGAAGGATGATGAAATTCCAACACACACAACACACACACACACAACTCGGCTCTCTCTCCCTCTATCTCGTCCGCCCTCTCTCTCTCACACACTCCAAGAAAATTATTTTTCTTTGTTCTCTTGTTCTTGGAACATTAGAACTTGATCAATCAATACCGTTAATTCATAACGTGTTGTTGATTCATCCACTCCAAAATATAAACTTGTTCGTTGCTAGCACGACGTGCAAGATACGTGGGTGGATCGTGTGTCACGATTTGGAGGTCTCAAGAACGAGATCTTGGTGCAAAACGGGGAACAACGCGTGTAGCCGTTGAAGACGAAAACGACAACGGGTAGGTCTCGTTTATGATTTTCGTCCCTTTTAATTTTCCATCCTATGGCCTCCATTATTCTTTTATGTTTTATTATTCATGAGATACACCGAACACCCGGGAATTTCAAAGGCACACCCTTTGAAACGTGTTCTTTAATTTAAAGCATGTTTAAATTCCGCATTTATTTTTAATTATACCGCGCTTCCGCATTCGCGCTTTTCCCGGGACGATCCACAATTCCTTTCATTCCTTTCGTCGCCCAAAATCCAGAGGTGACCCCGGCCCCTGGCGATGGCAAGGAGAAGCGCCCGACTGCTCCCTCCTATTGCGAGTCCTCCAAGAGAGTGAAGGGAAGTTTGTCTAGCCATCCCCCCTCAGGGAGCTCCTTGCGGGTGGCCACCCATTCGATTGTCGTGCCTTTTTCTCCCCATCCTCCCTCTTCTAGGGGCTCCTCCGTCGGCGCCAGCGATTTGTCCCTGATTTGGGGGTGTACCCACTAGTCCATTCTGAGGGAGAGGGAAGGAGAATCAGGGCTCTCTACTGAGTTTTTGCGAGGGCTGATCCTTTCAGTGGACCGCTGTTTGTTGGCTTCCCTTTCCAAGGAGGCGTTGGCTGGGGCCTTTGCCCACTATGTAGCAAAGGTATGACACCTTACACTGCCTGGGTTTTTTGTATTTGATTTTGACTTCCGTATTTATTTTTCCTTTTAGGTGGCCTTA
Organism: Sesamum alatum; assembly: GCA_034509735.1. NCBI lineage: Eukaryota > Viridiplantae > Streptophyta > Magnoliopsida > Lamiales > Pedaliaceae > Sesamum > Sesamum alatum. The sequence continues at coordinate 14,645,782 of JACGWO010000006.1, forward strand.
GTGGTAGGGGAGTTTCCGAGTCACCCCATGGAGACCCCTCCCCCTCCTCCTGCCGACTCCCAATGGAAGCGATTGGAGGATCATGTAGAGCAGTTGGCCTCCGACCTGGCCAAGCTCAAGGAGGCCAAGAAGGAGGTCACCGGGAAGTACCAATAGGCGGAGAAGGAGAGGAAGAGGCTGCAGCAGGACTTCCTGGCCCTGTCCTAGGATTAGTTGGAGGCTTTGAGGCAAGCTACTGATAAGGCCCGCCTAGACTTCCCACACACTAAGGAGGGTAAGCAGTTCCTGGCCTCGTATTGGGAGAGCCGCCTCTAGGAGTATAAGAAGTCTGAATATTTTCAGAGAGAGGTGGCTAACGTGGCAGGGCCATTCTTGAGGTATGGCTTCAAGTCCTGCCAGGAATTATTTGCAGCGCAGGGCTATCCTCCGGAGGGGGCGGATCTTTCTTTCCTGGACTGTGAGGGGGTTCTGAAGAAGGTCCCGAACCCCTTTGTTCCTCCTTCCTCCTCCCCCTGAGGCTGAACCTTCCCCCGTGATCCAGGTAACAAGTTTACCAGACTCTCTTCCATTTATCTTGAGTTTTTGGGATGATGAATGATATGGCCGGTAAATTCTTTTTAGAGGAGGAATTGGATCAAGTACTGAGACGGTGACGGGGGAGATCCGAGCCCCGAAAGGAGGAGATGTGGAGGCTCCCGCCAACGAGCCCTCTGCGACTGACCTAGCCCCTTCGACTGAGCCTGCTGATGTTGTTCTCCCCTCCCCTGAGCCGGAAGCCCAAGAAGAGCTTGAGAAGACCCTGCATGTGGGAATGATGCTTCATTGTAACCCCCTTCTGATACATTTGAATTCTTTTTGGTTGTGCTTGCCCCCATGGTGCATTGGGATGGAACAATTTCTTTTTGCTGTTGTTTTCCTTTTTTTTTTTGAATGCTACTACTGCTTCTCCCCCTCCCCCCAAGCTAGTTTGGCTTAGGGGGTTTGTTATGACATTCTTTTCGCTTCATGTGGATATCTTTATGTTTCTGATGATTGGGGGTTGGCCGCCCTATGGATGTCTTTTTATAGCTCCTGAAAAGGGAGATAGAATAATTTTTGTTGATAACTTGGATAATACCTGAGGTAAGAAGTGATTTTTTCCTCCCTGGGGGGCATTCAGTATGCGTTGATTAGATTTGAGGTTTTGCCGCCTCTATCTCGGTGTGACTGCCTGAAAAAATAGGATTTAATTCACTTGAGTACCTGCAGTAAGGTAGGATTTTTTTTTAAGATGTGCCTGCAAGGTGACAGGGCTTGCTTGAATGCTTGCGACGTGGCAGGGCTTATTCGACAGATTGCTTGCAGTGCAACAAGGCTTTTTTTTGAAGGGGTGCCTGCCATACAACAAGGTTTATTGGTGAAGGACAAGCGGATCCGCCCGGGAGCGCGAGCGGAAGCGAGAAAAGTGAGAAATTGCGTAAATTTAAATCAAATTCAAAATATGCGAATCCCAAGGGGTGTACCCATGGGTGCTCAACCGGGCGTTCGATGTAGGATGTGTAAATATTAAAACATATATTTAAACACATAGGGCATAGATATACAAATGAAATCAATCAAAGCGTAATAAACCGTTACCTTTGATTGTTTAGCGTATGCTCCCGGCTACTAGCGTTGTTCCTTCTCCGGAATGCTCACGAAATCCAAACGTATGGATTCTCCAAAGGTGATCCACACCACACCGGAAGAAACACACGTTCTTCTTGCTAGAAAAGAACGGGTTTAGGAAGGAATCGGTTTAAGAGAAGAACACTATGAATTAGTGTTCTCTTAAACTTACTTTGTTCTTCTTCTTGATTCAAAATCAAGTGAAGAACACAAGTGTAAGAGAGGGAGGGAGCACGAAATTTTGAGAGAGAGGAGAGGATTTTTTGTCTTCTCTTTTTCCTAGAAAAAGATGAATAATGAATCACTTATGCTTGGTGTTGTATATTCTAATATATATACATAATTAATGTGATTATTGGAATGTGTCTAGGTTCATCCAAGGATGTCTAGATTCATTCCAATCAATCACCATCAATTCTTCAATCAAGCCTACCAAAATTTATGGTATGATCAAATCATACCAAAAGGGAAGAGCTTGATTGGAGTTGATTTGTCTCTTTCCAAAAGAGATAAGTCAACATACCACCTAGCATGAAATATGGCTGATTTTGCTTCCTCCAAGGGAGCATGTCGGCCATGTTTGATTAAGGAAAGACGTCCAACTTCTTCCCATTCCAAATTAGGAATTATTTCTCCTCTCGGGTATAATTTAACGGACCGGGTTTTATCGTAATCCAATTGCGACGAACCCAATATTAAATCCAATTTAATGTCCACTTAAATTATTCCCGTTAATCTTTTAATCTAATTAAAAGATCCAACATCTCATCATCTCAACTTTCCATATTTAATCGAAAATCCAATTTACCGATTAAATGAAAGCCCGATACAATATCGGCCCGTCCATCCAATGGACTTTCCCTTAAGTAATCCAATTACTTATTTTATCCTTCGAGATTGACTCCAAGTCGATCTCTCAACCTCCTCGGTGATTTGTGTGTGACCCTTTAGGTTCACCCTCAGCTAGACTTGGGCCCGTGTCCCACAAGGGCCCGTTACCATGGGTGGCCGTCTAGCAACGGTCCATGGCACTAGAGACTAGGTGAATTGGCGTGAACATTTAGGCGCCGATTCCGTACGGGTACGATCCTTCCGTCTACCGTCTCCCGGCCTTAGTCTAGGGTATGGAATTGGGCGTCGGTTCCCATCCTTGACTAGGCATCTATGCTTAATACTCGAGACCACGTATGCTTCATTGTGTCGACACAGGAAACCATTTCCTGTTCGACCAACCACTGTGGCCACAGCTTCAAACAGCATGTACGTGTCTCCGAGTTCATAGGAGATACCTCTGTCATATACTGACAGGGGACGGATCCTCTTCTTGGAATCCACCGTCCTCGCTACACATTCTGACTGCACTGGACAAGGCTTATAATGATCATCTTACAGAATGATCACCTCTTGCCAGATCCAAGATACAGCCGTCCTGTGCACGTGACTCCCATGATTCCTCAAGTCTGAGGATTACTCCCGTACTATCGGAACCGGGGAAACCAATCATACCGACCAAGCCTCCAAGGCTTCCATATGATGATCCCCGCGAGTCAGTCCAGTCCGCTCGACCCCAGTCGACCAACCCATCAAGATCGTGTAGGCTTCCCACGCCTGTCGCCGATGAAACACGGCACTCATCCAATGAACACGACTCTTGACGCAAGTCTCAATAGGACTCTCGATGCCCTGTCTCGAGGTCCTCGACTTGGAACGTTTCAGACCCAACTCTTAATCAGTTGGTTTCATGACCACCATCCAATGCGTGGCCTAACTGCACGAGTTGTTATCCATGGTCTGTGGGCTTTGTTGCGATATAAGTTAAACACCATTTTAACAAATGTAAGATGAGCGCAACAAAGAAGGTACCATTGGTGACGAACACTCATCTTATTCATCACATAATAATATTACATTCACATCAAGTTGTCGGATAGGTTACAAATTGCCAAACCTATTGGCTTTCTGGTCACCTATTCCAATAATCTCCCACTTGACCTAAAGCCAATCACCCATTGACCTCGAACCTCTTATTCAGATGGTGAGTATGGGCAACTTGCAACATGGGCTTAGCAAGTGGATCTGCTATGTTTTCTGCGGAGCTGACTCGGTCCAACCGAACGTCAGTCCTGCTATCCATCTCTCTAAGTAGATGGTAGCGTCTAAGAATATGCTTGGATCGTGATGAGATCTCGGTTCCTTTGCTAGCGCTATCGTCCCGTTGTTATTATAAAAGATAATTACAGGCTTAGCAATGCTAGGTACTACATCCAACCCTTGGATGTAGCTCATCAACCAAACCACTCCTTAGCAGCTTCCAAAGCCGCTATGTATTCAAAACTCTATAGTGGAGTCCGCCGTGGTAGCCTACTTGGAACTCTTCCAAGTAACCACGCCACCATTTAGTTTGAATACAAAACCATATTGAGATTTGGCATCATCATCATCCGACTGGAAGCTAGCGTCGCTATAGCCTTCCAGTATCAACTCTCCACTGTCGTAGATCAAGAACATGTCCTTAGTCCTTTTTTAGGTACTTCAGGATAGTCTTGACTGCACTGCAGTGTGCCTTCCCGACACACGACTGATATCGACTAGTTACGCTCAGAGCGAAAGCCACATCAAGTCTAGTGCACTGAACAACATACTGTATGCTGCCTACAGCTGAAGCATAGGGGATGTCCAACATCCTTTTAAGCTCCTCATCAGTCTTAGGAGACTGCTTCTTGGATAACTTAATTCCATGCCTCATAGGAAGGAATCCTCGTTTTGAGTTCTCCATCTTGAATCTCTTCAAGACTTTCTCAATATACGAGGACTGGGCCATTCCTAACATCCTTCTAGATCTATCCCTGTAGATCTTGATGCCAAGGATGTAGGATGCCTCGCCCATATCCTTCATGGAGAATTGCATTGACAGCCAAGCTTTAGCGGTACCCAACATCTTCGCATCATTCCCAATGAGCAAGATGTCATCCACGTAAAGCACCAGAAACGCAACTGAGCTCCCACTGATCTTCTTGTATACACAAGGATCGGACTCGTTCTTGATGAAATCATATCTCCGTATGACTTCATCAAAACGTATGTTCCAGCTTCGGGTTTAACCCCTTTTGGTGGATCTGCTAGGGTCCAAACCTTGTTTGTACCCATCGAGTCCATCTCGGATTTCATGGCCTCAAGCCACTTGTCCGAATCGATGTCCGACATCGCTTCTCCGTACGTCTTTGGATCATTATCCAACTGACTGGTCAGGCCCATAAATCCATACCTATCAGGTGCATGGGATACTCTGGCCGACCTACGGAGGACTGGAACAATATCAGTGGGAACTTTAGGCTCAGATGTCACTGCCGCCTCTTGGGGTTCCTCACTTGATTCCTCAAGGAGCACCTCATCGCATCGACTATCCGATGGAAAACCTTTTTCCAAGAACACTGCATTTTGCGAGACAAAAACCTTTTGCTCGGAGGGATCATAGAAATAATACCCCGCAGTTTCTTTCGGATAGCCGATGAACCTGCATAAACTAGACCTCGAGTCCAGTTTATCTCCCACTAATCTCTTGACATATGCGGGGCAACCCCACACTTTCAAGTATTTGTATGAGGCAGGCTTGCCATGCCATATCTCATATGGCGTCTGGGATACCCTTTTAGATGGCGCCAAGTTCAAAACTTTGGCCGCCGTCTTAAGAGCGTATCCCCAGAAGGAAAGGGGGAGTTCGGTAAAACTCATCATGGATCGGACCATGTCCAACAGGGTCCTATTCCTCCTTTCAGACACACCATTAAGCTGCGGTGTTCCAGGAGGGGTCCACTGAGAGAGAATCCCATTCTCTTTTAGATAATCACTAAACTCACCACTCAAATACTCTCCACCTCGGTCCGACCGAAGGGCTTTGATCTTTCGACCAGTTTGGTTCTCTACTTCAAGTCTGTATTCTTTAAACCTTCCAAAGGCTTCAGACTTGTACCTCATCAGGTAAACATAACCATACCGTGAGTGATCATCGGTAAAGGTTATGAAGTACGAGTACCCACCTCTAGCCTGAGTATTTAGTGGACCACAGACATCTGTATGGATCAAATCCAACAGACCACTGGCTAGCGTACTTTGTCCAACAAAGGGTTTCTTGGTCATCTTTCCCTTTAGACAGGATTCGCAGGTCGGTAGGTTGTCCAAATCGTCTATTTCTAGACTCTTTGAGTCCACCAACCTTCTTATCCTATCTTTAGAGATATGACCTAACCTCGCATGCCATATCTGTGCGTTATTATGATCATCACGTTTTCGTTTGTGTTCTGCAGTCATAATCCAATTAGACTGTTGAAGTATGTACAGACCGTTGACCAATGTACCATGCAAATGAGAAATACCATCTTTGATAATGAAAAAAACCGTTTTTATTGATGGTAAATTCATATCCCTCCTTATCAAGGATCGGGATGGAAACAATGTTTTTAATCATGCTACGTACATAGAAACAGTCGTTCACAACAATCCTAACATGACTACTAATGGCTAACTCTAGTGATCCTACGGCCTTCGCAGCAACGGCCTTGCCATCGCCTAGCCTCAGGATCATCTCATCCTTGGTTAGCCTTCTACTTCTTTGCAGTGCCTGCAGATCACTGCAGATGTGAGCACCACACCCGGTATCCAATACCCATGAAGCAGAATTAGTAATCATATTAACTTCAACCACAAACACACCTGGGTTGGAGAGGAGTTGTGAGCACTCCCTCTTCCAATGCCCTTTCCCTTGGCAATGCATGCAGACATCATTTGCCTTGGACTGCTGAGAACCGCGGGCCTTCCCTTTCCCTTTGCTCGGTCCAACCGGAGCAACAGGGACGCCCGGAGCGTTAGCAGGGGCCACAACCGTCTTCCCTTTGCCCTTTTTCCTCTTCCAGCGTCCGGCCCTCTTGCCATTCGCCTTGGAGGTCGAAGCCTCTCCTATCAATACCGTCGGCGCCGACTTGTGGGTCGTTGCCTCGTATTGGACCAGCATGTTGATCAACTCATGAATAGACTTATCAAGTCCGTTCATGTTGTAGTTTACAACAAACGGGTCATAGGATGGAGGAAGCGACTGGAGGATCACGTCAATGTACGTGTCATTGTTAAACCCAGCTTTAAGGTCCTCGAGTTTCTCCACTAGGGAGAGCATCTTAACCCCATGACTCTGTACAGACGCTCCTTCAGCGAGCTTGGTGCCAAAGAATGCTTTTGTGGCGGCATATCTAATATGCCTATCCGGAACCGCATAAACCTCGTTCATGCGGAGCATTATGGTGGAGACGTTGTCCAGCTTCTCATACTGCTTCTGGATGTCGTTAGACATCGAAGCCAGTATGATACTGCGTACTTTCCGGTTGTCCTCATGCCATTTCTCGAACGTCAAACGTTCTTCAGGCGTGGACCCCTCCGGTAAGTCGCTCGGTGGCGGCTCGTCCAAGACGTAGCCTTGGTTCTCAAAACCGAGGACAATCCTCAGGTTTCTCAGCCAGTCCGAGTAGTTCGTTCCGTTGAATTTGTTAGTCTCAAGAATCATGGTTAACGGGTTCTTAGACATATCTACATTAATGAAAATGTAAAGCAGAAATTAGCAGATGATGGTAATATTATTGTTCAAGTTGAAGACTTGGTCTTTTAGTCTTTAACCCTCCCACTATTTATACGAAAGTCCGCCACTCTCAAGCGGAGTTTCGGGAAACCATTTCCTAGTGGGCTTGGGATCCACAAGCGTAATCTCCATGCCCCGCTTTTACGATTCACATGAAGAAGACCTTGTGGGAGATATCCAATATCATTCTCATCCAATGAGATTCCCAAGATATTTTGCCTCACCTATTCGCATGGTTCCGAGGACTCCAAGCGAACTATGTTATTCAGTGTTAGGCCCGACCCATCAACCAAATCATACCTCAAACTGTCGCCCCCCACAACTCGTGAGACAGGGAAACAGCGAGCGCAGTCTTTTTGTTCACAACAATAGTGCAGCTTTCCCCTAGTCCAAGTGTGTCACGACTCGTGAGACCACACTTGGGTAGTGGTAGCTTCCTCACCACATTGCTGTGGATGGAAGGCTCGGACAGACCAAAATACCATTTTGATCCAAGTCCGGTCTGGGCCTAATATTTAATTTGGTCCAACCAAATGAGAGTTTGTGTATGACCGAGACCTCATCACATTATTGTGTTTTAGCATGCATAAATATCCAATATTTAAAGCGATAAATAAATACGCCGCATGCAGAAAACATAGCATACCCCTGTTAGGATGATCACAAGCCCAACCTAGCGACCCACTGAGCCCGCAGTGAGTCTATGGTGTGTCTAGGGTGGTCCTAAATTATTACAATAGTAATATACCCATTGTCATTCCAATGGGCCTTGTAGTGCTCTTGTTTCATGCCTTGATGCTTCTCCTTGGGGTCTCCGACTCCAATTGCTTGTTAAAATTGAAACCTTACCAATCCTATCTACTTTCATTACAACTGAAAGTAATACATCGGTAATAAAGAAAACAAGCCTTAACATCATGAGGCTGAAAATACGGGAGATGATAGTCCCAAAAACAAGAGGCACGCAGGCCCCACCCAACACAAAATAAATAAACATTCATTCATCCATACACAAGGTCTAGGGCTTTGTGATCATCCCATGTTGATTCCATCAACTCACATAGCATAATTATTCCAAATAATCATGCATAAATAACCAATGGATATTCCAAATACCCAAGTGATGTCCAACATCACAAAAGCATAAATATACAAATAATATGCAAAATTCGAATTTAAAATTTAATGGACATTTTAAACAATGCATCCAATGCATGTATTAATCCCAAATTAATTAAGCAAATTTAATTCAAGGAATAATCCAATTATCCCAAAATCAAAAATGCAAAATTAACATATTTTCAGAATATTGTGCAGAAAATACAGAAAATCGAATTTTTCGGAAAAAGTCGAAAAACGGCACAAAACCGCTCAGCCGTTGTGCTGGCCGGCCGCCCGCGCGCACAGGGCAGCGCGCGCGCGCTGTGCCGCGCGCTGGCCCTCGGCCAGCAGCGGCCGGCTGCGCACAGCGCGCGCGCGCATGGCCGCGCGCAGGCGGGCTGCCGGCCCGACCAAATTTTTTTTTTTTTTAAACTGTTTCAGCACAATAAAATTAATATTATTCTGAAAATAAGCATGCAATTTTAGATCCAATCTAACAAAATTAAGCATGCCAAAAGTCCATTAAATCCAAACAATTGAATCATCATATTATTCATATATTTACGTAATCTAACATGCCAATAAAGCCATTTAAAAGCAAGTAGATCATGCCAAACACATAGATCTATGCCCCTTACATCGAACCGGGCTCTGATACCACTTGAAGGACAAGCGGATCCGCCCGGGAGCGCGAGCGGAAGCGAGAAAACCGAGAAATTGCGTAAATTTAAATCAAATTCAAAATATGCGAATCCCAAGGGATGTACCCTTGGGTGCTCAACCGGGCGTTCGATGTAGGATGTGTAAATATTAAAACATATATTTAAACACATAGGGCATAGATATACAAATGAAATCAATCAAAGCGTAATAAACCGTTACCTTTGATTGTTTAGCGTATGCTCCCGGCTACTAGCATTGTTCCTTCTCCGGAATGCTCACGAAATCCAAACGTATGGATTCTCCAAAGGTGATCCACACCACACCGGAAGAAACACACGTTCTTCTTGCTAGAAAAGAACGGGTTTAGGAAGGAATCGGTTTAAGAGAAGAACACTATGAATTAGTGTTCTCTTAAAATTACTTTGTTCTTCTTCTTGATTCAAAATCAAGTGAAGAACACAAGTGTAAGAGAGGGAGGGAGCACGAAATTTTGAGAGAGAGGAGAGGATTTTTTGTCTTCTCTTTTTCCTAGAAAAAGATGAATAATGAATCACTTATGCTTGGTGTTGTATATTCTAATATATATACATAATTAATGTGATTATTGGAATGTGTCTAGGTTCATCCAAGGATGTCTAGATTCATTCCAATCAATCACCATCAATTCTTCAATCAAGCCTACCAAAATTTATGGTATGATCAAATCATACCAAAAGGGAAGAGCTTGATTGGAGTTGATTTGTCTCTTTCCAAAAGAGATAAGTCAACATACCACCTAGCATGAAACACGGCTGATTTTGCTTCCTCCAAGGGAGCATGTCGGCCATGTTTGATTAAGGAAAGACGTCCAACTTCTTCCCATTCCAAATTAGGAATTATTTCTCCTCTCGGGTATAATTTAACGGACCGGGTTTTATCGTAATCCAATTGCGACGAACCTAATATTAAATCCAATTTAATGTCCACTTAAATTATTCCCGTTGATCTTTTAATCTAATTAAAAGATCCAACATCTCATCATCTCAACTTTCCATATTTAATCGAAAATCCAATTTACCGATTAAATGAAAGCCCGATACAATATCGGCCCGTCCATCCAATGGACTTTCCCTTAAGTAATCCAATTACTTATTTTATCCTTCGAGATTGAATCCAAGTCGATCTCTCAACCTCCTCGGTGATTTGTGTGTGACCCTTTAGGTTCACCCTCAGCTAGACTTGGGCCCGTGTCCCACAAGGGCCCGTTACCATGGGTGGCCGTCTAGCAATGGTCCATGGCACTAGAGACTAGGTGAATTGGCGTGAACATTTAGGCGCCGATTCCGTATGGGTACGATCCTTCCGTCTACCGTCTCCCGCCCTTAGTCTAGGGTATGGAATTGGGCGTCGGTTCTCATCTTTGACTAGGCATCTATGCTTAATACTCGAGACCACGTATGCTTCATTGTGTCGACACAGGAAACCATTTCCTGTTCGACCAACCACTGTGGCCACAGCTTCAAACAGCATGTACGTGTCTCCGAGTGCATAGGAGATACCTCTGTCATATACTGACAGGGGACGGATCCTCTTCTTGGAATCCACCGTCCTCGCTACACATTCTGACTGCACTGGACAAGGCTTATAATGATCATCTTACAGAATGATCACCTCTTGCCAGATCCAAGATACAGCCGTCCTGTGCACGTGACTGCCATGATTCCTCAAGTCTGAGGATTACTCCCGTACTATCGGAACCGGGGAAAACCAATCATACCGACCAAGCCTCCAAGGCTTCCATATGATGATCCCCGCGAGTCAGTCCAGTCGGCTCGACCCCAGTCGACCAACCCATCAAGATCGTGTAGGCGTCCCACGCCTGTCGCCGATGAAACACGGCACTCATCCAATGAACACGACTCTTGACGCAAGTCTCAATAGGACTCTCGATGCCCTGTCTCGAGGTCCTCGACTTGGAACGTTTCAGACCCAACTCTTAATCAGTTGGTTTCATGACCACCATCCAATGCGTGGCCCAACTGCACGAGTTGTTATCCATGGTCTGTGGGCTTTGTTGCAAATTAAACACCATTTTAACAAATGTAAGATGAGCGCAACAAAGAAGGTACCATTGGTGACGAACACTCATCTTATTCATCACATAATAATATTACATTCACATCAAGTTGTCGGATAGGTTACAAATTGCCAAACCTATTGGCTTTCTGGTCACCTATTCCAACAATTGGATGGACTGCCTGCAATGTGGCAGTGCTTGTCGGATGGCTTGCCTGCAAGGTGGTAGGGCTTGTGGGACGGATTGCCTGCAAGGTGTCAGGGCTTGTTGGATGGACGGCCTGCAATATGCCAGGGCTTATCCCAAGGCATACCAGCCAAGAAAGTGAGATTGTTTAGCATGAAGGGAATATTTGTGATGAGGAGGATTTTACCTTTATTGGACAATCTTGTAATGCCCCTTCTTGGAAGTAGGTAGTAGTATAAGTATGCCGTCTTACTTTTATGCAGGAGAAAGGTAAAGGAGGCCCTCTGAGGATAGCACTCTGTTATTTACTTGGGGGGTTCCCGCCATAGGAGGGGCAGGAAGATATCCTTCTGTGGAGACCTGCTTATGAAAGAAAGATTAGTCTTTCGTTGGGGAAGGCACGAAGATGTCCTTCTCCAAATTGGTCTCGCCTACACGGGGGGACTTATGCGAAGAATCTTTTTGAGAATGTGTATGTTCCATGGTGGAGGGAGCGGATGTCTGTCGCCATCCTCTAATTTGTATGCTCCATTGCCAAGAATTCCCCTAACTTTGTAGGGTCCTTCCTATGTAGGGTCCAGCTTGCCACTGGCTTTGATGCTTCCACCTTTCGGAGTACCAAGTCGCCGACTTGGAACCCACGGGGCTTAATCCGCCTATTGTAGGCATTGATCATTATGCTCTTGTACCTTTGCATTCAAAGGAAGGCTTTTTCTCTTATTCCCTCGATGAGATTGAGATTCTCATTAAGTAAATTATTGTTGTTGTCTTTCGAATAACACATTTCCGATAGAAAGGCACGACCACCTCGACTGGTATTACAACTTTCATCACGTAAACTAGGGAAAAGGAGATTTTGCCCGTAGAATTTCTAGGTGTGGTTGTATAGGCCCACAGGACACTGGTAAGCTCTTCGCACAGTTGCCCCTGGCTCTATCGAGTCTTCTTTTGATACCTTGTAGGAGGGTGTGGTTGGTGACCTCCACTTGACCATTGGCTTGAGGGTGAGCCACAAAGGTGAATCTTTATCTGATTTGTAACCCCTTGCACCAATCTCGTGTTTTGTTTCCTTGAAATTGTCGTCCATTGTCCGAGATGATTTCACGGGGGAGCCCAAAGCGACTTATGATGTTTTCCCACAGGAGTTTCATGACCTCTCCCTCAGTAATGCGGGAGAGGGGTTCGGCCTCCACCCATTTTGTGAAGTAGTCTATGGCTACCAACAAGAATTTTCATTGCCCGGGGGCCATGGGGAATGATCCCACGATGTCCATCCCTCTTTGAGCGAAAGGGCATGAGGCCAGCAATATGGCCAATGGTTTGGCAGGTTGATGTATTAGGGAGGCACGCTTCTAGCACCTCTCGCATTGTTTAACCAAGGCCTTCGCGTCTTGCTTCATCGTAAGCCAGAAGTACCCTGCTCGCTAGGCCTTGTTGGCTAGGGTCAATACTACTATGTGTGATCCACAACATCCCCCATGAATCTCTTCAGGACATGTATCCACCTTCTTGTGACAAGCATCTCAAGAGGGGATACGTGAAGGATTTCTTGTAAAGGGTATCTCCCATCATGAGGAAACGGACAGCCCGCTTCTTCAAGCGGGCAACCTCCTATCTCTTCGTAGGGAGACGGCCTTCCTTCAGCCAATCCAGGATAGGCTGTCTCCAGTCTCCCCCAGGGAGTATGGCCTAAACCTCCAGGGCGAGACTGGGCTTCGGTAAGTGGTATAGTGTTATCCGCCTAGTTCGACAATCATCCATGGTACTGGCCAACTTTGACAAGTATTCAGCTTTGTTGCTCTCTTCTCGAGGGATTTGAATGAGTTGGAAGGTATCAGACTTGGTCTTCCATTCTCTATCCTTTAAAGGTATTGCTTCACACTTTCTTCCTTAGCTTCGTATATTCCCTCTATTTGCGTAACGATGAGCTGGGAGTCAGAGTAGGCTACCAGGTGCCTGGCTCCAGCCTCCCAGGCCATTCTCATGCCCATAGCTAGGGCTTCGTACTCGTCCTCGTTGTTAGAGGCTTTAAACCCGAACTTGACTGCGGATTCCATGTCTACCTCCTCGGGGAAGGTCAAGACTACGTCTGCGCCACTTCCCTGGGCGGTAGAGGATCCGTCGACGTGTAGGAGCCAAGTCCCCTTGTTTGGGGGAGGAGATGTGCTTTCCGAGATGAAGTCGGCCAGTGCTTGAGCTTGGATGGCTGTCCTGGGGAGGTACGAGATATTATACTCGCTGAGTTTGATGGCCCACTTGATCAGTTGGCCTGATGTGATTGGCTTCCCTAGAACCTGCTTGAGGGGGTGATTGGTACGAACCCTATTGGATACGACAAGAAGTAGGGGCACAGTTTTTGGGCGGTTATCACCAATGGAAGGCTATCTTCTCTATGAGGTTGTATTGTCCTTCCGCCCCATTGAGGACTTTGCTAACATAGTAGATGCGCGTCTGCTGCCCGCTCTCCTCCCGAAAGAGGACCGGGCTTACTGCCTAGGATGTGGCCACCAAGTAGACGTATAATGTATCTCCTAGCAAAGGTTTGACCAGCAAAGGAAGGCTGGCCAGGTATTGCTTAAGCTCTTCGAAGGCCTTGTGGCATTCTTCCCCCCACTCAAAGCTCTTGGCTTTTCGCAACACTTTGAAGAAGGGTAGGCTTTTTTTTTGGCGACTTGGCAATGAACCGGCTGAACGCTGCTATCCTCCCTGTGAGACGTTGCACATCATTAATGTTGGTGGGAGTTTTCATGTCTAGAACGACTCTGATGAGGGGGTTAGCCTCGATCCCCCTCTTGGCCACCATGAAACCTAAGAAACGCCCCCCTCGACCCTAAAGGCGCACTTGGAGGGTTCAACGAATGTCTCATCTAAATAGTGATCATTCCTTTCCTACTATTCATGAGCATGTCGTCTACATAGACCTCCATGTTCCTCCCTTGCTGGGGCGGAAGATCTTGTTTACAAACATTGGTATGTGGCTCCTGTATTTTTTTAAGCCAAAAGGTATGACCACGTAGCAGAAGGTTTCTGCTAATGTAATGAAGCTGACCCTCTTATGGTTTTCTGGGTCCAACATGATCTGATGATATCCTTGTAAGGCGTCCATCATGCTCAAGAGTTTGCATCTGAAGGTGGAGTCCACTAGTTGGTTGATGCGAGGGAGTGGATAAAAGTCTTTTGAACAGCTTTGTTGAGATACCGAAAGTCCACACATATCCTCCATTTTCCCTCGGGTTTAGGTACGAGCACCACGTTGGAGAGCCATTCAGGGAATTGGATTTCCTATATATGGCCTTGCCTCCATTAGTCTCTCTATTTCAGCTTGAATGATCTTGTCCTTCTCTGGGCCGAAGTGTCTCTTCTTTTGTTTGACCGGCTTCATAGAGGAATCAATGTTGAAGTGGTGCATTATGACCTCAGGACTTATCCCTTCCAAATCCTGAGGGGACCAGGTGAATATATCCATATTGCATTGGAGGCACCGGATCAGGTCCTCCCTTAGGGCTCCTTGTAGCTGAGAGCCTATCCGGGCAGTCTTGCCAGGATTTTCTGGACATAACTTAATAGTTAATAGTTTTTCCGCTGGATGGACTTTTGAGTGGTCCTCCTTGCTAGGCAGGGCTTCTCCTAAGGAAGGTCCCGGGTCTACCTCCTCATTCTCCCCCGAAGGGTCCTTCATTTGTCTTTTGCGGGATTCATCTGGGAACGGCTCTGTGACGCCCCACTTCTATCCTTTCCTGACAGCCCCCACATAGCACCTCCGTGACTGTTGTTGGTCTCCACCCACTTTCTCGATTTCGCCTGGTATTGGGAATTTGATCTTCATGTGGAAGGTGGATATGGTGGCCTAGAAGGCATTTAGGGAGGGCCTCCCCAGAATTATATTGTATGCTGAGGCGGCGTCCACCACTAGGAATTTGATTAGACAGGTTTGCGTTAACAACCCCTGCCCCAGGGACAGGGGGAGGGCTAGTGCTCCTCTTGGGCGTACCACTTCTCCCCCGAATTCGTATAGCGAGGTATCCACCTTTTCCATAGGGGTTTCCCCTAACTCCACCTAATCATAGGCTTCTCCATATATAATGTCCGCCGAACTCTCTGACTCTATAAAGACTCTATTGACTTCGTAGTTGGCCACGGTGGTCGTGATTACTAGGACATCGTTATGAGGGAGAATGACTTCTGCTCCTTCAGTTGGGCCAAATTCGATGACGGGTGTGCCCATTCTCGTGCTTATATCCAAAACTTCTTCAGGAGGCATGCCCTTGGCTTCCAAAGCTAGTTCCTTTCAAGCCCCATATAGGTCCTCTCGCGATCATGCATATGACTCCTTTCCGAGGAGGTTCGTGTTCCCTGATGGCTCGACAGGGGCTTGCCTATGTTTCTTTCATCCTGGGAGGTTCGGGAGGACTCCGCCGGGGCTTTTTCTTGAATTTGGTCCTTTTTCTGATAGGGACCTGTGCCTTAAGACTTCTCTCTGCAGAAAAACTCCTGGAGGTATCCGTTCTGGACAAGTTGCTCGATCTTGTATTTTAGATATCGGCATTCCTCTGTGGAATGCCCATAGTCGTTGTGGAATTGACAGAATTTGTTCGACTTGAGCCGCGTGGGGACCTCCTTAGCCCCTCGAGGTCATATCAGCAGTCCCTTCCCTTCTACCGCTATGAGGTCCTAAATGATGGGGCGTTGAGGGGAGTGTAGACAGGAGGTCCCCTTTGGAAATGGGGCTTCCTATCCTACCCATTAGCATGGGGCTTCTTGGTGGATCCTTCTCGCGAGTGTCCTTCCTCTTCTCGTCCCATCTTCCTTCTTTGGAGGCTTGGGCCTCCTCCATATTGATGTATTTGGCTGCTCTAGCCAACAGACTATCAAAATCTAGTGTCGGCTTCTTGGCTAGGATTTGAAGAAATCCCCATCCAGAAGCCCTTGAGAGAAGGCGCTTGCCTTAACCTCCTGTGTAGCTGCAGCGACCTCCATGGCGGCGGCGTTGAAACGATGGAGGTAGTCCCAGCACTGATCCCATCAGTGTATCGATGAAGAAGCGCGGCGTTCTCGAAACTGTGACAGGTGGTCCTGCGGGTCGGTGGTGACATCGTACTCCGTAATGGCTGGTGTCCAACAGTTGGGGGGGAAGTTCGTCTGCATGACCTCCTCGCTGAACAGGATGCCTCCCTGCACCTCCAGTAGGACTCCCATCATCTTATGCTGCACATCGTGTAGGCTTTTCTGTAGGTGCTCCAGTTGAGCCTCCCAACACGGAGGAGCGTCATTCCGTGCCGGGGGAGGAGGAACTAGTTCCTCCTCCGAAAGTCCAAGAAACCTCTGTCCTGAAAGGGCTTCACCATAATCTGTCGGCTCAGCTGGCACTGAGGGAACTCCCCGAGGCCCGGAGGCCACTACTGCTAGGGGAGTCTTGACCGTTGCCATCTGGACCCGTATAGCGGACATGATCATCTGTTGGATGGCCACCATCAGTTCTGTGGACAACCTATAAGAGAAGGTGTGTGAGGGGGTACTGTCCCACGGGGGGTCCGACAGGGGTTCAGAGGGACTGGAGGGTCCTGCTTCCTCCCTCCCAGAGGGAGCCAAGGGGGCTCTAGAGAGCCCTTGCAACGCCTGAGGGTCAGTCTGCTTGCTTTATTCGCTGTTGGGAGTTTCCATAATCTTCACGTCTTAGTTCTGTGTTCCCACAGACGGCGCCAATTGATGTGAGCTGATAGAGCTCGTTCTTGGGTTTGAGTTGAGTGGATCTTAGTTTTTCTGCAAGCTATGAAATGGGGACCTACAAAAAAGCGTTAGCACTACGACGATCTAGTCAGTAAACAATTTTGGAAGAATAAACATAAATAAAGCAAAGAGACGGTAAAATCTCGTTAGTAAAGAGCATAAAATAGGCTGCGTGCGAGCGTGAGAGCATAAGATCGTGTGTTAGAGTGCTAGAAGAACGTTCTTTGAACCAACCAAGTACGGTATTTATAGAGGAAGAGCAATAGCTGGGAAGGACTCTTCATCAACCTGGATTCTGGAAGGACCGAGTACTAGCCTTCCTAGACTTGGTAGCTCACTCAAGTCCCCTACCTCTAGGTTCTTTGAGTCTACCAATCTTTTTATCCTATCTTGGGATATGTGACCTAGCCTAGCGTGCCACAATCGTGCATTCCCGTTATTATCTATTTTTACGTTTGTGTTGAGCATTAAGAACGAAGTTCGTTTGTTGCAAGATATAGAGCCCATTATTAAGTGTACCAAGTAGATGAGCAATTCCACACCTCATCAAATAAAAGCAATTTTTATTGATCATAAATTCATAACCACTATTGTCTAACAATGGAATGGAAATGATGTTTTTGGTCATACTAGGTACAAAATAAACTTGCTCTAGCTCTATGCTAATGCTATCACTAACTACTAGAGTGGCGGATCCTACTGCTTCTGCCAAGATGGCCTTGCCATTCCCAAGCTTCAGGATCATATCCCCACTACCCAGTTTTCTGCTTCTTTTCAGCACCTGCAAATCATTGCAAATGTAAGCTCCACAGTCGGTATCTAATACCCAAGAGGCAGAATTAGTGACCATATTAACTTCAATCACAAATATACCTTGGTTCGAGAGGAGCTTGAGGCACTCCCTCTTCCAATGCCCTTTCTCACGACAATTGATACATATGTTATATGCCTTCGACTGTTGCTTGGAGACAACCTTTCCCTTTCCTTTGCCTTTCCCCTCTTTGGCAATGGGAACACTCTTAGTGTTCGTAGCTGCTTTGACGGCTTTTCCCTTCCCTTTCTTCCTTTTCCAACGTCCGACAGCCTTACCTTTCGTTTTTGGAAGTCGAAGCACCTCCAACAATACCGAGGCGTGGACTTTTTGGTCGTTGCCTCGTATTGCACCAACATATTAATCAACTCATGAATGCCCTTCTCAAGTGCGTTCATGTTGTAGTTGATGATAAATTGGTCGAAGGAGGGTGGGAGTGACTGAAAGATTACATCTATGTACGTTTCATTGTCGAGGTCTGCCTTTAGGTCCTCGAGCTTTTCCACCAGGGTAAGCATTTTAATCCCGTGCTCTTGTACAGAGGATCCTTCTGTCATTTTGGTTCCAAAGAACGCGTTGGTTGCGACATACCTAGTATGCCGGTCTGGGACTGCATAGCAATCCTTAAGACGAGCCATAATGGAAGGGACATCGTCTAGCCTTTCATACTGCTTCTAAATCTCATTCGTCATTGAAGCAAGTATGACGCTACGGACCTTCCGGTTATCCTTATGCCAAGTCTCGAACGTCTCACGTTCTTCTGCGTGGATCCTTCCGGTAAGGTCCTAGGGAGAGGCTCGTCCATGACGTAGCCTTGGTTCTCGTAATCCAGGACTATCCTGAGATTGCATAACCAATCGTTGTAATTGGTTCCATTGAATTTGTTTGTCTCAAGTATGGTGGAAAGTGGGTTCTTTAGACATTTTTAAATCTACATTTAAAACGGAGTGCGCGATCAGCAGAATATAAAAGACAGTGGTTTGATAAAAATAATTAAATGCTTGTTCTTTAGTCATTTAATGCTCCCACTATTTATACGAAAACACCGGTACTCTCAAACGTTGTTTTGGGAAATCTTTTCCTAGTGGGATTGGGATCCACAACGATTTTTCCCATACCTCGCTTTTATGATTCGCATGGAAAAAATCCTGTGGAGGTATACCATACCATTCTCGTTCCATGAGATTCCCAAGATTATTGCCTCACCCTTTCACATGATCCCGAGGACTCCAAGCGAATCATGTTAATCGGGCGTTAGACACGACCCAATCTACCGAGCCACAGACCTACTGCTACCCCCACGACTCGTGGAGACAGGTTAACAGCGGTCTATCTTTCTTTCATGACACAGTGCAACTTCTTTTAAGTACAATAACGTGCCACGACTCGTGAGACCACGCTATTGACCTAAATCAGCTTTCCTCACTATGCCATGGATTGGAAGGCATTGGACAAACTCCTAGAGTCCATGTCCATTTTGTCTATGGTGTAATATTTGGACATTGGTCCAACCAATGTGAGAGTAATAAATGACCGAGATCTCATAATATAAAATATCTACATCCATCCACAATGCGTAGTAAATAAATTGCATCCACAGCAGTTTATATGATAAATAAGCGTCATTCATTCCATCACAATAAACCACATGCAAAATTAAAGCCTAACACACTCTGTTGGATGATCACGAGCCCGAATCCTATGCGATCCACTGAGCCCGCAGTGGATCTATGGTCAATCTAGGGTTGGTCCTATACTATTACATTTAATAGTAACCCAATCATCATTTCTGATGGGCCTTGGTCTCTTTTCTCTTTCCTCGATTCATGGAAACGCCTTGGAACCTCCAGTCTGGGCCCTCCATGTAGACCTTCCTTCTTCTCCATCAATTACATCAAATTGAAACCTCACTCCTATTCTACTCTCATTACATATTAAAAAATAGAAACCCCAGCGAAAACCCGGGGAGTACATAAGGAGGGAGATAGAATGCCTTATTATCCAAGCAACTAGAGAGAGAGAAGGAGAAAGCAGTAAAAGAGGCACACAGACCCAACATAAAATTAAACCATACATTCGGTCTAGGGCTCGTGATCATCCGTTTCCATCCACACACATAATCATATGATCCAATCATATAATAACAACATACCAATAATACATGATTACCAATCACAATTATCCAAGATAAAATAAATGCGTAACGTATGAAATATGACATAACCGTTGGTAATAATATTATCTCGTTTTAGGAAAACCTTTCCTCATTATTTCTAGGTAAAATATCCCTGAGATTCCAAATCCAATATATTTTACCTCCTAAAATAATATCTTAGAAAATTAGGCAAAAAATGAACAAAATCGAATTTTTCAAAAGTAATTAAAAAATTAAAACTGAAAAAATAAAAAAAATAAAAAAAGGGAGAAACCCTAGCTAACCGGCAGCCGACCGCCGCCACGCAGGCAGCAGCCAGCCGGCGTGCGCGCAGGCCTCTGCCTGTGTGCGTGCGCGTCTAGCGTCGGCAGCAGGCTGCGCAGCCGCGCGCGTAGGCTCCCTTGCCCTCACGCGCGCTGGCCTGCTGGCCGCCAGCCGCGCGTCTGCCCTGCGCAGTACGCGCGCGCATGCACAACTGGGTGCGTCCACCGGGCGCGCGCGCAAACACCATCATCTACGTGCGCGCGCGCGTGGGACTCTCCAGCACGCACTTGTGCGCACGCGGCAGACTCCCTTGTCTGCGTGCGCGCGCGTCCGGGCCGCCAGGCATCCCGCACGCTGGCCTGACGCGCGCGCGCGGGCTTCCCTGCCCGTTTGCCGTGCGCGCCGGCTAGCGGCTTGCCTGAGGCCGACCGGCCACCGCAGGTTGGCTGCGTGCGTCTGCCCTGCTGTGCGCACGGCTGCACCACAACCAGCCTCTGGCTGAGTCGGCGTGCTGCGGCGTTTCTCCGTTTTCGTTCGATTTTTCACCCCCGTTTTTCCCAGAAAAAACAGAAAAAACCAAACGATACCAAATCACACACGAATTAAAAAGTAAGAAAACGACATGCTTTAATAACGATATAACCAAGGATTAATTAAACATGCCAGAAACACTTTTCATGCTTAAAACGCACGTAAAACCTAGGCCTATACACCGAACCGGGCTCTGATACCACTGAAAGATTGTGGATCATCCCGGGAAATAGCGCGAATGCAGAAGCGCGGTATATAAATTAAATACAAAAATTAAAACATGATTTTTTATAAAATAAAAAGAAACACGTTCAAGGGGTGTAACTCCTTGAAGTTCCGGGCATTCGGTGTATCTCATGAATCAAAAAGCATAAAAGAAATCATGGAGGCCATAGGATTAAAAATAAAGAGAAACGAAAATTTAAACCGGGAACCTACCGATTGTCGTTTTCGTCTTCTAACCGTACTCGCGTTGTTCCTCGATTTCTCAAGTCTCGTATGTGAGACCCTCCAAAAACAGTAACACGCGATCCACCCAACTATCTTGCACGTCGTTCTAGCGAACGAACAAAGTATTTTTGGAGAGGATGAATTAATCACGCGTTATTAATTAACGGTATTAATTCTCCTAAGTTCAATTGTTCCAAGAACAAAAAGAACAAGAAATTATTTTCTTGTTGTGAGAGAGAGAGAGGGCGGATGAGTTGGGAGAGAGGAGAGAGCCGAGTGTGTGTGTGTGTGTTGGAATATCATCACTCCTCAAATAGTGAGGGGCTAGGACTATTTATAGAGGAGGAGTTTAATCCTCTTTAAACTCCAACTCTAAAGAAGACTATTTTGACTAGGATTTTGATCTAGTCAAAGTCCTAGTCAAAGTAGTATTTGACCTAGTCAAATTAATCTAGCCATCCATCTCTCCCTTTCCATCTCAACCATTGATTAATTTAATGGAATATTTAAAAAACCTATTTAAATATTCCAAAGGCCAAATAAATAAATATAAATATTTATTCTAGGCCTATTAAATTAATTTTCTAATAAATCTAATTTATTAGATCAATCCCTTTTACCAAATAAAAGGAATTAATTCTCCAAGAAAATAAAGGACCCCATTAAATCCAATTTAATCATTCCTTTTCTCCAATATTTAATTCTAAATTAAATACTTAATGTGTGTGGATTGTGTGTGACTCTTTAGGTTCACCTTTTAGCTAAGCTAGACTTGGTCGGATTCCTAGAATCCGTCCGTTACCATGGGTGGCCATCTAGCAACGGTCCATGGCACTAGAGACTAGGTGAATATACGGGGATGAACATTTAGGCTCTAACAGTACACTTGTCCTTCTGTCTACGGTCTCACCACTTAGGGTCTAGGGTACGGAAAAATGCAGGTACCCATTTTCGACCTAAGTGTCGGTCTATCCTTACTAAACGCTGCAAGGGAAACCTTCTCTTCTGTTCAGTAATTGTGGCCACAGATTTTAGGGACAAGACACAGAGCATTTGTGAGACTCAACTGTCAATGCCTTTTGACAGGAGACAGATCCTTTCTTGGAAACTACTGTCACTCTGTATGCCAGAGCTGCACTAGACATGGCTTATGACTACTCAAGTGCTTCTTGGCAATCTCTCACCATATCTAAGATACAGACCTGACATACAGGTAAACTCAGCAGTTCCTGAAGTCAAAGGACTTGACCTATACCGTTGGAACCGGGAACACACGTCATACCTAGCCGACCCTACTCAAGGTCCTCCGTAAGACAGTTCCCACGAGTCACCTTAGTCAGCTAATTCCTAGCAGGCTAACCCACTAACACTGCTTAGACGACCCTCGTCCCCCGTCGATGAAATACGACAGCAGATGCTTAGTGCAAGTCTCAAGGGAATCTCGGTATCCATTTCGAGATTCCTTGACTTGGAGATTTCCGAACTGATTCGGCGGGACTGATTTCATGGACCTACCTCCAAGCCTAGTCCAGTCCCCGAAATATGTTTTCAGTCCGTGGGCTTTGTTTGTGTAGTGAACAGATATGAAATGCAGATAAAGTGAACACAAACAAAGTAATGCCAAATGAATTCACTTCTTTATTCATTAATAAATTTATCAAAACAGTGAAATTGTCTAGACATAGGTTACATTTTGCCCGCCAAGATTGGCTATATGGTCACCTATTCTGACACTATCTCACATTTTTTGTTGATTTGTTTGCAGGAAAGAAGATCTCCCTCCATGATGTCCATCATTTCCGTGACAAAGAGAGTGCTTCAAGGTCCCGCCATCCTCCTCCGCCCCCCCCCCCCCAAGGAGGGGAGAAAGCAGTCGCCGGCGCTCACCTCCTGCCCGGGCCCGGGACCCTCCCAGGCACTCAACTCGCCATGAAGGGCGCTCCTCCCCCTCCTGAAGGCAATGCCTCCAAACGCCCTCGGGAAGGCGAAGCAGGCCCTCCTCCCACGGGGCAGGGAAAGGTCTCTTCACTTATGGGACGAACAGGAAGGGGGATATCTCTTCTTTTTGGGATGCGTTGACGTGGACCTTGCCCACAAAAGATCAAGGGATCTAGTGAGCCCTTATGATGTGACGCTACTTGGCGCCCTCCCCACTATCACCCTTACTCGTCTTATGCAAGGCGAAGCTGCCAGGGTATGTTCTTTATAATTTTTATTGATGCTTCATTTTTTGTCCTCACATGTCTAATTGGGGGGTATATCATTTAGGTTATCAACTTTGCAGAAACTACTGAGCTACGGTTGAGTAACTACGAGAAGGAGATCGAGCGGCTGAAGGATGCCTTTGAAGATGCCCGAAAAAACTTGGAGCGCTGTCAAAGGGAGCTCAAGACTGCCTCTGCTGAACAACTCAAGTGGAAGAAAAGCTTTAATCGGGAGATTGCCTCGGGGAAGACCTTCCTGCAATCTGATGCTGGCAAGGCCTATTTGGAGTATGTGTGGGATGACTTCAAAGGAGAAGTATATAGGTTCAGACGAATTCCATCAAGCTGTCCTCAGTAAGGTGAGCGAGGTATATGATCAAGTAATCAGGCAGTGTCGCTCTATGCTGAGGAACAGTGGTCGCTTTGGCGACGAGGATTTCATGTTTCTAGATCCCAAAGTTCCTGATGAGGAAGGGGAAAGGGAGATTGCTGATGATGTGGTTGATGAGACTCCTGTTGAAGGAATCCCCTCCTCTGCCATAGAGAAGAATTAAAGTTAGTCTTTAGAATTTACTTGTTTGAATTTCTTTCTCGTAGATTCAAGATATGTTTAGGGATTAGTTAACATTATTATTATTTATTTATTGTTAATCTTAGTTTTTAGGATTGTTCTCTTCCTTCCCAACATTGAACCTTCAATAAAAATTCTATGTTTATATTATATCGTACTTCAGCATCTAATGTGCGAGACAATCCCCGTCTAGCAAAAAATCATAAAAGGGAGAGGCAATCCCCCTCATCTTGTGAAGATTACACATCGAGGGGCAATCCTCCTCTGAGAGGCAATCCCTCTCTTTTAGATAATATTTTCGATACTAGGGGCAATCCCCCTATGAGAGGCAATCCCTCTCTTGATAACTTGGGGCAATCCCCCTATGAGAGACAATCCCTCTCTTGATAACTTGGGGCAATCCCCCTATGAGAGGTAATCCCTCTCGTGACAACTAGGTATTTATGTGGGGCAACCCCCTTTTGCAAAAAATAAAACACAGAGGCGACAAAAAACTCGTCAAAAGGATATTTCATTATCATAATCGGAGGTACAAGAAAGTCTTAAACTACAAGCTTCATACAAGTCTTAAAACGAGAAAAATTTATACAAAATACTTCTTTAGGTTGACCACGTTCCATGTACGCGGTACTTCTTTTCCATCCAACTTTTGCTGGCGGTACGTTTCTTTCCCCACAATCTCAATCACTTGATATGGCCCGACCCATTTGGCGTCCAGCTTCCCAATGTTACCTGTGGCATCAGCCCTCCTCAACATGAGGTCGCCCACTTGGAAGCCTCGATGTCTAACTCTGTAATTGTAGGCTCTTGCCATCAACGTTTTGTATGCTTCAGTTCTGACATTTGCGCTGCTCCTTAGCTCCTCCAGAAAATCCAGGTCGACTCTCCTTTCACTTTCGTTGCTAGTCGGCTCGTAGCACTTCACTCAGAGTGTCTCTTCTCCAATCTCCACTGGGATGAGGGCTTCCGACCCATAGACTAGACTGAACGGGGTTTCCCCCGTGCTTCGGCGTGGGGTGGTTCGTATGCCCATAGAACTCCTGGAAGCTCCTCTACCCAATTGCCTTTGGCATCTTCTAGTCTTGTCTTCAAATTCTAGATGATTATTCGGTTGGTCACTTCTGCCTGGCCATTAGATTGTGGTGTTTCCACTGACGTGTAATATTATTTTATCTTCAGCTCCTAACACCATTGGCGAAATTTGGATCCCTGGAACTGTGTGCCATTGTCCATCACGAAGGCTCTGGGAATACCGAAGCGACATATGATATTCTTCCACACAAATTTTATGACTTCCTTCTCTATTATCCTGCTTAATGCCTCTGCTTCCACCCACTTTGAAAAATAATCTACTGCCACGAGCAAGTACTCTCATTGGCCTGTTGCTCGGGGAAGTTTCCCCACTATATCCATCCCCCACTGATCGAACGGGCAAGGACTCTGCAAGGGTTGCATATCCGTTGCTGGAACGTGAGTGATATTACCATGTTCTTGACACTCTTGGCATTTTCTCACTAAGTCCCCGGTATCCGCTTGCATGGTTAGCCAAAAATACCCTTGCCTCAAGGCCTTCAGCGCCAGGGCTCTTCCTCCGGAATGGTTGCCGCAACTTCCTACGTGGATTTCCCTCAGAACGTACTCTGCCTTGTCCTTGCTTATGCACTTGAGATATGGCTGTGAAAATCCTCTTTTGTACAACTTCCCGCCAATCAAGGTAAATCTAGCTGCTCTTGTACGAATCGCCCTAGCTTTCTTGGGATCCTGGGGCACTTCCCCGGATTTTAGATATACTTCTAGCTCCTCTCATCCACTCCGATGGAGCTCCTTTTGTCATCAGGACTTCATTCTCCTCTTCATTCACGTCCGGGTACTCTGGTTCAACAAGGTTATCTTCCTGCTCTTCAGGGGAGCCAGTGAGCTGGCCAACTTAGCCAGTTGATCTACTTCCTCATTCTTAGCCCTCGGGATTTTTTCCAAGGTGAATGTATCAAATTTCTTCCTTACTTCTTGGATTCTTGTCAAGTATTTGGCTATTTGCTCTCCCTTGGCCTCAAACTCCCCGTTTACTTGCTTGACCACCAGTTGGGAATCACTGTATACTCTTACGTGCTTTGCCCGGCAGCAAAGGCCAATTTCCCCCCTGCAATGAGGGCTTCGTACTCTGCTTCATTATTTGAGGCAGCAAAACCAAGCCTGATGGCGTAACGCATCGTGTCTTGATACGGGCTCTCAATCAGTATTCCTGCTCCGCCACCTTGGGACGTGGAAGAGCCGTCAACAAACATCCTCCAATATCTCTTCTCTTGCGGGCTTTTCTCCTCCGTCAACTCGGAGATGAAGTCTGCCAATGCCTGTGCCTTGATCGCAGGCCTAGGTTGATATTCGATTCCATGCTCACTCAACTCCACCGACCATTTTACCATTCTCCCAAATGTATTGGGATCTGCCAGTACCCTTTTCAAGGGTTGATTTGTTAGTACCACCACGGGGTGTGATTGAAAATAGGGACGCAATTTCCTTGCCGCGGTTATCAAGGCCAAAGCCACCTTCTCAATCTAGGCGTATCTCTCTTCTAGCCCTTGCAGAGCCTTGCTAGCATAGTATATGGGTCGATGCTCGCGCCCTTTTTCTCTTACGAGAACTGAACTTACTGCGCCTGCCGAGACAGATAGGTATACAAACAAGGTCTCCCCAGGCTCTGGCTTTGTCAACAGCGGTGGTGAAGTAAGATACTTCTTTAAATCCTCAAAGGCAGCTTGACACTGTTCTGTCCAAGAGAAACCATCCATCTTTCTTAACACCTTGAAGAATGGGAGTCCCCGTTCTGAGGATTTCGAAATAAAACGATTAAGTGCCGCCATCCGTCCCGTCAGTTTTTGAACTTCTTTTATCGTCCGAGGAGGTTGTATCTTTATAATAGCCTCAATTTTTTCCGGATTCGCCTCTATCCGCTTTGAGAAAACAATGAATCCTAGGAACTTTCCTCCTGAACCCCGAAAGTGCATTTTGTGGGGTTCAACTTCATCCCATACTTCTCCAACATGCGAAAGCATTCTTCGAGATCTTTCACACGATCTTCCCTCCTACGGCTTTTGACCAGCATGTTGTCTATATACACTTCCATGTTCCGTCCTATCCTGCTCCCTGAACATGCCATTTACTAAACCTCTGATATATGGCCCCGCATTTTTCAGCCCGAAAGGCATCACTCTGTAACAGTATGTGGCTTGCTCCGTTACAAAACTTGTCTTTTCTTGGTCCTCGCGCGCTAATAGAATCTGATTGTATCCTTGAAACACATCCAGGAAACTCATCAACTCGCATCCTGAAGTTGAATCAATAAGTGCGTCAATCCTGGGCAAGGGGTATGAGTCTTTGGGGCAGGCTCGATTCAAATCAGTGAAGTCTATTCACATCCTCCACTTTCCATTGCTCTTTGGAACAAGGACCACATTGGCCAACCACTCTGGGTAGTACACTGGTCGAATATAATCTACTTGCAGCAGTTTCTCAACCTCCTCGCCTATTATCTTGTTCCTCTCTACCCCAAATGCCCTCCTTTTCTGCTTTACGGGCTTCGCCTTTGGATCCACATTAAGTTTATGGACCATGACCTCGGGGTCTATCCCTTTCATATCTGACAGCTCCCATGCAAAAGCGACCCGACTTTCAACACCTTCTTAGAATCACTCAGGAGCTCAACCATTTTGATCTCTTCAAAAACCTCCATTCTTTCCTCTTCAACTTTCCTCTTTTTGGCTTCTCTTCGGGTCTCTTCTCTTTGCTCCTCTGGGGAGCTTCTTTCACCTGGCTCATCAAGGTATCCCCCAAGGGATTCCTTCTCTGACATCAAACTTTTACTGCCCTCGCCTTTCTTCTCACGGGCATCCATTGGCGTCTTCAGTGTGCTGGCATAACATTCTCTGGCTTGCTTCCTGTCCCCCACCATCTCTCCTACACCTTCAGGTGTTGGGAACTTTACCTTCATGTGGTAGGTGGATATCACAGCTTGGAAGAGGTTCAAACTTGGTCTCCCCAAGATCGCATTGTAAGTAGAAGGTGCGTCCACCACCAAAAATTTCACGAACTTCGTCACGCGCTTGGGATATGTCCCGATCGATATTGGCAACGTGGCCTCTCCTAGCGGCACAACTACATCTCCGCTAAAGCTGGTTAAGGGTGTATTGACGGGCGTAAGTTGTACGTTGTCGATCCTCATTTGAGAAAAAGCCTTGTAAAACTCTCGCTCTCTATCAAAATCTTTCCTTACCCCAAAAGTTTGATACTGAGGCTGCCACAACAATCGCATCATTGCAGGAAGGTGTTAGAATAGGTGACATGTAAGCCAATCTTGGCAGGAAAATGTAACCTATGTCTAGACAATTTCAGTATGTGTTTGATAAAACATTTATGAATAAAGAAGTGAGATTCATATGGCATTACTTTGTTTGTGTTCACTTATACATTGCTATTACATATCTGTTCGGTACGCAAACAAAGCCCATGGGCTGAGAATCTATTTCGAGGACTGGGACTACGCTTGGAGGTAGGTCCATGAAATCAGTCTTGCCGAATCAGTCCGAAAAAATCCAAGTCAAGGAATCTCGAAAATGGGTACCGAGATTCCCTTTGAGACTTGCACTAAGCACCTGCTGTCATGTTTCATCGACGGGTGACGAAGGTCGTCTAAGCAGTATTAGTGGGTTAGCCTGCTAGGAAGCAGCTGACTGAGGTGACTCGCGGGAACCGTCTTACGGAGGACCTTGAGTATGGTCAGCAAGGTATGACGTGTATTCCCGGTTCCAACGGTTCAAGTCCTTTGACTTGAGGAACTTCTGAGTTTACCTGTATATCAGGTCTGTATCTTAGATATGGTGAGAGATTGCCAAGAAGCACTTGAGTAGTCATAAGCCATGTCTAGTGCAGCTCTGGTATACTGAGTGACAGTAGTTTCCAAGAAAGGATCTGTCTCCTGTCAAAAAGACATTGACAGTTGAGTCTCACATATGCTCTGTGTCTTGTCCCTAAAATCTGTGGCCACAGTAACTGAACAGAAGGGAAGGATTCCCTTGCGGCGTTTAGTAAGGACAGACCGACACTTAGGTCCAAAATGGGTACCTGCATTTTCCGTGCCCTAGACCCTAAGTGGTGAGACCGTAGACAGAAGGACAAGTGTACTGTTAGAGCCTAAATGTTCATCCCTGAATATTTCACCTAGTCTCTAGTGCCATGGACCGTTACTAGATGGCCACCTATGATAACAGACGGATTCTTGGAATCCGACCAAGTCTAGCTGAAAGGTGAACCTAAAGAGTCACACACTATCCACACACACATTTAGTATTTAATTAAGAATTAAATATTGGAGAATAGGAATGATTAAATTGGATTTAATCGGGTCCTTTATTTTCTTGGAGAAGTAATTCCTTCTATTTGATAAAAGGAATTAAATTAATAAATTAGATTTATTAAAGGGAATTTATTTAATGGGCTTAAAATAAATATTTATATTTATTTAGGCCTTTTGGAATATTTAAATAGGTTTTAAATATTCCATTAAATTAAATCAATGGTTGAGATGGAAAGGAGAAATGGAAGGCTAAGATTGGTTTGACTAGGTCAAACACTAGTTTGACTAGGACTTTGACTAGGTCAAAATCCTAGTCAAATTAGAGTTCTTAGAGTTGGAGTTTAAAGAGGATTAAACTCCTCCTCTATATAAACCTCTAGCTTCCAACAATTGAAGTATGATGATTTTTGAAAACACACACAACACACACTCTCCCTCTCCTCTCTCTCGTCCGCCCTCTCTCTCTCACTCTCCAAGAAATTGTTTTTTCTTGTTCTCTTGTTCTTGGAACATTAGAACTAAGGAAGATCAATCCCGTTAATTCATAACGTGTGATTGATCTATCCTCTCCAAAATACTTGTTCGTTGCTAGCACGACGGGCAAGAATACGTGGGTGGATCGTGTGTCACGATTTGGAGGATCTCAAGAACGAGGTCTTGGTGCAAAACGGGGAACAACGCGAGTAGCCGTTGAAGACGAAAACGACAACGGGTAGGTCTCGGTTTAGTTTTTCGTCGCTCTTTATTTTTAACCCTATGGCCTCCATGATTGTTGTATGCTTTAATTCATGAGATACACCGAACACCCGGGAAATTTCAAAGGCACACCCTTTGAACGTGTTCTTTATTTAATTAAAGCATGTTTTAATTCCGCAATTTTTAATTTTATACCGCGCTTCCGCATTCGCGCAATTTCCCGGGACGATCCACAATCTCTTTCAGAAGGAAGATTCCCCTCCAAGTCTTGATCATTAAATGTTATCTCCCCCGTGGGGTGTGCTCGAGTTACCTCCTTGAGCTCGCTACAAGCAACTGGTTGGGAACGTTCCCTGCTGCTCTGGCGGCCGCCTTCCTAGCTCCCCTGAGTCCCCTACAGCTGGGCCTCCCGAAATGACCCAATCACACCAACTGTCGGAAGGTTATTTCCTCTCACGATCTAATTCCTCTTTATCTCTTATCTCAAGACGGGGCGTCGTTCGCTTACTTTCATGGGTGACCTCTTGAGGTCCTTGCTTCATTTTTGCCACGAATTCCTTCAGGTAGCCTCTCCTGATGAGTTTCTCAATTTCTATTTTCAAATGGTGGCATTCCTCAGTGTTGTGGCCCCGATCCTTGTGAAAGTGGCAGTACATGTCAGATTTCATCCTATGAGGATTGTCTTTCATCGGATAGGGTCATCTCACAAGCCCTTGTTGTTCAGCCACGGCGAGAACTTGAACTCGCGGAGCGTTCAATGGGGTGTACCTCACTAACTCCCCCGGTAGCGGTGGCTTCCGTTCCCGCCTGATCCCTCTAACCTGGGAGGAAATCTCCTTTCTTCTTCGTCAGCTTTCCGCTTGTGGGGATTCGCCGGACGCAATCCCACTGTCTCTTCTATTCTGATATATTTTTTTGCTCGAAGCAACAACTCTTCCTGAGTCAAAGGGGGCTTCC
The DNA here is from genome assembly GCA_034509735.1 of Sesamum alatum. Taxonomy (NCBI): domain Eukaryota; kingdom Viridiplantae; phylum Streptophyta; class Magnoliopsida; order Lamiales; family Pedaliaceae; genus Sesamum; species Sesamum alatum. The sequence goes on from JACGWO010000006.1 coordinate 14,676,774, forward strand.
TTGATATCGACTCCTTAAATCGTCCTCTTCTCAAATTCTGCTGCATGATGCTAGCCAAAAGCTCAGGATTCACGTGTGGGACCTCTAACACCGCTTTCGAGAAGCGCTGCACATACTCCCTTAAACTCTCATTCTGCCGTTGGATTATTGTAAACAAGTATGAAGCGGTCTTGGGGTACCGCCTGTTAATCGAGAAGTGGTGTAGGAAGCGCTGAGATTGTTGCTCAAATGACTCGATAGTCCGGGTGGCAGCTGATTGAACCATGCCATAGCTTTCCCCGAAAGGGTAGTACGAAATAGTTTGCAATATGCCGCATCGCTGATGTCCAGCAGATCGGCTCTGGCCATGAAGGGGTCGAAGTGATCTTGAGGATCCCCTACGCCGCTATACTCGTTCAGACTTGGAAATAATCCTCTTCACCCCTCGCTCTACGGGGGGGGAAGGATAAAAGTCGTCCTCGGGCTGCGTGGCCCTACTGTTGACCTCCTCCTCATAATCCACGCCTTCAAAGGCTTCCCCGGGCCTCTGCTCTCTTACGGGGGCGTCTTGCCCCTCCCAGGATGGTGAGGGAGGTCCGGGGGGTGCTGCCTGTCCGGCAATATACTGAGCTACGGCCCTCGCGGCAGCTTGAGCAGATGCCTCTTCTACTAACTGGCGAAGGGCCTCTTGAGTAATCTGGATGATCGGTGGAGGTGGTGGGGCCTCAACCTCCTCGTGCCCCTCTTCCTCTCGGCTTTGCGCTGGAGGATTCTCCAGGGCGTGGCCTGCTCTTCCTCTCGGTCCTCCAACCTCCGAGCTGGTGCTGGTGGATTCGCCAGGGCGTGGCCCTGCTCCTCCTCTCCTATTCTCTCAGGGTCCTCTTGCCCCACGTTCGCGCATCTTGCCCTCGATCTGGTGTTCATCTTCAATGCCTAGACTAGTTTCCCACAGACGACGCTAAGCTGATGGAGTGAAATTCGGAAGAAACGTAGCCTAAGCACGTGCACCAAACGAACACAAGAAGCTTAACAAAAATAAGAAAATGAAGAGTAAACTTTCTATATTCATTCAAAAGGTCCCCCAAACAATAAAGTTCACCCCTTATTTATAGTAAATTTTAGGGGGTGAAATTACAATGTCGTCCTTTGATCCTACGGCCTAAATTAAACAGGTGAGGGTACTTCCGTCATTTCACTAGCCCCACTCTCTTTTCAGCCTCCATCTCTTCAATCCCCCTTAACTTCCTTTTAACTCCTCCCAACCTCCATCAAGGGTTCTTGTGCAATATTCATAAATATTGAGGGTCTTCTTGTAAATTCTCTTCTTCTCCATATCAATTAATTATATATTTCTTAAATAAAAAGGTATTAATTAAATATCGATATTTTATATATAAATTTCCATATAAAACCAATATATATATATATATATATATAATTCATTGTTTAAAAAGTATTTAAATACATTGTGATATTAATATTATTCTATATTTAAATACTTCCAGTTATACATATCATACAACACTGTTGGGCCAAATGAGTAGAAGTGTGTTGTAGTCCAAGTGGTGAAAAAGGTGGTTTTAGTTTTAGTTGACCAAGGTTCAAATCTCATGAATAACAAAATTTTCAATCATTTAATTGTGTGCCACATCATCAATTTCCTTGCTTAGGTGGCAATCGGCGGACATGTGGCAAATTCTGGCAAAAATTGTCTAAAAACCCTAAATTAGACTACATTTACACCTTTTAGCAAGTTAATGGTAAAAATGTGATAATGGTAATACTTATAGAACCAAAATTAATCGAGGACAAAATAAAGGAACAAATTTTTTTTTCTCCACAAAATTATAAGAGACGGTATCAAAGGTGTTCAAGTACACCACAACTCTACCTTTTTAACACCTACATAAAGGGGTCTCTAGAGCTCACACACACACACATACATAGAGAACAAAGGGTAAAGCTACAGAAGAAGGCCAAATAATTTTTTAATACGAAAGTTACTCGAGTTCAAGAATATTTAAAGCACTTAAGGCGGAGACTGAGTCGTTCATCAAGGGCGCATAACAAATTATAGTGTTTAATTCGGGATTACATGCGTTAAGCCTTTGAATTAATGTTATAAATATCCAAATAAGTTTCCAAGAATATCCAAGCGACAAATCACTTCCAAATCCAAAAATTCAAAGTCAAGACTATAGCATTTAATTCAGGATTACAGGCAGGAGCCCTCGAAGTACGCTATAGAAACTCAAATCCAAGTCCAAAGAAGATCTACGAGGAGATTTTACCTTCGACATAGTCCAGTTCACAAATAACACGTTTGAAGAGAAGAATCAAAGAATTAAATAGAGATTGTACCCGTTCTTACCTATCAAATATATGTTTTTATTTGTGTATTTTTCTTGTATTTTGATTTTCAGATACAATAAATTATTTTTTTCACAACAATATCATTTATACGTACAACATTGACACTATATGCACCCCTATTTTCTTGGGTAATTATGATAGGGCAAATTGCACTTCATCCCTCAAAATATCGAGTTTCTATATTAAACCTCCTATAATCACAAAAGGACAATATTCCCCTTAAAATATTAACATTTGTTACACATTACCCCAAAATTTGATTTCTAAGTTAGGCTTAAACAAAATTTTATGTTTTCACTCAGACAATCTCATTTCTAGATCACAAAGAGTTTAACGCAAAAATTCAGAAAAGAAATGATGAGAGGTAAAATACTATTGGGTGCATAAGGTCCAACAATTATTTTTCTAAAATATAAACAAAAAATAAGAAAAATCACATGTATTCCCATTATTGGATCAAATATAAGGATATATTATATTGTTCTATCAGCTATGCATCACAAATGGTTTAAAAAGTACAGCGAAATAAAATAACCTCACTAATACTTTAATTATAGAATTAAGGGTGAATTACATCTACATCTCCTGAAATTAATTCTATAAAAAATTACAAATATCCTTTTGAAATTTGTAACCATCTAACAAATGACGCATGTTCATCCATTTTTATGAGTGAACTGACCAAAATGCCCTTATGCACTGATTTTTTTTTAAATTTAATTCGTAATCTTTTTCTTTTACTACAATGCGCAAGGAGGTATTTCTTAAGTTTTTTTTTTGCACAGAGGAGCAATAATGCAATTTGCCTCGACTGATTTTCTATAATTTTAATAAAAAATTTAAGGGCAAAATAGTCAATTTTAGGCCTTTGATTAAAAATTACAAACTTCATAGGGTATTTGTAATTGTTTGTAATTTTTCAAATAACAATGGAGTATTTATAATTATACCAAACATCAGGAGATATGGTTGTAATTTACCCTAAAATTAAACATGTATCCCATAAATATTGTGGATGCAACCTACATACCAGTACTAGCAATGCTGGTTTGTCATAATATGACAAAGAATGGAACATGAGGAGGTTTGAGAACTTAGCACGATCAGCTAGCATACTTGTACACATGAACAAAATGGCTTTTGTCCCATAAAATTAGGTTATTATTTGTGTTGGTACCACAATTTAGGTAGATAGCTGTTTTAATCCCATAAAATACGTTTTTCAATTTTTTTGATTCCAAAATGTCATGTGCCTTGACATTTTGTATCAAAAAAAATTGAAAAACGTGACATTTTTATCACATAAAATATAATTATTAAATTCTTATTTTCAGATAAAACAATATTTCAAATCTTATAACTAATTTTTATCAAGAAAGGTTCTTTATTATTCTTTTCAATGTACAACTTTTATTTGAAGTGAAGAGTTGATAGTATTAAAATATGACATAATCAAATAAAAACATATTAATATAATGTATATGCGTCTCAACAATGATATTGCATTGTTACTCTTGATACTAATAACATAATAACTTCCGAGATTTGAAAGTTTCTATAATACAAAAATATAAACAATAAACAATCAACATAACGAAATCATAAAAGATTACATGAATTGACACGTATTATGACAAATAAAGTCATATTTGCCCCTCCTTATATGTTGAATAGTATTTTAACCAATATTTTAAAATTCGAATCAAATCGAAAAATTAAGTGGGTCAAGGGTCACTGGTTCACCTATCGGTGAACCATGGTCGAACTAGTGATGTCATAATAAAAATTAATATATAAAATTATATTAAAATAATAAAAAATACAAAAATATTAAAAAAAATTAGTTCATATAAAAATTAAATTTGATAGTAAAATAAGTATATTAAAAATTTAAGCCAAGAATACAAATAGAAGAATTGCGTAAATAACAAAAATAACAAACTATTTATCGTTATAATTAAGGTATAACTAATTTAATCGCCAATAAATAGCTAGCATCCCCCATTTTAAAAATAATATATAAATCTTATTCTATTAGTTATTTAATTTGAAACTTAAATAATCACAGGAGATAAAAATTTAATTGCATTACATGCTTAATGATTTCGTTCATTTATAAATATATAATTCAAATAATTATTAATATGTCGGTGTTGGTTTGTTGGTTTTTTCTCAATCTTCATATGAAATGTCATGATTCAATTTCAAATTGTATCAAGTTTTGAAAATTTTGAAAAAGTTCATAAACCGATCGGTTCACTTGATTCGGGAAATGGTCAACCGGGTCACCGATTCAACCGGTGGTTCGAACAATTTTCAAAAAATAGAACGATTTTGAGACTAGTCCGATTTTATGAGTTGGACCGGACCGTTTTAACGATCAGATCACAGGTTTCCCGATCCGATCGGTCAATCCAGACTTGGTTTTAAAACACTAATTTTAACTTTTACACTTAAGTCCCCATAGTCTGGAAAATAGGATTGTGTTCTTGAGAAACATAACTTGCATATCAAATTAACGTAAGCATCAAAATTTAGAGCAATATTATCATTTGGGGCAATGTAAAAGAAATATTAATTTTTCAGGGGCATATTTTGTTGTTGTGTTTTGAGGGGGTTTAGTCCGAAAATTTAATATTTTTAGGGGGTGACGTGCAATTTTCCATTATATATATATGTGTATCTCCACTCATTAAACGACAAAAATTCCACATGCAGGGCCAATTTTCTGTCGAATGGCGAGTCTATACTCCTCCATCCAACCACTGTCCTTAGCCGCCAACCACCAGTCCTTCCCTGCAAAGCTCCTCCTACTTCTCACTGTCCTCCCCCTCTCCCTGGCCCTCTTCGCATTCCTCCTCCAGTGGCGCGGTGGCGGCATTGATGATCCCATTTCCCGAAGAATCCTTGATGAATCATTCAAGTTCCCCGGAATGGACTCCTCTCCTCTAGCCACGCTTGGCCACTCATCATCTCATTCTTCTGATTGCTCCATGGTGCTGCGAAACTTCAATGTAGCAACATTTTCGTATAATCAAGATTGGAAGTTCAAGTTCGAATCGGATCGCAAGCCTAAGGTTTTCTGTTTTTTCCATTTTCTGTCGCTTCTGGTTCTATTGGTTTATTCTGTTTCTGGATATTTTTTTATTTAGGGTAATGTGAAATGATTTGTGGTTTTCTTAGTTAGAGTTAGATTTTATTTTTGATCCGAACTTTTGGGGTTGGTGCTTTGATTGTTGGGGAGAATGTTGCCGTGTATTATTTTGGTGATGTTTTTTTGATTTAGCTGGATAGCCTTTTGCCTTTTTGCAGCGGTTAAATGATAATTTGATTCTTTTAATTATTATTATTATTCCTGCTAGTTCTGGGATGGATAATCTCTATTAGAATGATTTTTTGATCAATTATTTGTTTTTTGTATTTTTTCTTGTTTATTTAATGGAAATTGATTTTTTTGGATTCTCAAATTCTTGAATAAAAAGTGGATTATCTAGAAAAAAAAAAAAAGGGACTACTATATGGTACACGCCTTAATTAATTCTTTTCCTAATAAAATGGGATGTTATTTCTTTTCTTTTGTTGGGTAATAGAGATGCTTATGATATGCAATAACAAACTATCATAGTCTTCATAATTCTTTAATTTGAATCCTCTTTCTTATGAATTCAACATTCCATAAATACCAAGAGAAGAGGGCAGGGGAAGTTTTTGAGATGTTGCAGGTTATTGATACTTATTTTGGTTTTGGTGGCTAAAACATCACATGGTTCTCATGCCATTTGAATCCTTTTAAGCAGAATATACTCTAACCGAAGGTGTGACGAAAAGTTCAGATAAAAAGTGATGATTGAGTTTTGGTCATGATTATGCGACAAAAACTGCAATTTTCTTGCGCATTTTATGTGGAGGCCTAATTGTGGCACCCTGTCCTCACTGTAGGATATCTTAACATAGATATGAAGTATTGTTTTTCTAATGAAATTGCAATAATGTCCCAGTAATTAGTAATAATTTGAAGTTGAAAATGTGGAGCGAGAGTTGAATTTAGATGTATTGATCTAAGTTCTTGCATCCCATATTTGGTTTTATTTTTCCTATTGGTTTTGCTAATTTTCCTCTTCTGGGAATAGTTCCGTCTAGTTGTTAATGACATTATTTACGTGCTTGCTTACAAGCAGATATGTGTTACTACGAGTACATCTGCTAGCTTGGAGCAGATTCTACCATGGATGTTCTATCATAAAGTCATAGGTGTGTCAACCTTTTTTCTATTTGTTGAAGGGAAGGCTGCAACTCTTGCCATTTCCAAAGTTCTTGAATCCATTCCTGTGAGTTTGTATCCTGCCTACCAATCTTTTTTCTTTGATCAAGTTGTTCTTGTTAATTTTTTTTATTTCTTTTACATTTAATTATCTTTAGTTTACAAGAAAGTATGCTTATTATTGATAAAATATTATATGGAATGTGTTTCCTTGATGAGTAAAACACCACACCATAAATGTACTTTTTCACTTACACAATAATGCCTAGTATTTTTCCTCGCAGTTAGGATGCGAACACTTGTTGGATATTAGCTATCTTGATGGACTAGATAGTGTCACATTCATGGATATTACCTCAGTTGATTTAAGTAGACAATGGTAGAATTGGCTAGCCCACAATAGCTTTCCCTTACGCTATATGCCCTAAAGGATTTATTTTTATCAAAAGTATTAGAGTAATTTACCTTTTTTGTAGCTTGGTTTGGATGGATCATCTCAATCTGAAGCCACTTAATTCTGATAAGTTTTTTGGAGCACTAGGTTCAAGGTTCTCAACAATAAATGCCTTTAAAATATGCTTTTATTAATTGTAAATGTTAGTAATTTGAAGGAATTGGTAAGAGCCTTTCTTTAGTCATAGCCTCTTAGGTAGCTTTTATTTGGCTTTATATAGTAGGGATGATGTTATGATGGTTTTATTAATAAGATATATATGGAAAATCCAGCAACTCTATGCTAAAGCTTGGTGTCCACTCTCCCTATTTATCTTTTAGACATCGACCCATCAAAAAAGGGGAGGAGAGGGGAATCATATTATTGAATTTTTTTTACCAATACCTGTATTATTTCTACCAGTTTGGTGATAACATGGCTCCATATTGGAAGTTTAACATTTGTTTCTGGGATCAATATGGACTTTGTTTATCCTTGTAGGACGTGAGAGTAATTTACCGAACCAAAGAGCTAGAAGAGCAACAAGCTAAGAGGTCAGTCATGTCAGCTATGTTGTTTAAACATTGGTTATTAAAAATATGCTGGTAGTGGAAGTTGGTGTAGATTGTTTTTTTTCATCGACTTCAACAACACAAAGAATATTTAGAAAGAGACAAAGTGAAGTAACGATTTAAGTAATATATATAATGTACCAACATATGTTGATTCTCGGTGTATCGAATACCAATTTATTTTATGGAACTAGTTTGTCTATTTCCATGGCAGATATTTTCATTTGAAATGTTAGTAGTCACTATTGTTTCTTAAAACTTACAAGCATCTCTTCTTACCACTTCAGCCGGATCTGGAATGAGACTTGGTTGTCAAGTTTCTTTTACAAGCCTTGCAATTATGAGCTGTTTGTGAAGCAATCCCTTAACATGGAGATGGCTATAGTCATGGCAAGGGTATGAATTATACTAGTCTCAAAGAAGTTACTCGTATGAAGATTCAGTTACCTTTTGTATGTATGGATTTAGGATGCTGGCATGGATTGGATACTTCATTTAGACACAGATGAATTGATACATCCAGCTGGTGCTCGTGAATATTCTCTGAGGCAATTAATGCTTGATGTGCCTGAGAATGTTGACATGGTTGTCTTTCCCAACTATGTAAGAAGTTTAGTATCTGTTTGTTTATGTTTCTGAGGCATCAAATCGACTTTGTTATAATTTGTGTTAAATGTTTATATTGACATGTAATTCAACCACTCGTTTCAAATAGGAATAGTATGATTCATAACTATGACTTTTCTCGAGTTTCATCATAATATAATATTGTCAGGAGAGCAGTGTTGAAAGGGATGACATCAAGGAACCTTTCACGGAGGTAATTCTTTAAATATCTTATCATTCTTCACCCTTAATAATAGTGATAATCAACTTGTTAACGTGTCTCGCAATACAATGTACCTACAAATGATTCTTTTCTGTATTATATGGTCGGCTGTTCCCGCTGGGTTTAGCAAAAAAATGCTTTATTCTGTATTGGCCGGATGATAGCATTTATTTCATTTGACCTTACCAAATCAAATTAGTGTTTCCCTTTTGATAAATACAAAATGGTGAATTTACTAAAAGTGAGTTTAGTGGAGATATTCCTCTTGATCTACTTTAACTGACTAATTTCCTTATTTCATCTGCCTCGTAGGTCTCCATGTTCAAGAAAAATTATGACCATTTAACAAAAGACACTTATTTTGGCATGTATAAGGAATCAACCCGTGGCAATCCGAACTATTTTTTGACATATGGAAATGGGAAAGCGGCTGCTCGAGTGCAAGATCATCTTCGCCCGAATGGTGCACATAGATGGAGCAATTACATGAAAACTCCCACGTATAATTTGATTTAGTCACTTTTATACCGCATGCATTCTTTTTAGTGGTTTTAATTTATTTTTTGTGCCACTTTTGGTATGGGAACCCACACAGTTGTCCTTAAGTCATTTTTTACATGCGCTTTGAATAATGATTGACAGTGAGATCAAATTGGAAGAGGCTGCTGTTTTACATTATACGTATGCCAAGTTCTCGGATTTGACTTCTAGGCGGGATCGATGTGGCTGTAAGCCTACAAAAGAAGATGTTAAGCGATGCTTTATGTTGGAGTTTGATAGAGATGTGAGAGTTGAACACCTACACATTACCCATTTAGTTATTTACAACTGGTTGAGCATTACTTTTTCCAATTTTGCCCTATGTGCTGTGAGTCTTGTTTGAAATAGTGAAGACTCCCTTGAGTTCACTCAATAGCTATCATTTTGCTCAACTGCATGAGTTTTAACTTAATGGAGTTAATATGAATATTTTCATTGTTTCTCAATTCATTTCTAATGTTGATGGGTATTGCTCATCTATTTGCAGGCATTTATAATTGCCTCAACTGCCACAGAAGCAGAGATGCTCAACTGGTAATGATGAAATCCTGAAAGTACCTAAGCTATCTTCATTCGATTATTTATTGTACATGAATTCCGAAGTTTGTGCAAGACCTATTTATTTTATGTTATTTCTTAAACATACACATTTCCATTGCATTTTGTTGCAATAGGTATCGTGAACATGTTGTGTGGGGTGATAGGACCCTCAAGATGAAACTATTGAAAAAGGGAATTTTAACGCGCATTCATGCTCCCATGGTAAGCTTTATTTGGATACACCAGTTGGCTCTAAAGACGTCTACTTAACCTGTGGTCTATTCATTTGGTTATTAACCAAACTAGCTTTCCATTGCTTATGTTCTAGATTATCATCCAAGGTTTGACAGAGTCTGGTGTGTTTCAACATATCATTGCATCCGCACAAGAATCTCACTCAAAAGACAAATTCTTAGTATCCATTGAGAGCAGTAATTCCTCTACTGGTACCGACTTTGTACGCCATCTGTCAAGAAAAATTGGCAGAGATAAAGAGTCTCATGCAACAGCTAGAAAAGCTCTAGAAGAAACTAACTCTACATTTCAAGAAGCAGCCGTCGCACCCTTGTCTCCCCCAATCAAGGACGACAACCTTCAAGCATGATTCTCAGGTAAGACAGACTTTCTTTTTCCTTTGGTATATGATTGAAAAGAAGGAGATTCTAGATTCTCAACTTTCTCTAGAGGTAGGAATAGGAAAGACCAAAGCAAGCAACCAGTTGGAACTTAATAGTGTTACATCATAGCATAGACACAAAGAAAGAGGGGATAATAGATGAATAGAAAAACAGGATAAATGCAATTTACCCCTTTGTGATATAAGAAATAAGCAAAAAATCCCCTGTGGAAAAATAATTAGCAAATTACCTTCTTGTGTTTTGAGATTTGAAGCAAATTACCCCCTATCAAGGGAAAACACAGGGGGCTAATTTGCTTCATTTTAAGATCACATGGGGTAATTTACTAATTATTTTTTCACGGGGGAATTTTTGCTCATTTTTTATATCACAGGGGAGTAAATTGCATTTATCCATAGAAAAACCATTACATTTATATTCATATTTCTTTTTGTCATGCAGTTAAAGAACAACTCAATTAGGCATCAAAATTGCAACTTCTATTATGTTGTTGGGTTATTGTTGCCTGGTGGTGCTAGCTCTCATATGTTTGCAATATAAATACCAGTTACCTTAGACATCAATAGTTAATTTGAGCAAAGCTACATGAAGAAATTGGCTTGAATTTTTTGTTTTCTTGAAAAGGAATTGACATTTAGTTCTTGAATGGTATTTTTCCAGTAGGTGGTGAAAACCACCATTTCATTCTAATCAAAGGATGATAATTTGCATACGGTCTATTGTAGAATGATTTCAAATGATTGTCATGTCAAAATTAGTTAGACTTTTTTGGTAGGGTGCTTCTATATATGTATAATTGTTATATATGAACAATTATATTGATATCCCATGAATTTAAATATAAAGTTATGTAATGTTAGAAAATTACATTAGCAACCCCCGTAGTAAGAGTTCATATGACAGATGTTATATAAAATATGATTACTTTTTAAAAGGGTACATGCTATATTGGTCCTTTAAATTTATGTTTAGAATCACTTTAGTCCCTCAAGTTTATTTTTTGACTTTAGCATCCCTAGACTTAGTTTTTGTCTCAGTTTGTCTCAAATCATTTTCCGACAAAAATGTGACCGGATTTTGACCTTTTGGAGGGTAAAATGGTCAATCTAAGTTTGATTTTCACTTTAGTTCCTTACATTTGTAGAATTATTAAATTAGTCCTTTTCTTAAGCGGCAAAACAACTATTTTATATTTTGGATGTTGATGATGTAATTATCTTATGTGAATAGTCAAAACTTTGAACTCTTGTGAACATAATAATAACATATTGCTTAACTTAAAATAGACAGTCTTTATTTATTTATTTTTGTTTTTAGTAGTTAAAAATATCAAAATTGTGAATTGATTTTATAAAACTATCTAATCTGAAAATATAATTAAAAAAAAATCTAAGTCACTATTTTTTTTAAGTGTTAGAGATATCTAAAAACGTTAAACCTTAATAATATTTCTTAAATGTTTGGAGTTTCGAATAGAAAGTTGGTGGAATATACTTTTGAACTAGATTCTTTAATGGATTTTATATATATAATATATAATTTATTTTAAGAGGTTTTTTCTAAATATATAGTCCCATGTATGGAAGAAGTTCTATAAGAATCTCTTGAAATGAATTATATATATATATATATATATATATATGAAATTTATCAAATAATGTAGTTAAAAAGTACATTCTATCAATTTTTTGTTCAAAACTATAGCAGTTAATATTTAATGAACATTGTTAAAATTTAATTTTCTTTGATGTATCTTTAAGTCCCAAGACTAAAAATTATTGACTTAGATTTTTTAATTATATTTTCAAATTATATAAGTTCTATGTAATTTATTCATAATTTTAATTTTTTGGTAACTTTTGAAAAATGAAAAAAAAAAAGAGAGATTTTTTAATTCTGAATTATGCAATATGTTATTATTGTATATACAAGAGTTCAAAATTTTCACTATTCACACAAGATAATTGCATCATATTCAACATACAAAAATATATTAAAAAAAAACTAGTTTCTTGACTAAAAAAAGACTAGTTTGACAGTTTTACAATCTTAAGGGACTAAAGTGAGAAAATCAAACTTAAATTGGTTATTTTACCCTCCAAAAAGTTAAAATCCGGCCACATTTCCATCGAAAAATGGTCAGAAGGATCAAACTGAGACAAAAAACTAATGTTTAAGGATGCTAAAGTCAAGAAACTTGAGGGGCTAACTGATTCTTAATGAAAACTTAAAGGATCAAATGCAGCATTTATCCTCTAAATAAATAGACATCCTAATATTCCCAAGGATATATATAATTTGCCAATTATCTCACAAGAATTTCTTTTATTAAACCATTCATATTCTTATAGCTACCATTCTTAATAACACATGTAGATTAATTTAAATCAATAAATATAATACTTCTCAAACATGATTTTTTAATATTTATCAAACATAAATTTCTAATATTCTTTTAATGTTTATGAATTTCTCATTACTGGCGCAATTAATTAAATGCCTGCACATATAATTAAATATATGATTAACAGATTCAGTAATTGAATATTTATACAATCTAATAAATTAAGTAATTTAATTAGTTGGCTATAATAGTCCAAGTCAAAATTGAATATTTAACCAATTACTAATATATAAATAATCAAACCCATAAAGTTTTTCGATTGAACATTAAATCGGATAGTTGAAATTATATTTAATAAATTTACTAATCAAATAACATAATATATAAATTGATTAATAATTTAATTGCTAAACATTCAATTGCCTACTGTGCAGTCTTTCTCTCTCAAACAAAATGGAAATTCTAAAGCGTTGTTGGTGATAACTAGATAAATTTAAACCTTGGGTTATGTTTAAATTGTTTGTATTAAAAGGTTGAAGGCACATATATCCCCTTCCATTCCAACCTTATCTATATCTTAAGTTAGGGTAAAATGCAAACCCCCTATGTGTTTTAGTGAAAATGGTAAAAACCCCATGTGATATGAAAATAATCTAAATGGTACCATGTGTATTATAAAATTTAGCCAAAACCCCCCCATTCTGTCTATCTTTGACGGTATTTGTGTTGTACACGCATTGGTGTGCAAAGGTTGGTCATATTTTTTGCTTTTTGACCACTATTGTCATGTAATAATGTCAGTTTTGCCCTTCCTATACCAATGTAAATAAGCTTGTGTTGAGCAGAAGTATTTTTGGTTCTTCTTCTCTTAAGTTGACTTATGGCTACAACATGTTAGTTAAATTATTATTATTATTTTTATTTTTAATTGAATAAGTCATTTTTGTTATTTATTGTTTATTTATAAAAAAAAATTATGTTTGTAGGATGTCTTCTTCAGCCAATTGAACCACATCGAAGAAGGAAGAAAAACTTGAATTGAGGTATAAAATCCAAAATGTTATTGTAAAAAAAGAATACAATGATACGAGTTGTTGGTCCACCTACATAAACGGAGGGAAAATTATTTGGCAATTGTCGAATGAATAATTATAATTTTTGTTAGAATAGGTGACAAGAAAGCCAATTAGATTGACCTTTATGTAATCTATTTGATAGCTCAATGTAATGTAATATTATGTAATGAATAAAATGAGTATTCATTACTTTGGCATTATCTTTGTTGTGCTCATTCCATTATGTTTATATCTATTCACGTATATCATAACAAGCCCCACATACCACATAGAAAACTATGCAGTTGAGCCACGCATTGAATGGTGGTTATGAAATAAACTGATAAAGGGTTGAGTTTGAAACGTTACAAGTCGAGGACCTCGAGATAAGGCATCGAACGTCTTATTGAGACTTGCGCTTTGTATCATATTCATTGAATGAGTGTCGTGTTTCATCAGAAACGTGGGATGTTTATACATCTCAGTGGGTTGATCGACTAGGCGTCGAGCCGACTGAACTGACTCACGGGCTTCGTCGGTATGGTTGGAGTTTTCCGTTTTGATAGTACGGGACTAGTCCTTGGTCTTGAGGAACCATGGCAGTCACATGCACACAATTGTCTTATCTTGGATCTGGAGAGAGGAGATCATGTCACGGACATGTTCATTATAAGCCTTGTCCAATGCAGTCAGAATGTGCAGCAAGGACGACGGGTTTCCTAAAGAGGATCCATCCCCTATTAGTATGTGACAGAGGTATCTCCTATGCACTCGAAGACACGTTCTCCTTGAAACTGTATCCACAGTGGTTGGTGGAGCAAGGAAAAGTTTCCTGCGTTGATGCAATAAAGTGAACGTAGTCTTGAGTATTAAGCTTAAGTGCCTAGTCCAAGATGTGAATCGACGCCCAATTCCATGCCCTAGACTAAGGTTGGGAGACGGTAGACAGAAGGACTGTACCTGTGCGAATTGGTAGCTTAAATGTTCACGCTAACATTCACCTAAGCTTTAGTGCCATGGATCATTGCTAGATGGCCACCAATGGTGACAGGCTTGTGTTGGACACAAGCCCAAGTCTAGTTGAGGGTGAATCTATAGGGTCACACACAAATCACCGAGGAGGTGAAGAAATTTACTGGGAGTTAATTCCGGAAGGTAATAAATAATTGGATTATTTATGGGATGGTCCGTTGGATGGACGGCCCGATATTGTATTGGGCCCACAATAATTAATAAATAAGATTTATTAATTAAAGAGAGTCACGGGCTTAGGTCTTTGAATGAATTAAACGATTACTGGGAATAATTTATTTGGACCTTGAATTAAATTGGATTTAAGCATAGGATTTATTGAGCTTATGTTACAATTGGATTAAAAGAAGGTCCGGTCCATTAAAATTATGGCCGAGTAACTTTCACTTTTGAAAGGGAAGAGTTGGACTCTTCCCATAAGTGGATGTGTCGATTTTTGCTCTTAAATTAGAGCATAAAATCGGCCATGTGCATTGTTTGGGTAAATGGGATTTGTTCCTTTTAGAAAGGAACAAGTCAACCCCAATCAGGCTCTCTTACTTAGTAAGATTTGATCATACCTTATAAATGAGATGCTTGATTGATGATTGATTGGAATGTATCTAGACATGTCTAGGATGTACTTAAACACATTCCATTAGTCCAATTAATTATGTATATATACATAATCATCCAAAGAAGATGAAGACACATTATTATTTTCTAGCAAAAAGAAAATAACTTGCTCTCTCTATCTAGCCTAGTCGGCCACCCTCTCTCTTTTCTCATCCCCTTTGCTTCTTCATTGATCTAGGATCAATTGAAGAACAAAGCAAGATCAAAAGGATACACTAATAGAAAGTGTAGTTATTTTGATTCTTATCTTCCACAAGATTCATTTTTCTCTATTAAGAAAAATAATACCTCCCCGGGTGTGGTGTGGACATCGTCAAAGGGCTTCTACACTTGAAGTCTAGTGAACGAGTCCACTCGGTGAAAAGAAAACAAAGCTTGGAGCGGTTACGAAGAATACTACAAAGGTAATGATTACTTTTATCGCATGTATTTTTCATATCTATATGTTATCCTATGTGCCCTATGTGATACAATACTTGGTGTATGTATATCCTACATCGAACGCCTGGGAGAGCACCTAAAGGTACACCCTTTGGGATGAATCTTATGATTTCTATGTGTTAAATCTTGCATGTATTGTTGTTTTTCTCGCGCTCCCGCCGCACTCTCGGACGGATACACTCCCTTCAATTATTTTGTATGGACCTAACAACAAATTTTATTGTAAAGTTTATTTTAAATTACACCTAACAACAACAAAATATTGTTAGGTTGGAAATTCTTAGTGTTTGTTGGAAAAAACTCAGATGTATCACAAAAAGTGCTAGAAATTGACGATGAAGTTGAATCTAACAAAAATATGGTCGAATTGATTTTCGTGTGTCAAGAACTGACAATAAGCATAAAAAAAATGGAGAAGAATCAAAGAATAAAGAAGTTGATAACTTATGTTATTGTTGCTATGTTAGTTTTTGTAATATTGAAGTAGTACCTTAACTCATGTAATTGCTAAGTTTTATTGTTATTTTTATGAAACGAACTGTTGGAATTTATGGTATTATACTTGTTAAAAAATTGTAAGGCAACATGCACTGTTTCATGTCACTAGAATGGAATCCAAAATACCAAAAGATAAATAACCAACTTTCATTTCATTAGTTCCATTTCAAAAGCAACAATGACACAACAAGTTTTCAACATACTACTATTTCAACAATGACATAACAAGTTATCAACAACGGCAAAAACAACTTGATTTTATTTCATCAATTCCATCCAACATATCCAAAAAGAGGTTTTTAAATCCAACAACAAACTACATACATGTAAATACAATACCAACATCCATCAGCAGTTTGACAAAAAAATTGATAAAATGATGTTTAACAAAAGACATCCAACCAAAAGTTATACCAATAAATCACACATGTTTCACAAAAGACGTCCATCCACCGTTTCATCATCACAAGTCTGTTGTTTAATCCCCGTAAATAGTTTAACATTATTTCTTGTGTCATGAATGTTGCTTTCCCTTTGAATTCCTTCATGGGGCTGAAGTGAAGGTGTGAGAGGAAGAACAACAACAACTCCTTTGAAAGCGCTTTTTCTTTGCAGGCACTGAGGGGCCATTATTGGTGGCATTATTCTCTTTGGGCATGTTTGATTTCTTGACTTTGATGTTGACTTTTATGATTGGGCATTTGAGGTAATTGTGATAGGGGGTGGGGGGAACCTATTTATATGATGTGATTGTAAGTACATTAATTAATATAAAAGAAAGAATGAAATATACACTCATTACTACATGAGAGTGTACCCGAAAATCATCATCACTCAAATGATTAGATATCATCTTAATTTGCTCTTGGACTATATGTGACACTAGGGGGACCTATTTATATGATGTCATTGTAAGTACATTATTTCATATGAAAGAATGAATTAAATACAAATATTGAATTAGTACATGAAACTGTACCTAAAGTCATCATCATTCAAATCAATGGACGTCAAGCCAATTTGCTCTTGGATTCAAGTTTTTGTTGGCATCTAAAATTGGAAAAAATAACCAATCAGACTAAAAAAATTGTGAAAAATTAAAATTGATTGCAAATTACTTGATTATCCGAGGGATTTCTCTGATTGGTAGATTGTTGGGCTTCTTGATTGCCAGCAGATTGAAACAATAAAATATAATCACAACATAATAAATTAATCAATTACGGGACTAAAATTAGAAAGGGTAACACCTGTTCATATGATGGTGCAATTGTTGAGTTATTTTCATCTTGTAAAAGGCCATGTGTATAACCTGGAGGCTATGAAAACAAAAATTATCATAGAAATTGTATAAATAAAAATATTGAATTATGCTTAAAATTTATATTTTTGCATGATTAAGATTAAAGTTACCTTATAGAACCTTTTATTATGTTCTTGCTCCAAGCATATGGCACATATGTGCGAGTGAGACCCCTTCGGGAGATCCCCTCGTCATCCCTTCTGTCATTTCCATCCATCATTCTCATTTTCTTGGTCTTCCTTGTCTGATTAACCTTGCCAAAGAGGGGATTCCTCGTATTTACATGCAAATAGAGGGAGAATGAGAGAGTGGTTTGGTGCTCAAGAGAAATTGCTTGGACCAGCCCACACGCCCCGTTTCTTGGACATTAGAAGCGTGTCGGAGATGGTCTTTCGCTCTTACTCTCTTTCCAGCACAAGGATGTCTATCCCATTTTTGCGGTTTCTCTGCTCAGGTGATGCTATATTAGGAAATTAGGGCTTCTGTTTGGTTGTTCTATTCAGGATCATTTTGATCTCAACACATAAAAGCATGGAAATACATGGAAATATAGCCCAACAGTACTCTCTTGAGAACGTTCTTCAGATTTATTTATTGATCTTCTTTGATAGCAAAAGAACAAGAATAAGAAAAGGAGTAATTTCAGCCATTAACTCAGTATTAAAGACGAATAAACAACAACAATAAATAACAACAAATGATTTGATTATGATCATGCTCAGTGTTCCTATTTTTGCAAGCAACTGCTGAAACTGAAGAAATACAGACTAGTCACTCAACTAAATTCCTTTTATGGGTTCTATATTCAACCTATTTATTACGTACATTTGCATCCAACTATGCCTTAATTTGTTTGCGGACCAACTTAGAAATGTCCATATCAGATTCAAATTACAGAAGTAATGCGTATTCAGTCAGCAATTTCTAGTAGAAAGGGATGATCCCGTTCTTGGACTATGGAATACATTTGATGCGGTGCCATTGAATTGGTCTGATGGGCATGTTTGGATTGCAGATATTATAAGGATCTTAGAATGTGGTCTATGAAAGGACTCATATTCTTTATTTACACATTTTTCTTCAAAGATTCATGCACATAGTCCTCCTCATTCAACCTATGATACCCTATTGCTGCAATTGCATGGAAACAAGGGTATCCATAAAGTTGGAACATCCCACAGCTACAGTGTCTCTCATTTAGGTCTACCAGAATCATGCTCAAAATGAAGGGGGAGTGAGGGCACTTTTTCTTGAATTGTTATGACATTACGCTGGCTATCAAGTGCCAACATGGGACCTTCCTTATCTTCTGTGTATATAGGAATAACAAGAAGATTTTTGTAAGCCCTACTTAACTCAACAATACTTTCATCACCCCATAATATTCTTATCCCATTATCTAAGACATCCCAAGTAAACCCCAACAGACAAGAACATTTAGGGCATTCCACTAGCTTCCTTATACATGTCTAGTATGTCATGATAAAAGATTCTTTCAATATTGACATTAGGAAACATCATCCTCTACCCACCTACATACCTAATTGTAGGAACCCATTGAACTACACCCCCTACCCATACATCAAATGTCACATATGAAGGAAGTGGATCCGCCCGGGAGCGTGGCGGAAGTGCAAGGGTAATGAAACGAGCGAGATTTAAAAGCATAACTTAAACCATAAGATTCATCCCAAGGGCATACACTTGTGTACTCTCTCGGACGTTTGATGTAGGATGTGCATACACCAAGCATTGTATCACATAGGGCACATAGAAAATAAATAAACGAAGAGTACATCTATACTATTTATAAAAGAGAAGGCTATTTTGTGTCTAAAATGACAGTTTTTTGTGATTTTTACAGAAATTACCCTTTACTTTTTGTATAATACATTTGCTTATTTCTTTCTATAGAATGAAATTAATATTTTATGGAGGACAAAAATGGAAATTTGATATGATATTGGTAGTTCTCATACCAATTTTACAAACTTCCAATTATGCCCTCTTTCCATAACCACCCATGTTCTCCAACCAACTTTTTCTTTCTTTCTGTTTTCTCTTTTGATCTACAAAAATCCAATTAAAAGTCTAAAACCTCTCTTACAATCTAATATGTTAATATATTTCTCCAAAATTTTATATTTTTGTTTTTATATGTTCTCATCTTTATTTTTATATTTGTTTGATTTATTTTATTTTGTAAAAATAAATTACTCTTTTTTTGTAGTATAAAACTATAATATCCCATGTGAAATGAAGTGTTCACCATAATTTTTTATTTAAAATATTGTCCATGAAAGTTTTCATATATATATATATATATATAAATTTTAAATTTATGGATTATTTAATTTTTATATTAAAATATATTAAAATTGTAATAAATCATATTTATAAAAATAAAAATAAAACAAATATCGGATATTGAAGATAAGAATGTATTAAATAATCTAAAAATATCAAAAGAAAAATCAATTAAAAGAATGAAAATATAAATATTATATTTAGTATTTTAATTGTGTAGTGCAATCATGGTACCTTAAATTAAAAAAAATAAAGCTTAATGAATAGTTATTGAGTAATTAATATTAGTAAGCCATAATATTCTCTATTAATTATCTATAGTAATTATAAAAAAAAAATACATTTTTTATGTTTAGAATGGAAGTTGTTTTAGCATTTTTTATAAATGAGGAATCAAATAGAAAAGTCATTGATTATTCACCAACAACACAATATCGTATAGGAAGTAGGTGCTCTATGTGAATTCATTATATCTACAAATGGATGAATCCTATCACAGTATAATGGATACACAATATTATTTTATTTACAATTAGAAGAATTTTGTATTTGCCTTAACTTACATTTAAAATTTTGTGCGCACGAGGACCGCGTGCAGTGGCTACTAGTATGATAAAAGTAATCGTTACCTTTGTAGTATTCTTCGTAAGCCTCTACAAGTTTGTTCCATTTCCACTAAATAGACTCGTTAACTAGACTTCAAAAGTAGAAGCCCCCTAGCAAAGTCCACACCACATTGGGAGAGGTATCGTTTTTCTTGCTAAAGAAAAATTAAACTTATGTAAGAAAGGATCAAAAGGACTACATTATCTATTTGTATCCTCTTTGATCTTGCTTTGTTTTTCAATTGATACTAGATCAATGAAGCAACAAAGGGGATGATTAAAGAGAGAGACGGCGGCTGATACAAGGTTAGAGAGGAGAGCAAATTATTTTATTTTGCTAGAAAATAATGTTATGTGTATTCTTCTATGGATGATTATGTCTATACCTATATATACATAATTAATGGGATTATTGGAAAGTGTCTAGGTACATTCTAGACATGTCTAGTTACATTCCAATCAATCATCAATCAAGCATCTCATTTACAAGATATGATTAAATCATACCAAATAAAGAGAGCTTGATTGGGGTTGACTTGTTCCTCCAAAAGGAACAAATCCCATCATCCAATAATAGCTATTGGCCGATTTTATGCTCTAATTAAGAGCTAAAAATCGGCCCTATCCACTTATGGGAAGAGTCCAACTCTTCCCTCTCCAAAAGTAGAAATTAACTGGTCTCTCGGGGACCATAATTTAATGGACCAGGCCTTACTTTAATCCAATTATAATAAGCCTAATAGATCCTACGAATTAAATCAAATTTAATTCAAGGTCGAAATAAATATGCCTAATAGTCTTTTAATCCAATTAAAAGACCTAAGCCCATAACTCTCTTTAATTAATAAATTCTATTTATTAATTAGTGGGCCCGATATAATATCAACCCGTCCATCCAATGGACCATCACATAAATAGGCCAATTATTTATTATCTTCTGAAATTAACTCCAAGTCAATCTCTTCACCTCTTTGGTGATATGTGAGTGACTCTTTAGGTTCACCCTCAACTAGACTTGAGCTTGTGTCTAATAGAAACCAATCGCCATGGGTGGTCGTCTAACAATGGTCCATGGCACTAGAGACTAGGTGAATGTTGGTGTGAACATTTAGGCTCCCCATTTTGCACGGGTAAGGTCCTTCTTTCTATCGTATCCCGTCTTTGTCTAGGGCATGGAATTGGGCTTCAGTTCTCATCCTGGACTAGGCAGCTATGCTTAGTATTTTGAGACTGCGTTAGATTCATTGCTTCGACATAGGAAACCATTTCCTATTCGACCAATCACTGTGGCCATAGGTTTAGAAAGCATGAACGCGTCTCCGAGTGCATAGGAAATACTGTCGTCATATACTGACAGGGGATGGATCCTCTTCTTGAAAACCACCGTCCTTGCTACACATTCTGACTGAACTAGACAAGGCTTATAATGAATATATTCATGACATGATCACCTCTCGCCTGACCCAAGATACAACCATTGTGTGCACGTGACTGCAATGGTTCCTCAAGTTTGAGGACTACTCCCGTACTGTGAGAGCCGGGGAATTCGAGTCATACCGACCAAGCCTCCAAGACTTCCGTATAATGTTCCTTGCGAGTCTGTTCAGTCGGTTCGACTCCCAATCAACCAACCCACTAAGTTCGTATAGACGTCCTATGTTTGTTGCTGATGAAAGTGACACTGATCTAATGAATACGACTCTTAGTGCAAGTATCCATAAGACTCTTGATGCGCAGTCTCGAGGTCATCGACTTGAAACTGAAGGAAAGCGGATTGGCCCGGGAACGCGGTGGAACCGCGGTGGAGATAAAAACGTGCGGAATAAAAGAATTTAAATCGCGTTCAAGGGGTGTTCCCTTGAACGCTCCTGGGCTATCGGTGTATAAACGGAGAATATAAACATATACAAAATAAATAAGCGTTCGTGGCTATAGAATAAAGAAGAAACCGTGAGTATAAATATAAATCGGAATACCTTTCTCGATTTTGTATTTTGATCGGCTACACGCATTGATTCCCCCAACGTTCGTCCACGCAAGGTCCCAACGTAGAGACCCTCTAATGTAGTCCACACCACACCGGGAGAAATCTCGTTTTTCTTGCTAGAAAAAAAACGGATCTAGAGGATGAAATCAAAGAAGAGATTACCCTATCAAATTAGTGTTCCTTCTTGATCTTACGTTGTTCCTCAATTGCCCCTAGATCAATGAAGCAACAAAGAGGATTTGGAGAGTAGAGAGAGAGAGAGAGTGTATGGAGAGTTTTCATCTTTTTCCTAGAAATAGATGAATAATGAAATTCATCATCAATAGGTGTTAGTATATCATATATATACATAATTAATGTGATTATTGGAATGTGTCTAGGTTCATCCAAGGATGTCCAGATACTTCCCAATCAATCACCATTAATTCTTCAATCAAGCCTACCAACTTTTAAGGTATGATCAAATCATACCAAAAGGGAAGGGTTGGATTGGAGTTGATTTGTCTCTTACCAAAAGAGACAAGTCAACTAACACCTAGCATCCAACATGGCTGATTTTTGCTCCCTCCAAGGTGGCAATTTTCAGCCATGCTTATTTAGGGAAGAAGTCCAACTTCTTCCTATTCAATAAATGGAATTAACACACCTCTCCGGTCAAAATTTAACGGACCGGGTTCTACAATAATCCAATTACGCCGAACTCAAAATTAAATCCAATTTAATATGATGTCCACTTAAATAATTCCCGTTGATCTTTTAATCCAATTAAAAGATCCAACATCTCAACTTTCCATATTAATTGACAAATCCTATTTACCGATTAAACGAGGGCCCGATACAATATCGGTCCGTCCATCCAATGGACAATCCCTTAAGTAATCCAATTACTTACCATCCTCTGAAATTGACTCCAAGTTAATTCCTTCATCTCCTGGCTGATTTGTGTGTGACCCTTTAGGTACACCCTCAGCTAGACTTGGGCTCGTGTCCAACAGGAGCCCGTCACCATGGGTGGCCGTCTAGCAACGGTCCATGGCACTAGAGACTAGGTGAATGTTGGCCTGAACATTTAGGCGCCGATTCCATACGGGTACGGTACTACTGTCGATCGTTTCCCGGCCTTAGTCTAGGGTATGCAATTGGGCGTCGGTTCCCATCCTTGACTAGGCAACTATGCTTCATACTCGAGATGCTTTTACTCTATCAATTGACGTAGGAAACCCTTTCCTACTCAATCAATTGCTATGGCCATAGACTTTCAGAGTCTAAACCATCTCAAAGTGCATAGGAGACATCACCGTCATGTACTGATAGGGGACAGATCCTATCTTGGAATCCACCATCCTCGCTACATACTCCAACTGCACTGGACAGGGCTTATAATGACCATCTTACAGAATGATCACCTCTCGCTAGATCTAAGATACAATCTTCATATGCACGTGACTGCCATGATTCCTCAAGTTCGAGGACTAATCCTGTACTATCGGAACCAGGAATTCCAGTCATACCGACCAAGCCTCCAAGGCTTCCATATGATGATTCCCGCGAGTCACTTCAGTCAGTCGACCACCTTGTCAACTAACCCACTAAAATTGCATAGACGGCCTTCGTCTGTTGCCGATGAAACTCGGCACTCACCCAGTGAATGCAATACTTAGTGCAAGTCTCAATAGGACACTCGATGCCCAGTCTCGAGGTCCTTGACTTAGAATGTTTCAGACCAACCCTCAGAAGTTGGTTTCATAGCCGCCATCTAATGCGCAGCCCAACTACATGGGTTATCCAATTGGTCTGTGGGCATTTGTTGTGACGTTGAAACGCCGTTCAACGTTAGTAGTAAGCACAACAAACACAGTGCCAGTAATGAATACTTACTCTATTCATCAGGATAATATTTTTTTAATAAAGATTGACGAATAGTTTCCGAAACCACCAATCCAATTGGCTTTCTGGTCACCTATTCTAACAATCTCCCACTTGACCTCGAAGCCAATTACCCATGTAACTCAGAACCTTCTGAGAATGAGTAATCTGTGATACCGGCTCAGTCTCGTAGGTCTACTTTATTTTTCTACCGAGGTAATACGGTCCAACCGTATCTCGCCTCTTCCTACCATTACTACCTATCGATGGTGGCTGTCTAAGAATTTTCCATGGATCTTGTGATGAGATCTCGGGCCCAAAAGGCTTTAGCCATAGCCTAGTTGTCAACCTCAAGGCAAGTACTGACTCGGCTTTGCTAGGCACTACATCCATCTAATGGGTGCTATTTTCATCCAAACCACTTTCCAGAAACAACTTCCAAAGTTGGCATATATTCGACCTTCATGATGAAATGTCGTGGTATCCTGCTTGGAACCTTTCCAAGCTACCACACTGACCATTAAGTCCGAACATACATAGGTATTGAGACTAAATATTATTCACATGATTCTAGAAGCTAGTATCGCTATAGCCTTCTAGAATCAACTCTCCATAAACCGTGCATCGAGAACACTTCTCTAATCCTTATTCAGGTCTTAAAGACTGCTCTCAACTGCTGTCTATTACCTCGTCGATACACACTCGATATCCGTTGTTATGTACGATGCATAAACAACATCAGGCCTTGTGCACCGAACAGCATACCCATGCTGCGTACAGCAAAGACATAGGGGATGTAAACATCTAAGCTTCCTCATTAGTCAATTGTGACTAAGTTTTGGACAGCTTGGCCCTATTCATGGAGAATTGCATTAACAATGCTCGTGTTTCTAGTGTTTCTTAACATCTTAATTTCATTCCAAATGAATAAGACATTACACACTTAACACTCGGAAGACTACCAAACTCTCACTGACACTAATGCTCGTTATTGACCGGGTCATACATCGTATGGCTTCGTCAAAACGAATATTCCAATTATATGAAATCTCAAACCCAGTTTGAATTTCAAGACAGATCCCGCGGCTCCAAGCCATTGATCCAATCCCGATGTCCAACATCGCTTCTCCATATGTCCTTTGGATCATGCTCCAATTGACTCGTCGGACCCAGAAACCTGTACCCATCAGGTATCTAAGGTATTCTGGTCGTTCCTAGGAGGACTGGAATATAGTTAGTGGGAAATAACCTGATGTTTGCATTATTTTGCACTAGACCTGCACAAACCAGACACTGAGTCTAGTCTGTCTTCCTACTAGTCCCTTGACGTATGCAGGACCATCCCACATACTCAAGAACTTTGTAGGATACAAGTTCTCCAAACCATATCCAATATGGTAACTAGATCATGACTTTAAGAAAGTGCATGTTTCTCAACCTAGCAACTTTCATGTCCATGTCTAGATGGGCTAAGGTAACTTCAGTGAAATACCAAGCGAACCAAGTCCAACAGGGTTTGTTTTCTCCCTTATCAGAGACCATTCATCCATGGCCGCTTCAAGAAGAATTTCACTGATTGAGAATTTCATTCTCATTCGGATATTCGAAAACTCCCACTGAATACACATCCTCTCGATCTAATCAAAAGGTAACCAATTTGATTCACCACTCCAAGTCTAATACCCCGAACCTACCAAAGGTTCTCAGACTTGTGAATCCTCTTTTAGTCTTGTGTATTCAGTAACCTTTCGAATATGCTTTTTGGATCTAATCCAATAGGGTATTGGCGCTCCCACTAAATACACACTCTCTCGATCTAATCGAAAGGAGACCAGTTTGGTTCATCACTCCAAGTCTAATTCCCCGAACCTACCAAAGGTTCTTAGACTTGTGAACCCTCTTCTAGTCCTATGTATTCAATAATCCACAGAAGTCTTTTTGGATCCAATCCAATAGACTATCGGCAAGCCCACTTTGTCTAACAAAATCGTTCTTTAGTCTTTTCCTTCTCAGAGAAGATTTGCAAGCTAGCAGATCCAAATCATCTATTGCTAGACTCTTTGGATCTTCCAACTTCCTCATCCTTAACTTAAAAGGAAACTGACCTAGCCATGGATGCCAAATCCGTAAGTTCATCTTGATTATATCCATTTTTAGTCATTTGTTTTGAGTTCTCATAATCCAATTATAGGACAGTGTCAAGTGTTTATGTACCAAACCTAGCAGACAAGAATCGCCATTCTTTGTCAAAATAAAAGTAATTTTATTGATCAAATTACTGTATCCAAAATTGTCCAACAATAAATGGAACATATTTTGATCATGCTAGGTTACATAATTCCCGCAGACACAATCTTAACATGATCACTACTAAGCCTAACTAGTCCTTAGTCTCTGCAGCAACAGTTTCACCATTGCTAGACCTTAGGATCGTCTGTCTTAGCTTTCTATTCCTTATCATCACCTGTGAACCATTCACAGGTTATGAAGGACTGGTATCCAATACCAAAGAATAGAACAGTGATCATGTTGACACTCAATTCAAATGTTACCTTCATTGGAAATGAGCTTTAGGAAACTCCCTCTTCCAATGTCTCTTTTCTCGTAGTTAATGCAAACATCGTTCGGAACCTCTGACTATTGAACCCTTTTCCTCTTTCCTTTAGCCCCGCCCAATGGAGTAACAGGAGCACTCAAAGTGCTGGCAATGGCTGATATTGCATGAGCCTTCTTCCTCTTCCTGCGTCTGGCACCCTTGCCTTTCGCTTTAGAGGTCGAAGCCTCCTCACTAGTACCATCGGCACAGATTTTTCAATCGTTGCCTTGTACTAGACCAACATTTTTATCAACTCATGAAGGTCTTTCTCAAGCCCAATCATGTGGTAGTTTGACTATAAATAGGTCGAGTGAGGGATAAGAGACTGAAGGATCACGTCGATGTACATCTCTCTTTCGAGATCAGCTTGGAGGTCTTTGAGCTTTTCCACTAGGGATAGCATCATCACTCCATGCTCTTGTACCGACGATCCTTCTATTGTCTTCGCTCCGAAGAACGCCTTCATTGCAGCATATCTAACATGCCGGTCTGGGACCGCATAGACTTGCTACAATCGAAGCATCATCGAGCCAACATCCTCCAACCTATCATACTACTTCTGCATCTCATTATCAATGGATGCCAGTATGATGCTGCAGACCTTCCAGTTATCATCAAGCCTTTTCTTGAACGTCAAACGTTCTTTGGGCGATGACCCTTCCGGCAAGGTCTGAGGAGAAACCTTACCCAGAATATAAGTCTGGTTCTTTAAAATCTAAGACCATCTTAAGATTTCACAGCCAGGCGTGGTAATATGTTCCATAGTCTTATTAGTCTCAAGTATAAGGGTTAGTGGATTCTTAGACATCAACAGTTAAACAGAAAAACATTTAGTAGATTATAACAATATTATGTTCAAGTTAAGACTTGGTCCTTTAGTCATTAACCCCTCCCACTATTTCTACGAAAGCCCATCACTCTCATATGGGGTTTCGGGAAACCATTTCCTAGTAGGCTTGGGATCCACAAGCACAATTCTCATGCCCCGCTTTTACGATTCACATGGAAAAAGCCTTGTGGGAGTATCCAATACCATTCTCAACCGATGAGATTCCCAAGATATTCTGCCTCACCTCTTAACATGATCCCGAGGACTCCAAGCGAATCATGATACTCGATGTTAGGCCCAACCCATCAATCAAATTATACATCAACTGTCGCCCCTCATGACTCGTGAGACAGGGAAACAGTGAGCGTACTCTTTGTTCACAACAACGGTGTATCTTTCCTCTATTCAAAATGTGCCACGACTCGTGAGACCACACTTGGGTAGCGGTAGCTTCCTCACGACATTGCTATGGATGGAAGGCTTGGACAGATCAAAATCATTTTTGATCCAAGTCCATCATGGGCCTAATATTTTAACTTGGTCCAACCAAGTGAGAGTTCGAAATTATTGACCGAGACCTCATCATATTAATATTTTTGCATGCATAAATATCCAATATTACAAAGCATTTAAATAAATGCATCGCATGCAAGTAAATCTAGCATACCCCTGTTGGATGATCACGAGCCCAACTTATGCGACCCACTGAGCCCGCAGTGAGTTTATGGTCTGTCTAGGGTGGTCCTACACTATTACAACAAATTAACCCAATGTCATGCCAATGGGCCTTCTACTCTATTTGTTTCGCCTTGATGTCTCACCTTGGGCCACCGTCCAACGTAGCCTCCTTTTTCTCCATGGGCTTTCCATATTATACATAAAATGTAAAACCTCACCAAAAAATTCCTAACTACTCTCATTACAAGAGAAATGGAATACATGGAAAATAAAGGAAAAATCACATGCCTTAACATCATGAGGCGAAAGTGGGAGATAATAGTCTCAAAACAAGAGGCACGCAGGCCCCACCCAAAAAGAATTTAAAACCATACACAGGTCAATGGGCTTCGTGATCATCCCTTGTTAATCCAATTAACAAAACACAACATAAATACATATCCAATATATTCATGCTCCAAATAATACAAACCATGTATTATAAAAATGATATCCAATATCATTCCATAACATAATTAAATGCAGAAAAATATATGTAAAAAATGCTATTAAAAATGGATAAGAAACCTCGTACAACCCATGAACATATTTTTTTTGTTTGGAAATCATTTCCAAAATAATCTTAGGCAATTTAATTTTAGGAAAAAATAATTCTCAATTAAAATTAAATCAGCCATAAATTAAATATTTCAGAAAAAATATGGAGAATACCAGAAAATCAAATTTTCTGGAAAAACGGCGAAAAAACGGCCCAGCCGTTTGGCCGGCCACACAGTCGTCTGCGCGGGCCCAGCGCACGTGGGCGTCCAGTGCCCGTGCGCGTAGGCGCGCGCGCCTGGCGTGCGCAGCTGCCGCGTGCGGGAATTCGAGTCATACCGACTAAGCCTCCAAGGCTTCCATATAATGTTCCTTGCGAGTCCGTTCAGTCGGTTTGACTCCCAATCGACCAACCCACTAAGTTCGTATAGACGTCCCATGTTTGTTGCTGATGAAAGTGACACTGATCTAATGTATACGACTCTTAGTGCAAGTATCCATAAGACTCTTGATGCGTAGTCTCGAGGTCATCGACTTGAAACTGAAGGAAAGCGGATTGGCCCGGGAACGCAGCGGAAGCGCGGTGGAGATAAAAACGTGCGGAATAAAATAATTTAAATTACGTTCAAGGGGTGTTCCCTTGAACGTTCCCGGGCTATTGGTGTATAAACGCAGAATATAAACATATACAAAATAAATAAGCGTTCGTGGCTATAGAATAAAGAAGAAACCGAGAGCATAAATATAAATCGGAATACCTTTCTCAATTTTGTATTTTGATCGGCTACACGCATTGATTCCCCCGACGTTTGTCCACGCCAGGTCCCAACGTAGAGACCCTCTAACATAGTCCACACCACACCGGGAGAGATCTCGTTTTTCTTGCTAGAAAAAAATGGATCTAGAGGATGAAATCAAAGAAGAGATTACACTATCAAATTAGTGTTCCTTCTTGATCTTACTTTGTTCCTCAATTGACCCTAGATCAATGAAGCAACAAAGAGGATTTAGAGAGTAGAGAGAGAGAGAGAGAGAGTGTATGGAGAGTTTTCATCTTTTTCCTAAAAAAAAGATGAATAATGAAATTCATCATCAATAGGTGTTAGTATATCATATATAAACATAATTAATGTGATTATTGGAATGTGTCTAGGTTCATCCAAGGATGTATAAATACATCCCAATCAATCACCATCAATTCTTCAATCAATCCTGCCAACTTTTAAGGTATGATCAAATCATACCAAAAGGGAAGGGCTTGATTGGAGTTGGTTTGTCTCTTATCAAAAGAGACAAGTCAACTAACACCTAGCATCCAACATGGCTGAGTTTTGCTCCCTCCAAGGTGATAATTTTCAGCCATGCTTATTTAGGGAAGAAGTCCAACTTCTTCTTATCCCATAAATGGAATTAACACACCTCTTGGGTCAAAATTTAACGGACCGGGTACTACCGTAATCCAATTACGACGAACTCAAAATTAAATCCAATTTAATATGATGTCCACTTAAATAATTCCAATTGATCTTTTAATCCAATTAAAAGATCCAACATCTCAACTTTCCATATTAATCGACAAATCTTGTGTACCGATTAAACGAGGGCCCGATACAATATCGGCCCGTCCATCCAATGGACAATCCCTTAAGTAATCCAATTACTTATCATCCTCTGAAATTGACTCCAAGTCAGTTCCTTCATCTCCTGGGTGATTTGTGTGTCACCCTTTAGGTTCACCCTCAGCTAGACTTGGGCTCGTGTCAAACAGGAGCCCGTCACCATGGGTGGCCGTCTAGCAACGGTCGATGGCACTAGAGACTAGGTGAATGTTGGCGTGAACATTTAGGCGCCGATTCCGTACGGGTACGGTCCTACTGTCGACCGTCTCCCGGCCTTAGTCTAGGGTATGGAATTGGGCGTCGGTTCCCATCCTTGACTAGGCAACTATGCTTCATACCCGAGATGCGTTTACTCTATCATTTAATGTAGGAAACCCTTTCCTATTCAATCAATTGCTATGGCCATAGACTTTCAGAGTCTAAACCATCTCAGAGTGCATAGGAGACATCACCGTCATGTACTGACAGGGGACAGATCCTATCTTGGAATGCACCGTCCTCGCTACATACTCCAACTGCACTGGACAAGGCTTATAATGACCATCTTACAGAATGATCACCTTTCGCCAGATCCAAGATACAGTCATTATATGCACGTGACTGCCATGATTCCTCAAGTCCGAGGACTAATCCCGTACTATCGGAATCAGGAATTTCAGTCATACCGACCAAGCCTCCAAGGCTTCTATATGATGATTCCCGCGAGTCATTTCAGTCAGTCAACCACCTTGTCAACTAACCCACTAAAATTGCGTAGACCACCTTCGTCTGTTGCCGATGAAACTCTGCACTCACCCAGTGAATGCAATACTTAGTGCAAGTTTCAATAGGACTCTCGATGCCTAGTCTCGAGGTCCTCGACTTGGAATGTTTCAGACCAACTCTCAGAAGTTGGTTTCATAGCCGCCATCCAATGCGCAACCCAACTACATGGGTGATCCAATTGGTCTGTGGGCATTTGTTGTGACGTTGAAATGTCGTTCAACATTAGTAGTAAGCACAAAAAATACATGCCAGTAATGAATACTTACTCTATTCATCAGGATAATATTGTATTAATAAAGATTGATGAATAGTTCCACAAAACCGCTAATCCAATTGGCTTTTTGGTCACCTATTCTAACAGAAACGTTTTAGACCTAACCCCCATTAGTTGTTTTAATAGTCGCCATCTGATACGCGACCCAACTGCATGGGTTATCCAATTGGTCTTTTGATGTTAAAGTATCATTTACCGTAATCGATAAGCACAACAGATACTTGTTCCAATGATGACCACTTACCATATTCATCAAGATAATATTACTTTTAATAAAGATTGCTGAATAGTTCCCAAAAATCGTCAATCCATTTAGATTTCTGGTCACCAATTCCAACAATCTCCCACTTGACCTAAAGCCACACCCATGTCTTTTAGATTAATATAATCATGAGCAATCTGCGATATCGGCTTGGTCTCACGGGTCTTCCACAATATCTGCCAACGTGATGCGGTCCAACTGCACATCACATCTACCTACCATTGCTTCAATAAGATGATTGTATCTAAGAATATTCCATGGATCTTGTGATGAGGTCTGGAGCCTTTTTAGCTTATGGAGAATTGCATTAACAATACTATGAACAGGAATCTAATTCCTTTCATGGAGAATCGTGTTATCAATACTCGTGCTTCAGTGTTTTCTAGCATCTTAACTTCATCCTAAATGAATAAGACGTTACACACGTGATACTTGGAACACAACTATCCTCCCACTGACCCTAGTGTCATACATAGTATGAGTTCGTCAAAACGAATATTCTAATTACATGAAATCTCAAACATAATTTAAATTTCATAATGGATCCTATGACTCTAAGCCATTGATCCAATCACGGTGTCCAACTTCGCTTCTCCATGTGTCTTTTGGATAATAGTCTAATCGACCAGTTATATCCAAAAACCCGTACCTCTTAGGTAACTAGAGTTTTTTTTACTATCCCTAGGAGGGATGGAATATATCAGTAGATTAATTGATTACAAATGACGTTTGCTTTATTCTACTGATGTGTCGCTCTACTTGATTTCTCAAGGAGCTATTCCTCACATTGGTTATCCTCTGAAATCCTATTTCTTTTGGAATTACCTATGAACCTACGCAAACCTGTTTGCTTCAGTGAGTCCCTTGACATAAATAGGACCATTCTATATACTCAAGTACTTTGTGAAATACGAGCTAGCCTAACCATGTCTAGTATGGTGCCTGAATTACGACTTTAAGAAAATTCCATGCTTTTCAACTCGTCTACTTTCCTAAAGTCCACGTCTAGATGGCTGAAGGTAATTCAGTGAACATCGATCGAACCATGTCCAACAAGGTTTGATTTCTTCCTTATCAGAAACCGTTCAATAATGGCCCTTATAGGAAGAATTTCACTGAGTGAGAATTCCATTCTCATTTAGATATTTCAAGAACTCCCACTAAATACACACAACCTTGATCCAGTCGAAGGGTTTAATTTTGCACTCAGTTGGGTTCTCCACTTCAAGTCTAATTCCATAAACCTTCCAAAGGGCCTTAGACTTGTGAACATTCTACTGATTCACTGTATTCAACAACCTACAAATGTCTGATTGGATCTAATCCAACAGATCATTTGGCAAGCATACTTTGTCATACAAAGAGCTTTACTGTCGTCTTCCTTCTCAGAAAGGATTTGTAAGCTAGCAAACTCAAGTTGTATATTTCTAGACTCCGTGAATCTACCAACCTCCTTATCCTAACTTGAAGAATATGGCCTAGCTTTTACATGCCAGATTCTGTAAGTTTAATCTTGATTATCCATTATGCAATTTGTTTTTGAGCAAACATAATCTAACTATAGGATAGAGTAATACAATTATGTAAATAGTCTAGCAGACTCATCGTCAAATAAAAAGATCTTTTATTGATCTAATTGTAATTCACATTGTCCAACAATAAGAGAGACATTATTTGATCATGCTAGGTTACACAATTTTATCTTATCCTAACATAATCACTAACGGCTAAACCTAACTTGTCCTACAGCTTCTGCAGCAATAGCCTTGCGATCGCCTAGCTTTAAGATCATCCTTCTTAGCCTTCTACTCTTTACCATCACCTGCAAACCATTTGTAGATGGGAGCTTCCAAAGCAAGTATCCAGTACCTAGGAAGTAGAATCAATGATCATGTTGCTCAATAACAAATTTACATTGATTGTGGAGGAGTTTAGGACACTCACTCTTCCAATGTCCCCTTTTTCCGGCAATTAATTGCAAACTTCATTAACAATCCTTGATTGCCGAACCATCTTCCTCTTTCCGTTACTGTAGCCCCCCTATAGCACTACACTTTACCACTAATTATAATACTTATTCCATAATTAAACCCGTTTTACAATAAATTTACATTAAAACCAATAAATAGGGAAATGCAATTTCAAATAAAAATCTCATATATCTGTAGTTATGTAGCTAGAGATCTCAACTGAAGATGTCACTGCTGAACCACCTAACAAGACAGGCAGCACGGGTTATAACCCAATTCAGCTAGTCACAATGACTTATATCCTGAAAATACGTAACAAGGAATGAGTTGTCTACTCAATAAGTATAGCTA
The DNA here is from genome assembly GCA_034509735.1 of Sesamum alatum. Lineage (NCBI taxonomy): Eukaryota > Viridiplantae > Streptophyta > Magnoliopsida > Lamiales > Pedaliaceae > Sesamum > Sesamum alatum. Next base: position 14,710,873 of record JACGWO010000006.1, read on the forward strand.
ATTAGCTTATATATATACACATATGCAACAAAACAAATCTCATGCAACGACACCAACCATTTTATATATACACATATGCAACAAAACAAATCTCGTGCAACGACACCAACCAACGGATACTAACCATGCAATCACAATAAATTCAGGAAGTAACACATACCAACAATCATATCAATCCACACCATATTAATACTTGATGTTATCATTTACTTTCTTAAAGTTCTGGTTACCCAAGTTGGAGTGCATCACCAAATGGTCTTTGTCGGGTATCATCATCTCAATCACAATATCTTATCTTTTTTTTCCCGATCCCACATCACACAACTTGTATAATATCCCATCATCAATCATATTACCAGCACACAACTCGTATGATATGTCACATCATCAATAATATCACACAACACACAGTTCGTATGACATCATATAATCTCCATTGATAAATGACAACACACAACTCGTCATCAATCAAATCATAATAAGCCATTGCAGTATGACCCCAATTATGTAAGACATCTCTTTATTTCAATTCACAATATTCCCACCAATAATTTCATCATTCAGTTTCATTCAACAATCAAATATAGTATCACACAATCATTCATTTAACTTTTGTACATGATAACCACAAATAAACACATAATAAAATTTTCGCAAATCAATAATGTAACCAAGACAAACAACCAATAATTAACAATCAACTATAAAAACACAAGTATATATATTCATATATATATATATATAATCAAGATAAATAACCAATCATTTACAATTAAGTATATATACATATCCATATATATACAAATATATGAGTCTAATTCACTATACTTACCTCAAATCCCAAAATGATTACGTTAGTAAAAGGAGCTGATTAACCATTTACTTTATCTTCGTATCCTATAATAAGTTATACTATGTATAATAAATATATGAAAAAATATCGTAAATTCTGAATAAAATATTATATATTATTCATATATTTTCCACCAACCTTTTAATATTTCCTTTATATCGAAATTCAAACCTTCGTTCAACTTCCTTCTAAATAACTAGACATTCTAGCTTTCCAATATATATCTAGTTTAACAATTAACTCATAGAAATTTATATTATCAAACCCCTTACCTTTTATAACTATCGTTCTCAATAAATCTCTAAATTAAACTATAGAAGAACCTCATATTCTTTTTTTAATATATATAATACTTTTCAAATATAACCCGATTAAACTGAGAAGATCATTTATAGAAATGATTAAATCTAAGAAATAAAGTAGTTTACTTCATTAAATATAACACCCTTAATTCAATTGAAACATTTAGCTGATCACTAATCTGCAAATACTCAAACTCATAAAATTCTCTAGTTAAATATTGAATTGAATAGTACAAATTATATTTAATAAATGCACTAGTAAAATAATAAAAATATATTAATTAATTCATAATTTATAATAAGATTTCATACATGTTTCTTTTCATCTTCGAGTTCATGTGTGTGTATTTGTATGTGTGTTAAATGGGTTTGTCAAACACATATACATATATATATATACTATATATAATTGAAGAGCATCCTATTGGTATCTTCAATTTTATGATCTGTCAATTTTTTATTATTTTTAATATTCTATTAATTTTTCTCTCTCTGTCTCTCTCTCTCCTCAATTTCTCATTTTCTCTCTCCTCTCAACTTCCTATTTTTTTCTCCTCTCAACTCTTACATTCTTTTTTCTTCTCCCATTTTTCTTCAATATTTTCTCATAATTTTTTTTATCTTTTGATATTTTGTTTATCTAATTAATATATTATTAAAATAATTTTTAAATCTTAAATTAATTTTGCACACATATTTAAGTGTGCCACATGTACTAGTATATATATACTAATATTAGGAAATTGAGTGGATGTTGATGGCACACGTGGCCCACCACTAAGCCATCCTAATCTTAATTCATGTTATTCCTTTTTTTTATTAAACTTTTATCAAAATTTGAATCATGTCCCTCAATTTCTTAATTTATATAATTTTGCCCCAAATATTTTATAAAGTTTTAATAGACTCAATTTAACCTATAATTTATTTATGATTAAATTTAGATGTTCTTAATAATTACCAATCAGCCACAATTATGCATAAAAATCTATGGATGTTACAATCTGAAAGGAATTGTGGATCGTCCCGGGAAAAGCGCGAATGCGGAAGCGCGGTATAATTAAAAATAAATGCGGAATTTAAACATGCTTTAAATTAAAGAACACGTTTCAAAGGGTGTGCCTTTGAAATTCCCGGGTGTTCGGTGTATCTCATGAATAATAAAACATAAAAGAATCATGGAGGCCATAGGGTGGAAAATTAAAAGGGACGAAAATCATAAACGAGACCTACCCGTTGTCGTTTTCGTCTTCAACGGCTACACGCGTTGTTCCCCGTTTTGCACCAAGATCTCGTTCTTGAGACCCTCCAAATCGTGACACACGATCCACCCACGTATCTTGCACGTCGTGCTAGCAACGAACAAGTTTATAATATTTGGAGTGGATGAATCAATAACACATTATGAATTAATGGTATTGATTCATCAAGTTCTAATGTTCCAAAAACAAGAGAACAAAGAAAAATAATTTTCTTGGAGTGTGTGAGAGAGAGAGGGCGGACGAGATAGAGGGAGAGAGAGCCGAGTTGTGTGTGTGTGTTGTGTGTGTTGTGTGTGTTGGAATTTCATCATCCTTCAACTTGTAGGATGCTAGGGGTTTATATAGAAGAGGAGTCTAATCCTCTTTAAACTCCTCTTTCAAGAACTCTATTTTGACTAGGATTTTGACCTAATCAAAGTCCTAGTCAAAGTAGTGTTTTGACCTAGTCAAAACAATCCTAGCCATCCATCTCTCCCATTCATCTCACCGTTGATTTAATTTAATTTAATGGAATATTTAAAACCTATTTAAATATTTCCAAGAGGCTAAAATAAATATAAATATTATTTAAACCCATTAAATAAATCCCTTTGATAAATCTAATTTATCAATTTAATTCCTTATATCTAATAGAAGGAATTATTTCTCCAAGAAAAATAAAGGACCCGATTAAATCCAATTTAATCATTCCTTCACTCCAATATTTAATTCCTAATTAAATATCTAAATGTGTGTGGATAGTGTGTGACTCTTTAGGTTCACCTTTCAGCTAGACTTGGTCGGATTCCTAGAATCCTTTCCGTTACCATGGGTGGCCATCTAGCAACGGTCCATGGCACTAGAGACTAGGTGAAATATTCGGGGATGAACATTTAGGCTCTAACAGTACACTTGTCCTTCTGTCTTCGGTCTCATCACTTAGAGTCTAGGGCACGGATAATGCAGGTACCCATTTTGGACCTAAGTGTCGGTCTGTCCTCACCAAACGCCGCAAGGGAATCCTTCCCTTCTGTTCAGTCACTGTGGCCACAGTTTTAAGGACAAGACCTAGAGTATCCATGAGACTCAACTGCCAAAACCTATTGACAGGAGACAGATCCTTTCTTGGAAACTACTGTCACTTTGCACACTAGAACTGTACTAGACATGGCTTATGACTACCAAAGAGAATTCTGGCAATCTCTCACCATATCTAAGATACAGCCCTGATGTACAGGTAAACTCAGCAATTCCTTAAGTTAAAGGACTTGACCTGTACCGTTGGAACCGGGAATATACGTCATACCTAGCAGACCATACTCAAGGTCCTCCGTAAGACGGTTCCCACGAGTCACCTCAGTCAGCTGCGTCCTAGCATGCTAACCCACTAACACTGCTTAGACGACCCTCGTCACCCGTTGATGAAACACGACAGCAGGTGCTTAGTGCAAGTCTCAAATGGAATCCCGGTACCCATTTTCGGGATTCCTTGACTTGGAGATTTCCGGACTGATTCGGGAAGACTGATTCCATGGACCTACCTCCAAGCGTAGTCCCAGTCCCCGAAATTGATTCTCAGTCCGTGGGCTTTGTTTTCGTAGTGAACAGATATAGAAAACAGATATAAGTGAACACAAACAAAGTAATGCCAAATGAAATTCACTTCTTTATTCATTAATGATTTATCAAACACCTATAATTGTCTAGACATAGGTTACATATACCCGCCAAAATTGGCTTACATGATCACCTATTCTAACAATCTCCCACTTGACCTTTAAAGCCAATCACCCATATGCCTAATCCCCATCTTCTCAAGATGTTGCGTATGAGCACTCTGCGACATAGGCTTTGTCAGCGGGTCTGCTGTGTTGTCTGCTGAGTTGACTCGGTCCATCCGAACGTCACCTCTTCCTACCATTTCTCTAAGAAGATGGTAGCGTCTAAGAATGTGTTTGGAACGGTGATGAGATCTCGGTTCCTTTGCTTGCGCTATTGCACCGTTGTTATCACAGAAGATGACAACAGGCTCGGCGATGCTAGGCACCACACCCAACTCTTGGATGTAGTTTCTCATCCAAACCGCTTCCTTAGCAGCTTCTGAAGCTGCTATGTATTCAGCCTCAGTGGTGGAGTCAGCAGTGGTTGCTTGCTTGGAACTTTTCCAAGCCACTACTCCTCCGTTGAGTTTGAATACATACCCCGATTGAGACTTGGCATCATCGTCATCAGACTGGAAGCTAGCGTCGCTAAAGCCTTCCAGAATTAGTTCTCCATTGCCATAGACCAAGAACATTTCCTTAGTCCTCCTAAGGTACTTAAGGATGCCCTTAACGGCATTCCAATGTGTCTCTCCTGCACAGGACTGATATCTGCTTGTCACGCTCAAAGCGTATGCAATGTCAGGCCTGGTGCAATGCACCGCATATTGGATGCTACCTACGGCAGAAGCATAGGGGATGATTTTCATCTTTTCAAGTTCCTCATCAGTCTGTGGGGACTGCTTCTTGGATAACTTGATCCCATGCCTCATTGGAAGGAATCCTCGTTTGGAGTTGTCCATTCGATATCTCTTTAGGACTTTCTCCACATACGAGTTTTGGGTGAGCCCTAACATCCTTTTAGATCTGTCCCTGACAATCTGGATGCCTAGGATGTAGGAGGCTTCACCCAAGTCCTTCATGGAAAACTTGGTTGACAGCCATGCTTTCGTGTTTCCTAACATTCTGACGTCATTACCAATGAGCAGAATGTCATCCACGTAAAGCACTAGGAACACTATAGAGCTCCCACTGACCTTCTTGTATACACAAGGGTCGGATTCGTTTTTTGATGAAGTCATATCCCCGTATTACTTCATCAAATCGAATGTTCCAACTTCGGGATGCTTGTTTGAGGCCATAGATGGACTTCTGGAGACGACAGACCTTCTGTTCTTCTCCAGTGACCGTGAAACCCTCCGGCTGATCCATATAGATCTCTTCTTCAACGAAACCGTTGAGGAAGGCCGTTTTCACGTCCATCTGCCATATTTCATAGTCATACCATGCTGCTATGGCAAGCAGGATCCGAATGGATTTAGCCATGGCTACTGGCGAGTAGGTATCCTCAAAATCGACCCCGGGTCGTTGAGTGTATCCCTTAGCTATAAGCCTAGCCTTAAAGGTTGTGACTTCTCCATCAACGCCGAGTTTGCGCTTGTAGACCCACTTACAGCCCACTGGCTTAACACCTTTCGGTGGATCTACAAGTCTCCAAACTTGGTTCTCGCTCATGGAGTCCATTTCGGTCTTCATGGCCTCAAGCCATTTCCCAGAGTCGATGTCAGACATCGCTTCCCCGTATGTCTTAGGATCGTTATCCAGAAGATCGGTCGCACCTAGAAACCCATATCTCACTGGAGGTCTGGATTCTCTAGTGGACCTACGGAGGACGGGAACGTCAGTGATGACTGTGGGCGCTGACTGTATCGGAGCCGGCGGTTCAGGGGCCGGGACTGGCCTTTCTTGAGGTTGTCCTTCATGCCTAGCATGTTGGACTTCTCTAGGTTGGTCAGCCCTCCGTGCGTTTATCCTAAATCCTCTTGGTGAGGTTTCCGCGGCTATTTCTGATGGCTGAGTTCCATCACTTGATTCCTCAAGAATCAGCTCATCAGGTTGGATATCCTCCGGGAAGCCTTGCTCCAAGAATACTGCATTCCTTGAAACAAATACCTTTTGTTCCAAAGGGTCATAAAAGTAATAACCCGCAGTTTCTTTAGGGTATCCAACGAACCTGCATAGGCTAGACCTGGATTCTAGCTTATCTCCCACTAACCTCTTGACGTATGCGGGGCTACCCCACACTTTCAAGTAGTTGTAGGACGCAGGCTTGTGACCATGTAAGCCAATTTTGGCGGGTATATGTAACCTATGTCTAGACAATTATAAGTGTTTTGATAAATCATTAATGAATAAAGAAGTGAATTTCATTTGGCATTACTTTGTTTGTGTTCACTTTTCTATATCTGTTCACTATGCAAACAAAGCCCACGGACTGAGAATCAATTTCGGGGACTGGGACTACGCTTGGAGGTAGGTCCATGGAATCAGTCTTCCCGAATCAGTCCGGAAATCTCCAAGTCAAGGAATCCCGAAAATGGGTACCGGGATTCCATTTGAGACTTGCACTAAGCATCTGCTGTCGTGTTTCATCGACGGGTGACGAGGATCGTCTAAGCAGTGTTAGTGGGTTAGCATGCGAGGACGCAGCTGACTGAGGTGACTCGCGGGGATCGTCCAATATGCGGTCCATTGCACCAGGCCTGACATTGCATACGCTTTGAGCGTGACAAGCGGATATCAGTCCTGTGCAGGAGAGGCACATTGGAATGCCGTTAAGGGCATCCTTAAGTACCTTAGGAGGACTAAGGAAATGTTCTTGGTCTATGGCAATGGAGAACTAATTCTGGAAGGCTTTAGCGACGCTAGCTTCCAGTCTGATGACGATGATGCCAAGTCTCAATCGGGGTATGTATTCAAGCTCAACGGAGGAGTAGTGGCTTGGAAAAGTTCCAAGCAAGCAACCACTGCTGACTCCACCACTGAGGCTGAATACATAGCGGCTTCAGAAGCTGCCAAGGAAGCGGTTTGGATGAGAAACTACATCCAAGAGTTGGGAGTGGTGCCTAGCATCGCCGAGCCCGTTGTCATCTTCTGTGATAACAACGGTGCAATAGCGCAAGCGAAGGAACCGAGATCTCACCACCGTTCCAAACACATTCTTAGACGCTACCATCTTCTTAGAGAAATGGTAGGAAGAGGTGACGTTCGGATGGACCGAGTCAACTCAGCAGACAACACAGCAGACCCGCTGACAAAGCCTATGTCGCAAAGTGCTCATACGCAACATCTTGAGAAGATGGGGATTAGGCATATGGGTGATTGGCTTTAAAGGTCAAGTGGGAGATTGTTAGAATAGGTGACCATGTAAGCCAATTTTGGCGGGTATATGTAACCTATGTCTAGACAATTATAAGTGTTTTGATAAATCATTAATGAATAAAGAAGTGAATTTCATTTGGCATTACTTTGTTTGTGTTCACTTTTCTATATCTGTTCACTATGCAAACAAAGCCCACGGACTGAGAATCAATTTCGGGGACTGGGACTACGCTTGGAGGTAGGTCCATGGAATCAGTCTTCCCGAATCAGTCCGGAAATCTCCAAGTCAAGGAATCCCGAAAATGGGTACCGGGATTCCATTTGAGACTTGCACTAAGCATCTGCTGTCGTGTTTCATCGACGGGTGACGAGGATCGTCTAAGCAGTGTTAGTGGGTTAGCATGCGAGGACGCAGCTGACTGAGGTGACTCGCGGGAACCGTCTTACGGAGGACCTTGAGTATGGTCTGCAAGGTATGACGAGTATTCCCGGTTCCAACGGTACAGGTCAAGTCCTTTGACTTGAGGAATTGCTGAGTTTACCTGTACATCAGGGCTGTATCTTAGATATGGTGAGAGATTGCCAGAATTCTCTTTGGTAGTCATAAGCCATGTCTAGTGCAGTTCTGGTGTGCAAAGTGACAGTAGTTTCCAAGAAAGGATCTGTCTCCTGTCAATAGGTTTTGGCAGTTGAGTCTCATGTATACTCTAGGTCTTGTCCCTAAAACTGTGGCCACAGTGACTGAACAGAAAGGAAGGATTCCCTTGCGGCGTTTAGTGAGGACAGACCGACACTTAGGTCCAAAATGGGTACCTGCATTTTCCGTGCCCTAGACTCTAAGTGATGAGACCGAAGACAGAAGGACAAGCGTACTGTTAGAGCCTAAATGTTCATCCCTGAATATTTCACCTAGTCTCTAGTGCCATGGACCGTTGCTAGATGGCCACCCATGGTAACGGACGGATTCTAGGAATCCGACCAAGTCTAGCTGAATGGTGAACCTAAAGAGTCACACACTATCCACACACAATTAAATATTTAATTTGGAATTAAATATTGGAGTGAAGGAATGATTAAATTAGATTTAATCGGGACCTTTATTTTTCTTGGAGAAATAATTCTTTCTATTTGATAGAAGGAATTAAATTGATAAATTGGATTTATCAAAAGGATTTATTTAATGGGCTTAAATAATATTTATATTTATTTTAGCCTCTTGGAAATATTTAAATAGGTTTTAAATATTTCCATTAAATTAAATTAAATCAAATCAACGGTTAAGATTAATGGGAGAGATGGATGGCTAGGATCGTTTTGACTAGGTCAAAACACTAGTTTGACTAGGACTTTGACTAGGTCAAAATCCTAGTCAAATTAGAGTTCTTAAAAGAGGAGTTTAAAGAGGATTAAAACTCCTCTTCTATATAAACCCCTAGCATCCTACAATTTACATGATGATGAATCTCCAACACACACACTACAACACACACACACGGATTCTCTCTCCCTCTCCAAGAAATATTTTCTTGGTTCTTTTTGTTCTTGGAACATTAAGAACTTGATGAATCAATACCATTAATCCATAATGTGTTATTGATTCATCCACTCCAAAAACATAAACTTGTTCGTTGCTAGCACGACGTGCAAGATACGTGGGTGGATCGTGTGTCACGATTTGGAGGGTCTCAAGACGAGATCTTGGTGCAAAACGGGGAACAACGCGTGTAGCCGTTGAAGACGAAAACGACAACGGGTAGGTCTCGTTTATGTTTTTCGTCCTCTTTTATTTTCCAACCCTATGGCCTCCATGATTTATTTTATGTTATTCGTTCATGAGATACACCGAACGCCCGGGAAATTTCAAAGGCACACCCTTTGAAACGTGTTTTAATTTAAAAGCATGTTTAAATTCCGCATTTATTTTTTTAATTATACCGCGCTTCCGCATTCGCGCTTTTCCCGGGACGATCCACATAATCTTTCAGCCGTGCCATATCTCATATGGCGTTTGGGTCAATGCACTGGTAGGCGCCAAATTCAACAACTTGGCTGCCGTTTCTAATGCATAACCCCAAAACGATAAGGGCAATTTGGTAAAACTCATCATGGACCGAACCATGTCCAACAGGGTTCGGTTCCTCCTTTCAGAGATGCCATTTAACTGTGGTGTTCCGGGAGGTGTCCATTCAGATATTATACCATTTTCTTTTAGATAATCTAGGAATTCGGCACTAAGGTATTCACCGCCTCGGTCTGACCGTAGGACTTTAATTTTGCAGTTGGTCTGGTTCTCCACTTCAAGCCTGAATTCTTTAAACCTCTCAAGAGCTTCAGACTTGTACCTCATTAGGTAAACATAACCATACCGTGAATGATCATCGATGAAGGTTATGAAGTAGGAGAACCCACCTCGAGCCTGCGTCCTTAGTGGTCCACATACGTCTGTATGGACCAAGTCGAACAGACCCGTGGCAAGCCTGCTTTGACCTACAAAGGGCTTCTTGGTCATTTTCCCTCTTAGACAAGATTCACAAGTTGGTAGATCGCTCAAGTCCCCAACCTCTAGGTTCTTTGAGTCTACCAACCTTTTCATCCTATCTTGGGATATGTGACCTAGCCTAGCGTGCCACAGACGTGCGTTCCCGTTATTATCTAATTTCCGTTTGTGTTGAGCGTTAAGAACGAAATTTGTTTGTTGCAAGATATAGAGCCCGTTATGCAATGTACCAAGTAGATGAGCAATTCCACACCTCATCAAATAAAAGCAATTTTTATTGATTCTAAACTCATAACCACTATTGTCCAACAATGGAATGGAAATGATGTTCTTAATCATACTAGGTACAAAATAAACCTGCTCTAATTCTATGCTAATGGTATCACTAATCACTAAAGTGGCGGATCCTACTGCTTCTGCCGAGATGGCCTTGCCATTTCCAAGCTTCAGGAT